>CM053592.1:37406521-37445193 GCA_028646515.1 Pseudochirops corinnae | reverse complement strand
GGAGGAACAAAAGATCTAGACCATCAAAGGAAATTATGAAAAAGTAGGAATGAAAAGAAAATAGCATTTCTAGACCTCAAGCTATGAGTATGAATATATATTCTATACATACATGTGTATTTATATATAACATATACACATTATATATTATATAAATATACACATATGTTTATATATAATATATGTACAAACATATATGTGTGTATATATATCATAGCAAATATAAAAAACATTTTTTACAGGTTTTTTTAAAAAGAAAGGTAGAACAGTGGTACAATCTTGACAAAGAAGAATCAGAAATAATGAGATTCGGTGTTATATAAGCTTGAAAATAAATTACCTAGGAAAGAATGTTGTCTTTGATAAAAACTGCTGGGAAAACTGGGAAGCAGTCTGACATAAATTAGGCTTAGACCAACTTCTTACACCATATTCCTCAATAAATTAAAAATGGATATATGACCTGAATATTAGAATGCATTCCATTAAAAATTTGGATGACAACATCATACGGCTTTCACAGCTATGAGTAGGTGTTAAATTCTTAACCAAACAAAGGATAGAGGCAATTGCCAAAGATAAAATAGATAATTTTAATTACAAGAAATTAAAAAAAAAACTTTTGCACGAGCAAAATTAAAAGATCTAGAATCAGGGATGTGGTAGACTGTAAAGAAAATCTTTGCATCAGATGTCTCTGATAAAGGCTTGGTGTCCAAGATACTTAGACAACTAACAGAAATATGTAAGACCAAAAACTATCTCTCAATAGAGAAGTGATGAAAGAATATGAACAGTCTGAAAAGAAGAATTGTAACTATTTTTTTAAAAAATTATGAAAGAATGCTCCAAATTACTACCATGAAAAAATACAAATCACAATAATTCTGAGGTTTTACTCTTGCTGAGTAAATTGTCAAAGAATACAGATGACAGCCTATATTGGAGAGGATGTGGAAAGACAGACATAGTAATATATTATTGGTGGAGCTATGATTAATACAACCATTATGGAAAGAAATTTGGAATTATGCAAATAAAGCGACTAAAATGTCCATAACATTTTAACCGAGAAAGCCTACTCCTGGGAATATGTCCCAAGGAGGAAAATGACAAAAAGGCATGTTCCATATGAACCAAAAATTATTTAGAACATCACTTTTCTTGGTCATGGTAGCAGTCAAGAATTGTAAACAAAATGAATGCCTGCTAATTGGGGAGATTATGGTTCATAAATGTAATGGAAATTTATTGTTCTGTAAGAAATGAGGAACATGATGAATACAGAGAATGGAAAGACATGTAAACTAACAAAGTAAATTAGGCAGAGTGAGGAAAATAGTATACATTCCTCCAAAAGGGATCCCACCAGTATACACAGCATTCAGGGGAAAGTGGGTGTAATGCTATAAATTAGGCCCCATCTCCATTCATTTACTTATTGATGTCTTGCTAGCTTCAGTTGTAAATGTTTGACTTAGTTGGGTTTCATGCCAAGTCACTACAGGTTTGGTTTCTGTTTTGGGAGACACAGCTTTTTTCACTCTTTTAGTAAAATGATATTTTTCATAATCTTCCATCATAACATTTTACAGATAATTTGACAAGTTACTCCTTTGCTACATTTTAATTAGCAGAAAAATCTGATTATTGATGAAAGTTCACTAATCATTGATAATTCCATGTTAATACTTGGAATGATTTGATTCCCATATGCAAATAAAAAATGCCATATACTGTATTGAAAGTATCAATATCATTTCTCCCTTGATGTTTTTATGTGAAAGGTGATAAGTTTACATGAGTATTGTGACTGATAACTTGCACAGAAAATTGTATCTATGTGTGCCATGCTCACTAATATATGTGTGACCAAAAACAGCAGCTGATTTTGGAATACCCTAAGAGCAAACCCCTAGATGTTGGAGGCTGTTGACTTTCATTTAATTGAGAGAAGACAGCTGTGAAATAGCTTTACACTAATCTGATTTTTTTCCCATTAAATAAAGGAAGAACTGGAAATTGGTGATTTACGGGAGGTTATTGGACTGTAAATAAAATAATCGTTATCAAAAATTAGCTCAACATGGATTTGAAATGTCTGCTTTGTAATTGATGATGAGTGAAAATAATGTTTTAATATAAGATGTGTTTTTGTTTTACATAATTAGAATTTGATTACAGGCTATAGAAGAAAAAATATAATCCCAACTGTACCTCAGTCTTTTCAGTTTTTCCATTTTTCGATTCAATAAAACATTGTTATTTTAAAACTTTTTTGTTTATTTTAAACTCATCTCTTTATTCTTTGTTTCCCAGATTCTGCTTATACTTCCTGATTTAAGGCAGATCTGGGACTAGCCAAGATAATATTTAGACATTATCAGCCATGCTGAGGGGGTGAAGACAAAGGCAAGAAACAGCATAAATCAAAGCTATTGCTAAGAACTAGGAGCCCTCATTGGGTGGTTTGGTTTGGGCATCTCTTTGATACTGAACTGTGTCTTCTACGGGAACAATTGAAGATCATAGATCTGGAAGAGGGAAGAGAAATTTATTTATACAGCATTTATACAGTTTCTACTATGTGTCAGGCATTTTGCTAAGGGATACAGAAAGAGGCAAAAGACTCCCTGCTCTCAGGGAGCTTATAATCTAACGGAGAAGAAAACACATGTACAAAGCAAGCTATATATAGTAAATAGGATATAATTAATAGAGGGAAGGCACAAGAATTAGGAGGGATTACAGAAGACTTCCTGTTGAAGGTGGGATTTTTCTCATTATTCCAATTTTCTTCCTTATTTGAACTGTATGGTAGAGGGAGAGCATTCCAGGTGTAGAGGACAGCTAGAGAAAATGCCCTGAGTGGAGAGATAGAGTGTCATTGGTGGAACAGCCAGGAGGCCAGTGTCACCGGATGGAAGAGAACATGTCAGGGAGTAAGGTATAAGAAACTGGAAAGGTAGCAGGGGCAGGTTATGGATGGGTTTTGAATGCTAAACAGAGCATTTCATGTTTGCTCCTGGAAGCAATAGGGAACCACTGTAGTTTATAAAGTAGGAGGGTGACATAGTTGGGCTTGTACTTTAGGAAAATCACATTAATGGTTGAATGGAGAATGGACTGGAGTAGAGAACCTTGAGGGAAGCAGGCAATTGTAACTGAGGCGTGAAATGATGAGGGCCTGCACCAGAATGTTGGCAATGTCAGAAGACAGAAGGAGGAATAATTGAGAGGTGTTGCAAAGGAAATCAACAGGCCTTGGACATAGGAAGTGAGAGATAATGAGGAATCCAAGATGCCTCTTTGGTTGGAAACCTCAGGAACTAGGAAGATAACAGTAACAGGGAAGGTATTCGGTGGGGAGGGTCTAGGCCAGCGGTTCTCAACCTGTGGGTCATGATCCCTTTGGGGGTTGAATGACCCTTTTAACAGGGGTTGCCTAAGACCACTAGAAAATACATATTTCCGATGGTCTTAGGAACTGAGACACTGCTCCTCTATTTGTCTCCAGGTGGGTCCACCTACATGCAGATACACCCACATATGAGTATTAAAGGGTCACGGCATTAGGAAGGTTGAGAACCACTGGTCTAGGCAGAAAGATGGTGATTCTGTTTTGGACACATTGAGTTTAAGACGCCTACTGGACATCCAATTTGAGATGTCTGGAAGGCAGTTGGACATGAGAGATTAGGGGTTAGCAGAGAGATGAAAGCAGGAAAGGTGGATCTGGAAATCACTGGCACAGGGTGGGGAACCTGCGGCCTGGAGACCACATGTGGTCCTCTAGGTCCTCAAGTTTGAGCCTGTGACTGAATCCAAACTTCACAGAACAAATCGGCCTCAAGGCCGCAGGCTCCCCACCCCTGGATGGGAAATTAAATTCACAGGAGATGATGAGATCACAAACGAAATAGTACAGAAGGCCTAGGACAGGTGTCTGAGGGGCACCTGTGGTGAGAAGGCGTGATCCAGAGGAGGATCCTGCAGGGCTTTTTGTTCATTTTGTCATTTTAACCCCCAAGGCACACAATGCTTTGGATGCTGGCTCTTAAAAAATGCATATTGGATTGGAATTAATCCAATTGAATCACCAGTTAGAAAGTCTTAACTGGATATGATAGGAATAATATGTACCAGCATTGCCCACCCCTCTCCTTCCCTCCTGTGATGGGGATCAGTTTCTATAAAAGGAGACAAAGCAGTTCCAGGACCTCGCTGGACTGTTTCCTTGGCAGAGCTTCCTGGCCAACTAAGGGCACAGCAAAAGTCCTGCCCGTGTAGTTAGGGCGCCTCAGACTCAGTCAGTTTCTGAAGACCATGTCCTTCACCACATCCTGCCTTAATAACTAGACACATTTCCTTATGAAGATGAGAGCTAAGTCCAGAAGCCCTTTTCCTCTGTATCCTTTTTTGCCTGCTCTTGCTATGTTAGGGTAAACTAAACCTCTTTTTGTTAACTCTTCAGTGACTTTCAAATGCCTCATTTTGTATCGAACCTGATTCAAGCCACCTCCAACATCTCTCTCTCTCTCTCTCTCTCTCTCTCTCTCTCTCTCTTTCTCTCTCCCTCCCTCCCCATTTTTCTCTCTCCCCCCCATCTCTTTCTCTCACACACACATTTTGACATCTTTATATCAATATAATTGTTTTCATTTGTGATCCTATGTATTTTATGCATTTAAAAGCATTACTCTGAGGAGTCCACAGGTATCCCCAGACTGCCAAAGGGGTCTTGGGTCTTGGCAGAAGAAAGGTTAAGAACTCTAACCTAGACCCTAGTGCTCTAACCCTGTTTAGATTATCTTGTGTTCGTGTTTATGTGTTTTATTTCCCAGGAGAAGGGGAGCTCTTTGAGGGCAGGTATTTTTTTTATTTTTATCTTTGTATTCCCAGGGCCTAGCACAGTGGCTTCCATATTAAGATAGGGACTGGGACTGTATTTCACTGATATGGGTAATTCCCAGATGAGGAAATGCCTTTCACTTTCTCTACAATCCACATTCTTAGAAAGTTACATAGAGCATTGAGAGAAGTTCAGTGACTCATCCAAGATTACTACACATATGTGTACATATATATATATATATATATATATATATATATACAAACATATATATATATATATATATATATATATATATATATATATATACACATATATGTATATACACTGTTATATGTCATCCACTGCATCCTGGACCATCAGCAGTTAGCTTGACTTTTGTCCTGCCACTGGGCTTTAATGATTCTCGAAGAGTGAGTGAGGCTGTCAGTTCTGTGCAGCTCTTCCTCACTTCAATTCATGTGCAAGTCAAGACATCACTCTGTAATGTTATTGATTGTCTTTGAAAATGAAGGACAAACAAACGTATTATGAAGGTTATCAGTGAAGCACTCTGGGTGTCCATCTATCATCCTTTGCTTTCCCCATGTGACAAACTATCTTATTATATAGGTCTTTAATCATATCTTTAGTTCTCTTCTTCCTTGGGGTTCCTCACTGGCTATATATTTTAGCCTGCTCACATTCACCATACTCTTCTCCATGACTCTCTGTGACATTCATTTTTAAATTTTTGGTTGTATTTCATGTCTCACTGCCATATCTCAACACTGGTAGAATGTTGATATTAAAAAGATAGACCTTCATTTTCCTATAACACTTAGGTATCTAAAGGAAATTTGCAATTTCCCAAAGTCAATCCAGCTCTCTTTACTCTTCCCTGTTCAACCCTGGGCCCAAGTTATTGTTCATCTGTATTATCTTCCCCAGATTTACACACTGATGGAAAAGCTATGCAGGTAGATCATCCAGACATATGTTGAAATCTGGGCAACAGACATTTTTTCTCCCCTCGTTCTTTCCCAAACTGAACTATCCGACCAAGCTCTAAGCACTCGATAGCACCTGCTTCAGTAGCCTTCATGGCCATTGGAACAAACTGTTCTCATCTTCCCACTCTGTCCGGAAAAGTGCTTGAGGGAGACATCCTCCTAACTCACTGATGGTTTTGAGGGCTGTTGGTTATGCTCAACCTAGCTTAGCCTATCTGCCAGACAGTTTTTATCGAGGTGTGGCTGCTGTGCATGCTACAACTTTTTGGAGCCTCAGGTAAGAGTTAAGTGAAGGTGGACACCAATGGTGGATGAGCAGCTATGTAAAGGGCTTGACAAGTCATCACACCAAAGGTGCTGGTCCTCCTTGAACCCTCCATACACTCTACCTTCATAAGAAGACCTCTGGCATGTTGGGTAGACTCCCTGTGGTACACCTCTTGGAGGATATAGGCCCATGTTGGGTTGTGATGTACACTGTTAGGAGGAAATTTTATTTTATTTTTTTTTGTTTTTGTTTTTTTGTTTTTTGCTTTTTTTTTGGAGGGGGGAGGGCAAGTGGGGTTAAGTGACTTGCCCAAGGTCACACGGCTAGTAAGTGTTATGTGTCTGAGGCCAGATTTGAATTCAGGTCCTCCTGACTCCAGGGCCAGTGCTCTATTCACTGCGCCACCTAGCCACCCCAAGAGGAAATTTTAAATCAATGAAATCGAAGATCCATTCAAGTGATTGAGTTTAAAGGTCACATTTTCATTGACCTTGTGCTACCCAGCCACCATCTTCCTTAGGTGGTAATTTAGGGAGTCTGTCAAAGAGTGACTTTGGATCAGAAGAATTAGAGCTACATAGAACCCTAAAGATCATCTAATCCAACCCCCTCATATTTTAGATGGAGAAACTGACCTGGAGAGCAGAAAAGACTTGTTCAAAAAAGGTTCTTTTTCTAGAGGGAGTAGTGGGACCTTGTTTGATCCTGTTCTGAATTATCTGGGATTCTGCTGATGCTTCCCCAAGAACCTAAAGGAAAGCTTGGGTCAGTAATCTGAAAACTTTCAAAACCTAAGAAATTTAATCTGGGGCTTGGTCTCATAGGATTCCTTCCCATCTGAGCCTTTCAGAGTCCTCATCTTAATTTGGAATCTGGGCAGCACAGCTGTAAACTTTAGCCCTGTTCGTAGCTCCAGTAGATATGACTGACTTCACCCTGGTCCCTGTTCCCTTCCCTGTACACAGCTGTAGGCTCTAGCTCTAGTTCTGGTATTGGAACAAGACTACCCCTGGTCTGGGATTGGTGATAGCTTTAGACTTTCCCTTGATCTGTGGAGCTCCTTTCCACCCTCTCTCCCTGCAGTGTACATTTGGAAAACCTAGTCCTTGTCCCTGAGCTACACTACTTCTGCACTGGCCCTTCCTGGCTGAACTGCCTCCCTCAGTGCCCAGGCCTATAGCTTTTCCTGGGCTGGTCTAGACTGGAAGAAAAAAAAAAGCACCTTAGATTATCCAAATGATGGGGTGCTTGTGTCCTTGTGCTTGGACCCCAATTCCAAGATCGTATTTCTCCCTAGCTTCGAAACACTATCCCTGACAGTTTTCTCCCCAGCCCAAGGATACTAGGCTTAGTGTCAGGAGTGGACCCCAGTAAGACACACTACCTTTCCCCACAATTATTCATGAGTGGGCCCCAGAAAAACAAACTATTTTTCCCCATCACAAGAACAGGCTGACCTCTGAAGAAATTCTCTTATAAAAACAGGACATCTTGTAAGCACAGAATTATCATGTATTGATTCCCAGAGTTACCATATTCACTCCAGAGGTCAAGCTATAGTAATCAACTCTCAAAGCTATATTACTACAGACATAGATCAAAAATACATCCCTGAGAAACCCCTTCCCCTGGTTTCTCGTAGTGAATGATGCCTGTGACCAAGGTTGTAAATTATCACCTGTCAATATAATCCACTACTTTGCCTATATAAACTTTAGCATCATTCCTGTTAAGCTGCAAATTTCTTAAGAAATACAAGTTCCCTAAGGAGCTCTGCTCACTACATTGGCATTATAATAAGTTTGTCACCTTGATTTGAAGAATACTTGAGACCATGAATTCATTCTAGATGACCCTCTCCTGTACTCTGGTCCTTGGGGGGTCCCTGAATTGCTGCCCTCAAACATCACCACTTAGATTTCCCTTTCACTACTAAAGCTATTGCTCTTACTCAGTTTTTGCTAAAATAATGGTTTGAGAGAGCTGGGCTGTATTGCCTTCACCATTCTGCTAGTCCCCTTCAACAGAAACAATTTAGAACTGCAATACGATGTTTGATAAACCCAAGAAAAAAATGAATGATGGAAAGAACTCTCCTTTGACAATTACTCTTGGGAAAAATGGAGTGATTGATGTTAGCATTTCAAACCATATACCATAAAAAGCTCAAATTGAATATACTACCCCTTATGCAATTTTTAAAAATGAGAGTAAGATCAAGTACCATTCACAATTATGGTTGAGGGTAAAATTCATAAACAAGGATAGAGAAAATTACAAAGGATAAGATAGATAATTTTGACTACATAAAATTGAAAAGCTTTTGCGAGAATAAAATAAAAACAAAATTAGGAAACAAAAACTGAGTGAATATCATTTAATGATATCCAAATATCAGAATATACAAAATATGCAGAAAATACAAAATATCTAGAAGATCCAGAATATAGTTCAGAATATCCAAAATATAGGGAACTGACACATGACACCAAAAGCCATTTCCCAATAGATAAATTGTCAAAGGACATCAACAGTTCCCTAGAGAATGTAATGTTAATTGGGAATTGATGATCTTCCCTGCCCATTAATAGACCTCAGGTGGAGCCCAACAAGAAAAGCTTGACTAGGAGAGGCTTGTTTTTCAGGAAGGCCCACACTTTTTGTTACTTTGTAATTAAGCAGTGGGTCACAAGGGTTGTGATGCCCTCAGATCCTGAAGTATACACTCACACACACATATACATACATATATAAATATATATATATATGTATATATACACATATATATGTATGGGTGTGTGTTTGTGTATATGTGTATATATATGTATGTATATATATATATATATATGTGTGTGTATACACACACACACACACACAGACACACACACACTAGAGTGTTTGAGTGATGTAGCCAGATAAGACTCTGGGTAGCTGTTAAGGAGCTCCCTAGCTTTGGAAACCCAGATGTTGGTGCTTCTTTTTCTGGTGACTTTATGTGTAGCTTTGGTCAGATAGCTTGAAGCCCTGTCTGTTGTTATCTGTTATTTTCTCTGTAATTTTTCTGCTTTTTCATTTGTATTTTCTCTGAAGTTCGGGGTGTTGGCTTTCCCCCCTGAACTAAGTGAAATATATATATGTAATTAAAGTAAGATTGTTGACCCCTTTAAAGTTGCTTTCCTTTAGAAAACCAGATCAAAGAACTTGTGCTAGCAGCAATCCTGGGTATGCTAGAGTGCTTGCTGTTACAGAGAAAAATTGCAAACTTTAAATGCTGACATGATAATATACTCCAAATCACTAGTATTAAGAGAAATGCAAAGTAAAACCATGCTGAGGTTTTACCTTGTGCCATTCAAGGTGGCAAATATGATCAAAGATAGAACTAATAAATGTTGGAGGGGCTGTGGGAAGAAAGGCCCACTGAGGCTCAGCTATTGGAGCTATGAATTGTTCTGGATATCAGTTTGGAATTATGAGTACCTCTGATCCACTACTAGGCACATGTTTCAAGAAAGTCAAAGACAGAAACAAAGGCCTGATGTATCAGAAAACAGGTGTAGCTGTGCTCTTTGTTGTAGAAAAGAACTGGGAGGTGGGGAAACTGATATCCATCAATTTGAAAATGGCTGAAGAATTACAGACATATGGCTTCACTAGAATATTATTGTGCAGCTAGAAATGACATATACAAGGAATTCAGAGAAATGTGCAATAATTTGTATGAATTGTTGTAGTATAAAATAAACAGAACCAAAAAATGTTTACAATAACTACCTTAATCTAAATGAGTAGATCACCAAAAAGAACTGGGTAATGGAAAGACCAAGGAAGACCAAAGAGAAAAGAAAAATACTTTATTAAGGATAAAATTGGGAGAATATTAGGATATACTATTGTAAATATCATCAGACAGGTCTCTATGCTGGTTCTTTTTTTTTTTTTGTCTTACATTGTCACAAGAAAGGAGTCAGTCTTGAGGGCATGATGATAAATAACTACAGTGTGAAGACAAGAGGTACCAATAGCATTTTTTTAAAAAATAAAGCATTAGTCTATGCTATGCTTTATTCTACGTTGCACAAATATTTCCATATATCAGTACTGTAAATATTAAGTGTTTCCAGGGCATATTTCATGGGATACTAATAGTCAAAAGATAATTCAGAGAGGAATCCATTAAAAACCATCTAAATTTGGTCGCAGTTGGCAAGCTTCAAGGAAAAAAAAAAACAACGCATTACAACAACTTCCTCAGGTCCCTACTTTTTTGGTTCTAGGTAAGTGCTATTACCTCATATGTAATTATATTTGAAGTATAGTGTTGTGTGAATTACTTATGTCAAGAAATAATTTTGATATGATTTCATTTTGTAACAGCAATGGTCATGCATGTATGATTTTACTAACACCATGCTAACTCAGAACATCTACATTTGATGAAATGAAAACAGATGGAGCTGGTTTCCCCATCTTTAGTTAGTCCTGTCAGATGAGTGCTGGATTTATACCATACATATAAGTTTCATTGATCTCTTATGTTGTAATTTTAGTTCTGTATGTTCTAAAAATAAGTGCTTTCCAAGGAAATGTGCAAAAGTCATAGCATTTAGCACATTTCAATGACAATTAGAGATATTCCAGCAGCGGTTGGTCTGTGGAAGTCAATTGTAAGATATATTGTTCCTTCTAGATGCTGCTAGGTTCATAGGGAATGGTGTAGCGGTAAAAGGAACAGAAAAGATATTTTATGTGAAGTGAATAAGTTGTATGAATTATTAAAGGATGTAAGATGCTGCTGCTATTATAGATGAACCTTCTTTTTTTGCCTAAAAGGAGTTGAAAAGAACTTTGTCTTATTAAAATTGTTAAAATATATGTATGAAGGAAGAAGATAACTTTCAGATGGGATTTTAGAAGTTTTGGACAGAAGATTAATTGTGACATAAATATAAAGACTTAAACCACTCCGTAATCTAATGTAGAATGAGTTCTTACTTGTATGTGAAAAAATTTATGGTTTAAAGAGTCAGGGAAACGGCATTTATTTAAAAACTGGAAAAGTGTGAGTACAAAGAAGCATAGTTCAAGGACAACCAATGGGCTTGAAGACTATATTGAAGATCGGTTGTAGGGAATTATTGTATCTCATCGCATTTGAATACAATTATTTTATCACCAAAGAGGATAAAACTAAAAATAACAAATCATGAATATAGTTGGGCACGTACCTACTTATGATTATAAAAGGACTATTTAACAGGAAAAATTTGGAGAGTTGCTAATTTTTAAGTGAAGATAAGTCACTGGGAATCAGGAGGTTCTCATTTAAGTCATCTGGGGAGAGCAACCTGACTTGGGAACTGGAGAAAAGAACCTAAGTGAAAATGTTACAAGGGCCTAAAAATCACTTTTGGAGTTGGAGCAGCCAGGAGCAGTCTTGACAAAGGCTTCATCTAGATGATTCCTCTGACTAGAGGAAGAAAAAAAACTTATTTAATTGACCAAGAGCTACAGTGACCAGTATTGTCCTTCACCATCATCTCGGGTCAAAAAATGATCAGGTTTCTTATATGCCTACTGCTCTTTGCTTCTGTTTCTTGTAAGAGAAGAAAAAATAAAGAGGAAGATGGACTTTGCAGCTACTTTGTGTCCTGGTGAGCTGGCTAGATTTGTTTCCCTTGTTTAAAGATAACCTGAGCTATGTTTCTGTGTTCTCTGTTCTGATCAGACAATGAAGCATTCAGATGATTAAATAAATGGCTTGTCTGGTCTGTATAGCCCAGAGACGGCCATATTGATAAGCTTTACAGTTCTTTGGTTTAACAAGAATTGCTTGCTAAACACTTAAAGAGGTAATACTTTCTAAGTGCCCATTTCAGACTGACAGTAAGTTGAAAGAGTGTAAATGGCACATTCTATTAGAGAAGAAATTGCCCAACTGAAGATTTGTGAGGGCCAATAGTCAAGCGGTGAGCACAAAGCAAATCTGTATAGTGCCGCAGATCCTGAATGTATTAATGATATCAAAGCCTGAAATGTAGAACAATGACTTACCTCAAGCATGAGGTTCTCCCCACCCCAAACCCCTTACTATGTTTTTCCCTGCCAAGTTCCTGTAAGCATGTATTTACTTTCCCCAATGATGATATGACCCAGATGTATGGGTGAAATTTGATATATTTTATTATTTGTGTGCTTATTTCAATATATGAACGTATCATTTATTTTGCATTTTTTGCCATATAAATGGTTTTGTTTAAGATTTTAAAATGTCATTAATGTGAGAGACTTGTATAAATATCTTGTACCACATGGGTGCCTTTTTTGTGAATGATTGGTTGTAAAAATAGAACACCTCAGTGGAAATTCAGGAGCTAAGAGTGGTGAGTAGAGAGAATTTCCCCTCAACGGGGTTACTCATAGGACTTTGAGAGAATTTGAGTGTAACTGTGTGTTGGTCTGTCACTTGTGGGAGTAGTAACAAAACCACCCTAATTACAAAAGTATTTCGAGGTCTTCATTTAAATACTCAGCAAAACAGGATCAGTCACACTGAAAGACAAAGGAAAGACTGGTTAAAAACAATGCCAAGAATTGAGAAACATTTACTGCAAACCAGCTTAATTAATCATCAGAAAATAAGCAAAGACCTTCAGGGGAACCTGGCAGTGGGAAAGGTTTTAGTTTATCTTTTTCCATTGTGACATAGACTTCATGGAGTTGGAAGAACAGCAAGAAGACCAGTTTAAAAAAATCAAACAAACACTGATACAAAAACAATAGCAACCCACTTTTCATAGGCAAAATGATACAAAAACTAAAGTGCTGGAAATTGAGGGAAAAGGTAATTTTTAATAATGAAACTTACTTTGTTATCCATGATTATAGCAAAACTGTTGTTGGAATAAATCTAGGTATGCCTGGAAGATGTGGGCATCTTCATCAGAATATGGGAAACACCTCAATATTTAGAGACGTGGGTGGATCCTTTTTACTTTGAATGGGCCTGGAAGTTGTATCCCTATGGAGGGAATGATGAACTCTGATAAATATACTGAGAATTAGAGAAATGCCCAAAAGGAAAGTAGGAATTATACAGGAAAGGGATAATTCCCAAAAGGAAATAGACTATTTATAACATGATCTGGTGCCATGCTACCCTTCCCAAAATGTTAAGAAATGTATTCAAGGGTTGGCTATAAATAAACATGTTTCAGTTGTATGGGAAGTTCCCTAATGGGAAGCTCCAATGAAAACCTATGATGGATAATCAAGCCTTTGCTTGGGAAAATGAATTCTTCATCAAAGGTTTATTAATATCCAATGTGACAAAACTTTGGTTTCACAGTGGTTCAAAAAATGCATCAAATGGGATGGCTAGGTGGCACAGTGAATAAAGCACCAGCCCTGAAGTCAGGAGGACCTGAGTTCAAATCCGACCTCAGACACTTAACACTTACTAGCCCTGTGACCTTGGGCAAGTCACTTAATCCCAATTGCCCTGCCTTTCCCCCTCCAAAAAGAAAAAAAAAAACACCAAAATTTTATGTCCTTAATGCCAAATTATGTAAAATGTAATTACAGCAAAAAGAAGGCATGGTGCATATTAAAAGATTTCTAAAACCATGAGGAGGTCTAAGGTTTCACTTCATGTCAATAAATTAAATTATTTTACCTTGTCCTAAATAATGTACATGCTGCTGTAATATCAGATGCCAAGAGGATTGCTCAAAAGTTTCTGATTACTCATATTTGCTCAATAGTAAGACCCATTTACTTTAGTTTTTAATGACATTGGCTAATCTCAAAACTTTCCCAAGTCTTTTTTTTAAGAGTGGGGAAAACTGTTCTATTCAATACATTTGAAGTAGATGGGATTTGGGCCATTAAAAATGTAGGGGGGATGGGTTTGTTTTTTATTTTGCTCATTTTACTTTTCAGAATTTCTTTGTTGTCTTTTCCATGATAAACTTTAGAAAGCAGTTAACTCAGTTTTAGGATTTGGGGTTTGTTTTTGTGTGGTACATCCTTGGTATAGGGGGATTATGCCTCCCCCAGCCATCTTTGTAGGAGAAAATGGTCTTCCTAACTCCTTAAAAATAAAATCCCTTGAGAAGAAGAGAATTTGGTAAGAAGAATGCCTTTATCCTCTTGCAAATCCTTTCTTTTCTCTACTCAGTCCTGCTGTCTCATGCATTGACAATAACACAACGTAGTTTCAATGTGCTGGGGTGATTGGTGCTATAAATGCAGAGTTTCATAGAAATTCATAGTATTCTAGTCCTTGGTAGTCCCTGCCAACCAGGGAAGGGAAAAGACTAAAAACTAGCAAAGAAAAATCTTCTTGTCCAACGAATTTCCCTAGTATAAATTTTTTAACAGTACTATTTAAAATAATAAGAATGGTGCATTTAAATTTAAGGACATTTATCTATAACACAAAATTGCCAGGATATGTATGTGTGTGTACGTCCAATCTCTTTACTTTTAAAGATGAACAAACAGAGGCCCAGGAAGGTTAAGTGACTTTTCCCCAAATCATAGCAGTAGTAAGTTGAGCAGATCTGGGGGCTGAACCTTGGCATTCTGATTCTAGTATTTTTTCCACAACACCCCAACTCCTACCCTCCCCACAAAGTTTTATTGATTTCTAGCTAGTGTCAGAGGATCATGAGCACTTGGCCTAAGAGAACACATTCTGGGGGCAATGGAACAATTTGCCACGCAGACAGTTTTTACCTCACTCACAATTCTGCCTATGGCTTGAGTCGTGTGTCAACTTTGAAGACAGATATGATTGGAAACAGATTGGTGCAGTGAAAAGAGCTCTGTCATGCTATTAACAACCATAAGAATGTTCCAAATAACTAATATTAACAGAAATTAAAATTTAAATGACTCTAAGATTTCACCTCAGCAAATTGGGGAAGACAACATAAAATAGGAATAGTCAGTGTTGGAGGGGGTGTGGAAAGATAGGCACATTAATGAACTGTTGGTGGATCTTTGAATCAGTACAATGTTCTCAGAAGCAATTTTGTGCAAACAAAGTGTCAAAAATATTCATACCCTTTGATCCAGAGATTCCACTGATAGATATATACCCTAAGGAAGTCATTGAAAGAATGTCTCCCTATACGCCAAAATATTTGTAGCAGTATTGTGTGTGTGAACAATATATTGGAAACAAAGTAAATAACCATAGATTGGGGAATGGCTAAATAGATTGTGGCAAATGAATGTAATGGAATATTACTGTATTGGAATAATGAACATGATGAATGAAAGAAACATGGAAAGACTTACATGAACTGATGCAAGATGAAATGAGTAGAGTCAGAAAAATATACAATGACTACATCAGTGTAAATCGTAAGAACAACCACCAGGAAACAATGAAATAATGAATGAAAATTACAAAGAACTAGCTTTGCCTCAAAGAAGAAATATGAGAAGACATCCTTCCCATTTCTCTGCAGAAGTGGGGGCCCTCCAGCTATGGAATGTAACATACTGAAATGTATTGATCCGTTTCACTAAATTTTGTATCTTCTCTTTTCATTGTTTTCTTCTCTTTTTGCTGTAAAGGATGGTTCTCTAGGGAGAGGGATGAAGATACAGGTGGCAATGTGAAAAGAGATATCGATAAAACCTATGCATTTTTAATAAAGAGCTCTGAGTTAGAGAACCTGGGTTCAAGTCTCAATTCTCACACTCATTGAACTTACTTGTGTAACCTTGGGTAAATCTCTTAAATTCCCTGGGTCTAGGTTAGCTCCACGGTGAAATAAGGAGGGAATGGACTCCGTGAGGTCCCCTACGATAGAATGTAAACTCATTAAGGAAAGGAACTGTTTGCATTTGTCTTTGTATTCTATAGTGAGTGGCAAATAGTAGGCACTTAATAAATGCCTGTGGGTTGTGGTGATTCCTGCTTTGGATCCACAATTTCTTCAAGACCATGGACACTTCTGGGACCCAGGGAATAGGTTTTTCTTTCCACTGGGTGGCGCCAGGGCCTTCACTGTTTAACCCAGAGGGACCAGAATGATTATAAGAAAATTTTAAAATCTTCTAGAAAGAGAAAGAAGGTGGAAGGAAGCCAGGACAAGGCGCTCCGCAGGACGCCGCGGGCGCCCTGGGGAAAGGTCCTGTCCAAGCGCCCAGCTTGACTTTATTGCCGAATACTCGCTTCTCTTGTTTCCTAGACGCCCAGATGTGAGTGCACCAAGACGAGTGTCTTATTCTATTATTTTAAAAGCGTTTCTTCTCTCCCCTTCCCACCTCCAGGCTGATTGAAGGCATTAATAGGCGAGGTGTGGAGGGAGGGAGAGAGGGACGGAGGGAGGCGGGGAGGTGGGAAATGGAAGCAAGAGGCGCTGGAGCCCTGCGTGTCTCCTTTGCACGTCTGCTGCTGACACCTCTATCCGAGTCCCCTACAATCTCAATCAACAATCCATTAGAACTCAACAGGAGTAAAACGAAATCCTCGTTTAAGTGTATTTATCCGATCTCTTTTTTTCTCTTTCAAATGCTAAATCCATTTCAGCATATGCCCCCTTCTTTCTATCGCCTTTCTCTAAGGACTGGCAGCCTATACTACTCTTGTAAATATGAAAGATCCTAATCATATGACGTATCACGTCTCAGTCGGAGCCTGGAATAAAGCCTTGAGATCTGGGATCATTGCCTCCAGACAACAGCTTCATCAGCCGGAAAGTTGGTTTTTTTCTCCTTTCCTTCAACTCTCAATCCCTTCTTTGTCTGGGAGAAAATGCAGCCGACTCGAGCCACCCAGGCCATATGGTTCACTCTGTATTTTCTTAGTTGAATTCTGAATTGTTTCTGTGACTTGCGAAGTTTTTTTGGAAGTGCGTATAAAGACATAGAACAGCTACTTGTGCGGGGAGGGGAGGTCTGGCGGAGCAGCTCCAAACCACGCCACTGCAGGATCTTTTGGGGGACGAGGTATCCCTCCTCCCCTGCTGCTCTGTTCCCTCCTCTCCCCCTTTCTTCCACCTCTTCTTACAGCCCCCGCTGGTGAGGCTGTTGGGCCCCCGGGCTCCTCTGTTTTTCAGGGGGGAAGCTTCAGGCCCCTTGCTCCCAACGTGGATTTGTGAGTAGAGAAGTAGCAGCATTAGCGTTATTAGTTTCACTAGCAGAATTCCAGTATATAGGCTATTTGATAGTACTTGTATCTGGTTATAACAGGCGAACACAAGGAAGATTTTTTTAAAGCGCAACCCCAGTCTCAGATGATTATCTTCGAGTCAATCACTCACCAGGACTGTACTCTAAAAGGAAACGGCCCACACTACCCCTTGGTACTTGCAACTCTGATGCAAAATTGATTTCCCTAGCCCTCAGCCTTAGCTGTAATCCCGACATATCTGGGAGGTGCAAAGAGCAATATAAAATGTTGGCCTTTACTTTCTCTTTCCTAACGGCCCCCTTTGCATTAGCAACCTTAAACAACACACATTTCCAAAAGAGAAACCGATGCGTTTTTAATAAATGAGAGTGTCAGTGAAGAGGAGTGGCGGTGGGGGTGGGGGAAATCAGCTGTTAAGATCTTTATCCATTGCCCATGAATGAGTTTTGTGTTTTCCAGGTTTAGGACGGTTCTCGCTGAAGCGCAGACTACCAAATTTCCTTTCTCTCCGTCTAACTCCTTATACAAACCCCCAAAGGCCCTTTCACCAAATCATTAAATTCTACAGAGGTGGTCAAGCTCGCACTGCTTTTCATGAATCAGAGAAAGAAAAGGGTCCTTGAAGTTTAGAAGATGCCCAAGGAAAACTCCTTGAATGACATCAAAAGAATGAGTTTCCATAGCTGTTGAAGCACGAGAGCTGTGTATCTGCACAAAGGGGGATTGGGGCACTGGGACGGTCCCACTGCTCTATCCCAGCACAATTGGGTCACTGAAATAGGGAATTAATTACCATTGGAGAGTGGGCAGCCCATTCACCACTGGCTGAGTTTTATTAAACGCCAATATAAATAACAAAACAACTCTTGTGGCTGCACTATTCCTACACGCCAAAGAAAGGATTAGGTTGGGGATTAACATCTTAAAGTCTATGAGACTTTCTGACTCAAGACTCGGAGCTGGTAATCGTGTTTGTCTCCTGGTTCAGCGATTAGTGCTCTTTCTTGCACTTTCGCCTGGATAGCCAATGTCCCTTTTTGCAGGCACAGAGGGTTTTTTCTTGGGGGGGGGTGTGGGGGACCAGGGAGAGAAGGAGTTACTTGGCCTTCTTTTCTTCCTCCCTCATTTATACTGCCGGCTGTTCTTCTGCTCATACCTGCAGGAAATAATCCGTAGGCTGAAGCGCGTTCACAAAAGCCCCAAGTGATTCCTTTGCTTCGTGGGAAAGAAGGGAGACAGACAAGGAGTAGAATTAGGGAAAGTGAGGAGACTGGAGAGAAGTAACTTTCACTAGGGCGTGATGAGGAAGAAAGGTAGGGGACTAGGGAGGCAAGAGGAGCCTCAGATCTAGGGAGCCTTTATCTGCACCTGCCAAGCAAATTTGATCGCAAGCAAGCTCACCCTAAATCTGCCCCGCCCTCCCGTGGAGGACTTGACTTAGGGAGGTGGGACTGAGGTTTGCTAGAGTTGGGATACCTGGATGAGTAGAGGCGACCGGGAATTTTCTCGATTGCATTAGAGGTTCTGCTCTTTCCGCTTCCCTAATTTACTGCAGGCAGGAGTGGGACCCCAACGTGTCCCTCCACTTTTTTTGTTTGTTTGCTTTTAGCACTGGGCCAGTTCCACCGCCTTCTCCACGCACAACTGTGAGGATGGGAAGGGAGAGAGGAAGCGGAGACATAGAGGAGGTCAGCCCTGGGGGGTGCACGCTATAGCGTGCTTTCAAGTCTGGGAAACTCACACCAAAAGAAGAGAGAGGGACCCACAGATGCTGCAAAGGTAGCTTCTGTGAAAGGAGCACAAGGTGCATCAGTGCTCAGTAAGGGCTCAAGTTAGTGAGTTCTCCATCCCTTTTCCCTAGGCTTTCCAAGCTCGTAAATATTCTAAGAGACACAGTGAGCGCAAACCTCAGAGGAATGAATAACTGGGGGGTGGAGACGCGCGAAATGAAGAGAATCAGGCTGCTTTTTACCTATCAGATCTGTCTCTAAGCAGCTATTTTCAACGTCTATCTGCCTTCCTCAGATGTTTTCTGGTGAGCGTTCTGACGGAAGAGCTTGGATGGGCCACTAGCGAGACACGTGATCTTATTAGGGCTTCCACTTTCTCATTTCCTTCGACTTCTCCGTGATATTCATCCATAAGGTTGAGAGCAATTCACGAAGCCTCCCTTCAGGTCAGTCTCTGGAGCGCACATCCACTTCTTGGGGGAGTAGGGAAGTTGATCTAGAGTAGGAGAAAGTGGTGTGTTCTACTAGAGAAGCGCACTACGTGCTTAGAAATCCCTTCCTCTTTGTCCCAGAGGTGGAGAGCCTGAAGCCCGGGAGGGACTGGTACCCCCTTCCCACGGCATTCTCCTCCATTTCCCTTTTCCCATTCACCTGCAAAAGCGGGTTGTCTGGGCTGGGACCGCTGGGGCGCGCCACTTGTGAGGTCGAAGTGTGTGTGCACTGGCTGCCGCCGAAGGCCCCACAGCAACACCTACCCTAAACTTTTAGGGCTGTTGGGTCGTCTCAGAGTTCAAGCTTCTTAGAAGCAACAAAGACTTTTCTAAAGATCTCCACCCCCTACCCCCGTCCCTCCCCCCGCTTCTGTCCGTTCCCCCCCTCCCCCCCCCCACAGTTCTTAAGACCCTGCCAGGAGTTTAAATCATTGTGCTCCGGTTTCTTGATAACTGCCTGCTTTGAGCTTTTGTTTCCCTTAAAGTAGGATTGGGCATAGAAAAGGGGCTGAAGATGAACAGTTTGACCCTTTAGGACAGACAGTTCAGGCATTGGACAGTAGGGCCCTCGGTCACCAGTCTCACTGATGCTATTCAGTTCTTTCCTCTCTCCCCACCCCCTTTTTTTTTGGCAGAACATTTCAGCTTGGTTTCATCTGGACAATCTTTTTAGACCACACAAGTGCCTCTTGAATTTATCTAAGTTAAAAGAGTGCTAAGAAAGTTTGGTTTGGGTCACGTTGCCCTCAAATCTGTGTCTGAATCAAAATCGCCTTTCTTTCACGAAGACCGTGCGACCCTTTGGGGGGACAGTATCTGTATGTGTGTGTCCCTGGGGCTGCGCCAGAGAAGTCCTTTTGAGAATGTCCTTAAACATCTGCTTTTGTTTTTGTTTTTAAGCAAGGGTGTATTTCTAAATTCAAGGGAAAATTGGTACTTGAGGCGCCTTTAGCAACATTTGAAGAGATCTGTTGGTAAGAACCCAAATTCTGTTGGACAAACATGGTACAAATTGATAGAAGAGCCTCAAAGGTTTTTGCTTTTGTTTTTCCTCAACCTATGCTTTACACGTTGATTTGATTCACAGCCACCTATTCCTCGGAACAAAGAGAAATCGAATCTGATAGGCACTTTCCCAAGGCAAACGCTAGTAATATCTTTATCTACTATGTACAGACAGCTTCAAGGGTGGTTTAACGTTTAAATTAATGCTGTCTGAACAAATTGTTCAGAACGCTTCCCTGCCTTCTTCTTGTAAACCATTTCCAGAGGAGGAAAGATGGCACTCTGTAAGAGCTTTTGCTTTTTTGCTTTGTTTTGTTTTTGTTTTGTAATGATAAAGACAGAGTCTTTATCTAGCATCCTAGATAGAAAACTTCCCTCGGAGTCTGGAACACCTGGGTTCGAGTCCCACTCCTGACACATACTGTCTGTGTCATCCTGGGCAAGTCACTTGCCTTTTCAGGGCTCACAGAACTTCTTCAATACTACAAATTTGCACAGGAGTCGACTTGTATTACTAGATATAGTCCTTCACCAGACTGTCTCTGTTCCCCTACCCCCAAGTTGTCAGCCAAGTCTTCACAGAATCCAAGCAAAATGTATTTTCTCCTTAGTTTCTCTGAGCCAACTGTATGAATTTTCCTTCTGTCCCATGGAAGCAGCTATAGTAGAAACCGAGTAGGATTCGGAAGCAGATGATGTGGGTTAAAATGTTGCCTCAGTTATTATTTGTGTATGACGATGGGCTTAACCTACTTGGTGCCTCAGTCTCCCCATCTGTAAAATGAAGGTGCTGCCCTAGATGGCCTCCAAGATCTTTCACTTGTAACTCTGTAACTGCATGGCAAATTCACCGAAGAAGCACATTTTTCACTTCCTCACAGAAGTTTTGACTCTAAATCCCAGATTCCACAAGCTTCAGAACAAATCATCCGACTTGGTAGGACTAAATACAGCCCAGAAAAAGAGGTACATAAGGCTCATAGGTTAGCTGCTCTGGAACTTAGTTCTTTTTCTCTTGTTTCTCTTAATTCATTTGACTACTTCCAACAACCAGCACTTCTTAGAGAATTTTTGCAGGTTGACTACATTTCCAAAGGAGATCCTAAATAAACCGTTTCTTTGTCTCTAACTGTATTTGGGACTGTTTTTCTTTACTATCAGCTTGGTAATAGACGAATAGATGCTAATGGCTGAAAACTCCTATACACTATAATACACTTTTATTTCCACTGTTTAGTTCTCTTAGACTAAAGACTTAGCTCTTCCCTTCCTCAATAACTTCTCTGTTTAGACTTGGATCTTTTGGTCTCAGGTTTTTCTTCTTCATCCTTTGTTTCTTGGAGTGTGTGTTCGTGTGTGCGTGTGTTCGTGTGTGCGTGTGTACGATGTTTGACTATCACTGATAACGTCTTGTAGAAATGTATCAAAAAATCAAGTACGAAGACCATCCCCCAACCTTTCATATCATCCGATCTTTAGATTCACTAAACATTTAACTTCTCAAGGAGTTCTCTTTGATTTAGATTTGAGAGCATCATGGTTATTGGCACAGTGGAATAAAATAAGGGAACGGACAGGGAGGAGAGAGACTAGGAAAGATTAGGGGAGAAAGATTTGCTCTGAAATATCCCTTCATTTTCAAAGAACAATATCAAGATTGTTTGGGGCCTGAGTGGAGGAAAGGGAACAAGTCCCTGTTCTAAAGGAAAGGCATTAGAAAAGAGATTCAATGAAGAAAAAAGATGTGGAAAAAAATTCAACTTTCCTACCAACGGAGCAAAAATTAAAATGGTTTGCAAAAATGATTTCTTGAGGAAGGAGGTTATCCTAGAGCACGGAAAGCTTCACTTTGGGAATGTTTTATTTCCTTAGTACTTTAAGTACTTGGTACTTTTTCCTATCCACTCACCCCAGGGTTCCTATTTTAAAAAATCTGTAATTAAATAATTTATTTTAAGAACACACAAAAAACACTCGCAAACACCTACGATCTTTTCTGGTTGTATCCCTTCCTTAAAACAAGACTTCAAAGAGTCCACATAACAGAGTATGAGAGAGAGAGAGAGAGAGAGAGAGAGAGAGAGAGAGAGAGAGAGAGAGAGAGAGAGCTCACAATAGGAACCATCCCCTCCTCATCTCTGTACCTCCCTCACCCTTCCCTACATCCATCGAAGTAAAAATAAAAACATCGAAGCAAAACCTCTTCCATTTAGGAAAAAGAATTTAACACTTAACTGTTGAAATTAAAACAAAACAAAACTTCCTTTCCAAAATGAATCCCAAAGCACAGTTTCCCTGTCTACAGGGGTCCTGGACATCTTTAACCACTCTCACCACACTCTCCTGTAACCTGCTCCTTTCTTCCACACAGGGGAAAAGTACATGTTCCCCCTCCTTCATATGTGTACCCGCTGGGAGGTAGGGGATATGACTGGGGCAAAGAATCGGAGAACCGGGTGCGAGGAACGTTAGCTTTCAAATGATTGAGAACAGACAGAAGAGGCAAAGGACCATTTAGAGCCAGGAAGTTCTGAAACAGAGCAACCCTTCAACTTCAAGTCAGGGAAAAGCTGAGAGCACTGGTACCACATACCTATCTAAGTCTCCCAGCGACCTCGAGGGGCCACTTGAGAGTCAAAACAGTCCATTGGCCATATTTGCCCACCTGGGAAACCACGCCCCTCCCAACACTCACAGGAACTCAAGCTGCTCAGCCGCTACCTAGCCATGTGACCTTAAGCAACTCACTTCTCCACTCTGGGACTCTGTGGACCTCAGTTTACTCATCTTGTTAAAGGAAGAGAGTGGACTGGATGATTTTTATCTTATAATGTTACATAGTATATCTTTTAGAAATACTCTTACTCCCCAAATTCGGCCTTTTCGCTTCCTGTTCCCCACCCCCAAAATAGCTGGAAGGGAGTTTCACCACTCCCATACCTGCTCGAATCTTCATCGAGCGCTACTCCCCTTCTATCTACTGATCTTATAATACAGCTTTGCAAAAATAAAATTAAAAAGCAACTCTCTGCGGTCCCATAGCCCGGACTAATTCCACTAGAATTCTGACTCCTACTAATTTTTTCATCTCGCTTTGCAGGGGAAGAAAGGAGGGAGGACTGAGGGTGTGCAGGCAGGGTGTGAGTATGTGTGTGCGCACTCCCGCCCACTTACTTCGGGATAGGGGGGATGTGGGAGCGGGTGGGGGTGGGGGTGCGCGCTTCTCGGTGTCCCCTTTTCCCCCACGCCCCCCACTCTCACCGCCCACCCCCCCCCCCAACCCTAATGAGGCTGCTGAAAGGGAGCGGGCTCTGGTGCGCGTGGCTTGCAGAACTCCCGGAGACCGGGGTGCACTGATTGGCCAGCTGCGCCTCGCGACCACCATTCATTAATAAATTAGCGGCACGCTCCAGCCGAGCGCGAGCCACCAATCACAAAGAGGAGCGGCGGCGGCTGCGACAACAGCAGCTTTAGCAGCAGCAGCCGCTACCACCGCTTCGGCAGCCTGGGCTGCAGCTCCCAGCTCAGACTGGAGCTTTAGAACCACTTTATGCTGATTAGATAAAGAGGAGGGGGAGAAAGGGGGGTGAGGAGGGGGAGAAAGGGGGGTGAAGAGGGGGAGGATGGATGGATGGCAGCATAGGGGAGGGGGGAAGGGGCTAAGAAAGAGAAAGAAATGAGTGATGATAATGCAATGAAAAGAATAAACCCGGGGAGGGAAGAGGGGGGGAGGGAGGAGGAGGACAGGGGGTGGGGGATCTGGGGGGGCCCCGGGGGCAGATTTGATTGTTTTCTTGGTAGTATATAAGGGGTTTTAAGGAGAGTCGTGTGCCAGACACACAGCCATTGAACCACAAGCAGTTTCACTTTAACTGGAGTGTCGAGGAGTCGCGTGCCAGGAGTTGCACCACCGGGGACTGACTGACAGACAGACACGCAACACCACCAAAACACACAAGACTAAGGGGGCAGCCGCCGCTAAGGGCCCCTGCATCGACTCTTGGCAAAGGGGCTCTTGGGGAGGAGCTCCCCCGGACAAGCCCATCGGCAGCACGAGGTCGCTCTCCAGGTGGTGAGCACAGCCGGGCTGCTCTAAGACGCCGGAGAAGTTTAGGGCACAGGCTGAAGCCCAAACCCAAGCAAGTGATTATAAGGCGCAATTAAAGAGAGCCAAGTAAGTTTCGGAGCAGCTTCAGACTTCCGAGAGCTCTTCTTCCTTTTCTTACTTATCCATACCTTTTATGATCACTATTTAACCCCTGTGATCGTTCTTTGTCTGCTGCCTTTCGCTTTTAAGATGCTTTCATGCCAGGGACCACCAGTGTCTTTCCCGGGGGATCGAGTTGCGATCCAAGGGTATACGGGTGGGTGAGAAGACACAGCCAACCTAGCAGTGCAAGAACGGGGTGCAGAAAAGGGCTAAACACAGTTGCACGGGGGCGCAGAGTGGAGAGGCGCTTGAGTCTAGAAAAGCAATTGACTAAATTTTCACCAGAAGGTGCAGTTGGAGGTAGGAGAAAAGAATATTGGATTCTACTGGAGGGTCGCGGTGGGTTTATTTATTTATTCATTCATTCATTTAAAGAAATTACTCATCTCTCTCATGCCTTTCAAGGAAAGGCCTTTCGATTGGTCAAAGCAAGTGTCATTTCGATTCATGTCATTACTGAGTTTATCTGTGTTTTTTCCCCCTTCCTGACAGGTGCCTTCCCTTCGCTCGTGGGCAGCAATGTTCATCAAATCCGAAACCTTGGAACTGAAAGAAGAGGAGGATGTACTGGTGCTCCTGGGCTCGTCCTCCCCTTCCTCGTCCTCCCTGACCCCGCTGACTTCCAGCTCCGAAGAAGAGGAGGAGGATGACCTGGACGCGCCTTCTCGAGGGCGGCGGCCACGGTTGGTTGAAGCTGAGCAAGCGTCCGGAGGAGGAGTCGGCGGAGACGGAGGGGGCGGTGGCGGTGGTGGCGGGGAGGAGTGCAAGCCCGCCACTCGCCTTCTAAGCCTGGCTCACGAGTGCAAGCGACGGCCGAGCCGGGCCCGGGGGAGCTCTCGGAGCGCCAAGACAGCGGAGACTGTGCAGCGGATCAAAAAGACCCGGAGACTCAAGGCCAACAACCGGGAGCGGAATCGGATGCACAACCTGAACGCGGCGCTGGACGCGCTGCGCGAGGTCCTGCCCACGTTCCCCGAGGACGCCAAGCTCACCAAGATCGAGACGCTGCGCTTCGCCCACAACTACATCTGGGCCCTCACCGAGACCCTGAGGCTAGCCGACCATTGTGGGGCCGGGGGCGTGGGCGGGGGCTCCGGAGGCCTGCCCGGGGCGCTCTTCCCGGACGCCGCAGTGCTGCTGAGCCCCGGGGGAGCGAGCGCGGCCCTGAGCAGCTGCGGCGCGGACAGCCCCTCGTCCGTCTCCACGTGGAGCTGCAGCGACAGTCCGGCATCGACGTCCTGCACACCCACCAGTTCCACTTCTCCCTACAGCTGCACTTTATCGCCCGCCAGCCCGGCTAGCTCGGGGGGCGGCTCGGACTTGGACTACTGGCAGCCCCCGCCCCCAGACAAACACCGTTATGCACCTCTGCACCCCATAGCCAGGGACTGTATGTAACACCGTGGCTGCCCCCACTGCACCCTGCGTCCCTGCTCCCTCCTTCATTCGTTCCCTACACTCCCCCCCCGCCCCCCAAACCCGCTTGTCAGCTCACTTGACAGTCTAGTTGTATGTTACGTGGCTGCAAAATCCTTTGGTTTGCTCTGGGGTTTTCTTCTTCCAAGAGGATTTCGCTGTAACTTGGGAGTGGTGGGGGGGGGGGCAGGGGTAGTGGTTGTGGAGGAAGGGGCTCTGCCTCGGAGAGGTGTGTTCGAATTCTGCATTGTTCTTGTTTCAGTAGCTCAAGACCACACGGCTCTGCGGGGGTGCGGGCGGGGGCGGAGGGAACCAGCGGGTCTACCCAACCAACGGAATCGCCCCTCCCCTCCCCTTTTCTCTTTTGGTCTCATCCATGTGAACCTCGGAGGGGGAACGCAACTGGTTCGTGTGATCTTGTCACCTTTGCATCTCCATAAAGACGTTAATGGCGGCTAGAAAGAAATGTGTCTTAGCATCTGAATGATATGACCGGTAACAAAATTATCCACAGATTCGCAATGGCTAGCATCTGCTTTCTTCCCAGTGCTGCCCGCAGCCTGTGGGAATTTCACCTGTCAAACCAAACTTTCCCTCTCTGATGTGCACTTTGCTCAGTTTCCCAGATTTGTCACAATGCCCTTTGTCCAGCCCTTCTCTTTCCTTTTTCTTCTCCATTTTGCCATCTGTCTCTTATGATTTATAAGGGGAAAAAGTTGTTTTGTTAGAGGGCCAGGTTAGAAGTCATTGTATAATTTGTAGGCTTTGTAATGATTGAATGCAAGCGTGGAAATTTAGGCTGAACTCTCTATCAAAAGGAAAAAATGTGGAGGAAAGGGGAAAAATCGGGAGGGAGGGTTGCTTCATGCATTATTTATCTCGACCTTTTTGGGGAGGAGGAACTCCCCCATTCTTTCAAGAGATTAAAAATAAATCAACAGACTGAAGACCTAAGCAGACACGGAGCATTACCGGGACCAGCCACACACGTGGTCCCTTCTATTTATTATAAAGAAAGATTTCATGGGAAAAGTATGTATTTTTTTGTATATTTTACAGAGTTTATTCTAGTATGTATTTACAGCCCGAAAAATCAGGGGGAAAACTTCTTGTGACTAAAATATGAATAAAATATCTAATTTTCATAAGTTTTGCGTTGTAATATGTTCTTGGCCACTAGGGTTTTTTTTTTTTTTTTATCATGGATTGAATTGTGTTGTGCATTGACGTAGCTTAGGTTTGAAATTGTTGGCATGTTGATCATTGACATAATTCCGAAGAAAAGTGTGATGAGGTTACATAGCTATGTAATTATGGCAACGCAAGACTTTTCTTGGGGGAAAAAAAACAAACCAAAGGGAAAATTGAATTATCTGAGACCCAACCAGTACAATATGATGTAGTTCTTCTTGCAGGTGCAAACTTAAATATATTTTTTAAAAATCAATTTCTAATTGATTAAGGTCACCAAATAAAGTGGAAACTACAATTTGAGTAACAGTATGTTCCAAAGTTCATTTTATATGGTTAAAAATATTTAAAGCAGTGAAATTGAGATTTCATGGCATAGTAAAAGGAACATTGGTTTGGGAGTCAGAAGACTTCAGACTAGTCAGAGGTCTATCCTAATGCTGGGCAAGTTACTCAAGCATTCTGGGCCTCAGTTTCCTCATCTGAATAAAAAGAGTATTGGACTAGTTGATCTCTAAGGATTCTTCAAGCTCTAATATTTTAATAGTCTAAAAAAAAAAAACAACCCAAAGCCAATTGGTGGAAGCTGACTTCGGAAAGTTCATTTTAACAATCAAGCTGGATAAAGCAAATAAATAGCAGGGAGACGAGGAAGGGGTAAGCCGCAGAAAGAAGGTAACTTGTACAGAAAGATATGTATACCTCAATTTTCCAATCTGAAAATAATCCAACGTTCAAAACTCCTATGTAAACAGAAAACTAACCTCTAAATCATCCCTGGGAAGGCCTGGGACAGGGATGTACAATGGAGATCACAGCTCTTTTGAGTTCAAATGCCCTAATACATTTGTGAGTTCAGCTAGAGAAAATAATATTTTACTTGAGAGAGATTTCTGTTTTGTATTTCAGGTTGTTGAAGCTTTCCCTCTCATCTACAGATGTGATTATTATAGTTTTTTATTAGCCATCATCACTATCAACCCATACTTCTACCATGCTACCCTTCCCCCTCCCCATCATTATAATCATTATGAACTCTGCTTCTCATCTGGGCCAAATCCTATGCTGTTGTAAATGAAGCAATGATTTGGCTTCATGGGAGGAGTTTAACTTTAAACAGTTCTGTGTCTTACCCATGAAAATTGTAATTGGTGCATCAGGTAGCTCTTCCACTTCTAAGATTCCATGATACTAAGCTACCCAGCCATTATCAGCAAGAAAGTGTTATTTTTCTCAACACTTTCATAGAGTTCTGTGTCTAGTATTTAACCCTTCTCTCCCTACCACTTGCAAATGATAATACTAGGGATTTGTAATCTATGGGGTCATGATGCCTGCAGATTAGTATCTGCTAGTTATCATACCAACCAGTGATAATGAGGGGAAATGATAATTCTGTTGGGATGTCCCTAAAGACTGAGAAGGAGCAGTTCAAGTTTTGACAGGCCAGTAATTGGACAACTCCAGGAAGCAGCCCTCTTCTTGACTCAATTGGAAACTTTTTGCAGTTAGGTTAGGTTCCATCAGGCAGGCAGCTGCTACAAAGAGCCCTCTGTAAATACTGAGCTGTGGAATGGGAGTACCAATTCTAATAACTATCTTTCTGAATTTAGCTGCTGTTAACTTAACTTTGTCACTTTTGTCCAGCCTGCCTTTAGATACTTCCATTTAGGGAGGAGCATGATTTTTAGTTGGGAAGCCGTGATTTGAACCACTCCGTTAGGGACTCTTGCATCTCTTTCTCAGCCTTCTCTTCTGTGCCTGTTCCCACAAAGCTGTCGGGATTGCACAGAGAGCAGCAATAGTTCTTTCACAAGAAATGCTTTCTTTACAATGCCTGCATTTCATTTCTTTTTTAGAATGAACTAGAGATCCAGGCTCTCACCTCAAAGCTGACTAGAATGGCCAGAGTCAAGCAGTAAGAAACTTAAGTGCTTTTTCCATTCTGCATTCAGGTCTAAGGAGAAAACACCAGACTGTGCAAGGAGGACCAGGGCCTTGGAGCTGTCATGGGCTTTCTAGCAATCCCCCTAAGACTTTCCTCCCCCTCTCCCATCACTGAATATCTCTGAGCCTCTTGTTTCTTCCTTTGTAAAACTGAGGAAAAGTTGTTCTACCTAGCTTCTGAGGGTCCTTCTGGTTCTAGGTCTAATATTCTAGGATCACAAACTTGAAACAACTCAATGTAGTGTGTCCTTCAGGTTCCCTCCATATATCAGGCATTAGAAAAATGTTCCATGGAAATGAGTTGGCTCAGCCACTCCTAGGTTGCTTACCAACTCTTTTCTTTCAGTGACAATTTAGAGAATGGAGTGGAGAATCCAAGGATTGTTCACATACTTAGGTGCTGGGAAAGCCCACAGAGGATCCCAGTCTAATTTAGGGACTTAGAGAGCCCTAAACGCTTTGGAGAGAGTTTATTTATTTAAATTTTTTATGCCATGTTTTCCTCTTCCTCATCTCAAGACCCATATCATCCCAAGGCCCATTTTCCTTGCATAGGACTCTTCCCGCCCCCTGCCCTCCCAACAAATACTTTTGTAGTCTATCCCAGTCCTGCATAAGTCCTACATCGTTAGTGTGCTCCAAAGAACTGTTCGGGCCTTCTTCGGGTATCCTTCAGAGAGCCACAAAGGTTATAAAGTCTTCCTCCAGTTGCGAGCAAAGCCCGGCCCAGGCCAGATACTGATCCTCAGGATGGTGGGACGGGGAAAGAAGGAGCAATGAGATCAGAACAGGCCATGGGCTGGCTGTGGACAGATGACAGAGTTATGAGGTTGCCTGCCTTGCCCTTCCGTCGGGAATTTCTCGGCCTAGTTTTCGGTGTCTTTGTTTTCCCGGGTGCTTAAGAGAGGGCGTAAGGTATCTTCAGGTGCAGTCGGGTCCAGAGAGCGCTAGGGCAGCTGGGAAGGGACGCCCAGTTCGTGACAGAGGAAGAAAGGGGAGCAAAGAGATATAATTCGACCCCGGGTTGACTCTCTGAGTCTGGTCAATTATCTGCTCTTGGTCTCCCAGAAATAATCGCTTCTCGTCCTTGGTCTCCTCAGAAGCTCAGACCCCGGCCCGATTGCTCTGCAGGGACTCTGCAGATCCCACTGAGGCTGGCCTGACTGTCGCGACAGGAGCCCCCAGCGTCTACTTAGCTGGCTGGAGGCGCACCCAGCCCTCTATGTATTCGACTCCCTCTGCCCACCTAAACTCCCCCCGAGAGCCGGTCAGCAGCCCAGAGCAGCCTTAACTCCAGAGTCCCGGCTGCTTCCAGACGCCCCTCTTCAGTTTTCTCTGGCACCGTCTGCCCCAGGCTTGGCTCACTCCAGGTTCCCCCCCCCACTTCCCCTACATTTATTATACAGCCCGGAGCAGGTTGTGACTCCTGGGCATAGACACCTGGAAACTATTAAAAAGCACCGCCTCCCTCGCCCACCCCCTCCCCCAGCCCCAGTCCTTTTCCTCTCTCTCCCCCAGGCCCTTAGGCCCCCTGGACTCCCCTGCCTAGCACCTGAATGCATTGATTAAATAAAAACGGGCCTTTAGTGAGTCTGGCCAATGCGAGGCGATCCTGTGAGCGTGAAAGCCTTGGCCTCGGAATCCGCAGAAGAAAATGTGTGAAAAGAGAATTAGTGAAATTAGGTTAGACCAATAAAACGAGCTGGCCCCTTCCCCACTCTCCCCCCACCATGCTCCCCCACTCTTCCCCCTCAGCCTCGGGCTACAAGTACAGGGGACGAATCTATTGTTTCCAACCTTGGCAGGGGGTTCATTGTGTGATAAATAATTCTCCTCCACACACACTCTCTCCCCAGTTTCTTTTACCCTTTTTTTAAAAGTTGGAATTTGCATAATCACTACTTTGATGTGGCCAGAAATCTGAAGCTCGGTCTCCCCAAATCTGCCATTGGCAGAGAAGGAAACAAAGCCAGACCCAGAGCTTTCACTCCGCTGACAGTGTGGGGGCACAGCGTCACAAACCGCTCTAAGCTCCTGCTTTTTTTTTTTTAATAAAGGGTCCCTTTTAATGATTAAACTTAAGGAATGCCAAAAAGGGACAGGGGAGGGGTTAAGTATGAGTGTCCCTCTCCCCCCAACACTCCTCCCCAATCCCCCAAGGTCCATTGTTCTCAATTTCTTTCTCCAAATGGACTTTGAGGGAGACGCTCCAGGTGGTCATGAGCCCCCCTCCCCCTGTCTTCCCACCAGGCCCACACCGCGTGTCACTTTCTTCTTTTCTTTCCTCTGACCGAACGACGATAGTGAAGAAGTGTTAGAGTCTGCCCGGGGTCCTATGGGTTTGGGGCTACAGAGTCACAGACCCTCTGAGTTCTGCACCGAATGACTTTTATTGGCATCCCTCTGACCCTGACCTGGGGTGGGGGTGGGGGGGATCAGAATTTTCTCTTCTATACTTAGGGCTTTCCCCCTTTTCTGTCCCTCCCCTCCTCCACCCCCCCCCCCCTTTGTTTCTCCATCTCTACTTCCATCTCTGTGTCTCTCTGTTTCTGAATCCCCTCCCCCTCCAGTTTGGCATGTGCCCTCTGGACTGAATGCACTCTTTAAGATCCTGCAATCACCCCTACTGCCTCTTTGGGAATAGGGGCTGAGGAAGAGGGGCTCATTGCTGGTTTCCAAGAAGACAGGAGGTGTCCCTGGCTGCTGCAGTGGTTCTATTCAGCATCCTCTCTGTCCAATCACTGGATGGCCTGGGGATGCAGCCTGTGGCAGGCTTCAGAGGGGGGCAGAAAGGGCAATGGAGCCAATCCTCTGGTAAGGGACAAGGTAAAGGGAGTACAGTAAATTTAGGTAAATAGCTGAGAAGCTATTTTTCTGTGGCAAGCATGAATCAGGAGGATGGGTCTGGGAAATAATCCTTATGGTGTGGTTGCTGCCATTGTCTAGGAGCCCCTTTCTGTGCCAAGGGCTGGAGAAGGGGGAGGGAGAAGAAGGGAGGAGGGTGGGAGAGTTGTTTCTGGCAGCATTTTTGGTGCATCCAGCAATTGGGGGGTGGGGGAGAAGCAAAGGGAGGAAATATCTCATTAAATTAGCCTGCAAATACCACTGGGAAAAGTTGACTAGAGAGGAGGCAGTGTCTGGGAGGAGACCTGCTCTTTTCTCCAGTGAAAGTTCTTGTTTGGAGGCTAAAAGACTCAGCCATTCTCTCCCCCCCCCCCCCCCCCAAAGAGCAGGGATCATAGGATCACAGATCTAAAGCTAAAAATGACCACAGAGCCCATCTAACCCAATCCCCTAATTTTACAGATGAAGAAATGAGACTGGCCCAGAAAGGTTAAGTGATTTGCCCAAAGTCAACCAGGAAAGACTTCTTATAAAAGGGCACCCAAGTTGAAGCTTGAAAGGACCTAAGGATTCCAGTCACAAGAGAGCATTCCAGTTAAATCAAAGGCTCTGGCTCACTCTCCTGCTCCCCCTTCTTCCCCCCCACCATTATATAGTCATGGGGTACAATCTGGATAAAAGCTTATAGGCCTGCCAAATATTATTGGCTAGGTCTCAGCAATCATATCTGCCTAGGTTCTTTCAGTGTCCAAGGATGAAATTCATCCAGGTTAGGTGACTAGAATTCATGATGTGTTCTTTTATTAGCTTCCTAAATAGTGTAGAGCCAAGTAGTGTATGGAATGAGGCCAGAGAGCTAGAATCATAGATTTAGAACTGGATATTGTCTAGTTCAATCACCTTCACTGGAGAGTGATCACCTTCACTGGTGAAAAGAGATGAAGTATAATTTGTGTCAGAGAAAGGACTTGAACCCAGGCCCTCTGATTCCAAAGTTGGTACTCTTTCCATCATACCACAATGCCTAGAATGGTTTGGTGTTGTTCAGTCTGTGTTTGATTGTCGGGACCTATTTGGAGTTTTCTTGGCAAAGATACTAAAGTGGCCTGTCATTTCCTTCTCCAGGTCATTTTACAGGAGAGGAAACTGAGGTAAACAGGGTTATGTGACTTGCTCAGGGTGAGACAACTAGTGTCTGAGTCCAGATTTGAATTCATGAAGATGAGTGTTTCTGATTCCAAGCCCAGTAGCCCACCATGCTACCCAGCAACCTGGGAGGGTTTAGGGGCTGCAGATAAATCAAGTCAAACTCCTGGCAATTTAGATTTAATATTGAAATAAAAGAAATATTGGTGAGTCATTTAACAGCTAACAAAAAAGAGATTTACTGATCCATAGCCAGGGAAGTATATTCAAGAAGGTATTTCTAGTTGATTCATCTAAATGAATCTCTCCTTCCTTGAATTGCTTTTCACTATCTACCAGTCAAGATTTTTATGATTCCTTTTTATTCATATAACCAGGAAGTGATATCAATAGCCTGTCTTTAGTCTCCTGAACCGATTAAGCCTCAAGAATAGTTTCAATGCTAAAGGGAAAATCTAGTCTAACTTGTACAGGGTAAAAGATTAGAATATTGCTCCATCACAGGTGGGGAAGTGGTAGACAGGTAGGATCTTTCTGCCACTGGGTCGCCAGTGTTCCTCCCTGGTCACACTAACCAGAAAGGGGAAATAGAAGCTTTCCATGGGTTTAGATCCAGATTATAAATCTCAGAGGCTTAGCCTCTCCAAGGTTACTAGGCTACTTTTTTTTTTAGGGGGGAAGGCAAGGCAATGGGGGTTAAATGACTTGTCCAAGGTCATACAACTAGTAAGTGTCAAATGTCTGAGGTCATATTTGAATTCAGGTCCTCCTGACTGCTGGGTTGGTGCTTTATTCACTGTGCCACTTTAAGTTATTGTTTTGGTTGACAATGTGTCAGCAACTTGATCAAAACCTTCACTGATCCTGTAAGGTAAAAATAGACTTCTTAAGCTGGCATTTCAGGACTTTTACCATCTAGTTCCAATCTAGAGATATAACTAGGAAAAGATTGGGTTTGGAGTCAAAGGTCTTGGGCTTGAATCTCATCTCTACCACTTATTATCTACGTGGCACTGGGTAACTTACTTAAACCTCATTGGATTTCCTCAACCTTCAAGTGAGAGAATAAAATTAGAGATGAATGTTCAATGTCCCTATCAGCTATAGAATTTTGACCCGAATTCTCTGGTCTTATTCCATACTGCTCTGCTATACACAATTAAAAAAAAATTCATGCTATGTTTTGTTTTTACATTGCCTAAATGTGTGTTTGTGTACATATTACATCTCTCTCTCTCTCTCTCTCTCTCTCTCTCTCTCTCTCTCTCTCTCTCTCTTTCTCTCTCTCTCCCCATGTATCTATATCTATATAGTATATATAAACATGTATCTATGTACTTACATACATACATATGCACATACATATATCTTGTAGCAATTCTCTTTGTTGAGTTGGCTTCCACCAATCCTTTTGTCTGGCGACCAAAAGGTTGCTCATACCTTATGTAACTTTATAGCATAAATATTAATCCAGTATATCTCAAGATAACAAGTTGACAACAGCAAGTTGTCCAAGGGTGTAGTGGAAAGAGAATTGGCTTTAGAGTCAGAAGCCCTGCCTCTACCACTTATTAGTTGTATGGCCTTTAATAAATCCCTTGATTTATATGAATGAATCGATTTATATGATTTGAGCCGTCTTGTTCTTACTTTTCTTAAATATAAAATTATAGAAGTTGAACTGAATGACCCCCAGGTCCCACCCAGCTCCAAAGATGACTATGTAACTTATTCCCTATGTTACCTTGGACAAGTTACTTAATCTCTCTTGGCCTCAGTTTTATTTTTTTTTCTTTTATTTTTTTGACAGTAAGTATATAGTGAGGGCTGGGGTTATTTTTAATTAATTGAAAAAATTTTAGATTTAAATACCAAAATGTATTTCTATATGAATAGTTGAAGAGAAAAAGCGAATTGTATGTGAAATTGAGAATCTCTATTATATACTGTTTGCTTTTCTTTTAAAACATACATAATAATAATTAATAATGATATAATAAGCTTTCAAACTGTCCTCACTGTAATTTCTTCTGGTCTTCTCTCGGTTCTCTTCCATGCATTTAAAAAATGCCTTACTGGCCCTCTTTTCTTTCTTTGTCTTTACAATGTTGTTTTTATTGCATAAATTATTCTTCTGTTTCCTGTAGCCCAGACTTCACTCTGAATCAATTCAAAAAAATCTTTCAATTTTCTCTGCAACCATCTTGTTTGTAATTTCTTATGATGTGGTCATATTCTATTACATTTGTATAGTGTAATTTGCTCAGACATTCTCCAGTAGGTTTTACCCCCTTTCCTGTCCCTCCAAACTGGATTCTAGGTTTTTTGTCACTACAAAAGAACTAGCATAAATATTTTTGAATTTGAGTTTATGGGCACTTTCCCTCTGTCTTTGATCTCTTTGGTGTGTAGGCCTAGTTAGTGGTATCACTCAGTCAAAGAGTTCAATATTCTCTGTGACTTTTGGGGCATAGCTCCATAGCTCCACTTTGTTTGAGTATTAGTATTAGAATTTAGTATTAGTCTCAATGTTCTCAATTGTAAAATTAGAGGGTTGGACTAGAAGAACTAGAGGGTCTCTGCAATCTTTAAATCTATGACTCTATGAGCCTAAAGTGTGGTCCCCTTTCTTATTGACCTGTCATTCCTCATCAAGTCTTTCTCAAATTGTGCCCCTTGTCCGTTACAAAGCTTCATTCTGAGAGTCTATTCTCTCCCAAACCCCTTTAGCTTAAACCAACAAAAAACATTTTATTGATGCCTTTTGCCTTTATATAGGACCATCCTAACAGTATATATAATACTCTGTCTTAATAGGAGCGTTGCTTTCATGAAACTCATGGTTCTAGAGTAGAAAGGGCCTCCAAACCATCTTTAAAACCCTCCATATTTTACAAATGAAGAAAATGATACTTGAGGACATTAAATGACTTTCTCAAGGTCAAACAGGTATGTTGACCTCTTCTATGTTGCAGAGCTGTGATAAGAAAGAGAGGGGTGTGATTAATTGACCTCTGATGGCCCTTCCATCTCTGAATCTGTGACCCTATTCAAATTCTTGAGATAGAAGCTCTGAGGGCTGGCTCTGTGTCATTGCTCATCTTTCTTTCTACAGGATTTAGCCCAGTACCATGCATAGAATAGGCACTTTGCATTTTTTTAGTGAATTGAACTTACATGACTTGGTATTCTTCCCCCCCCCTCCCCGCCCCGGCCTCTTCTGGATCTAGAGAGCCCCTTCCTGTTCTTTTCTCCTCTTGATCACTTTCTAAATCACTTAAATTTGCCTATCCTACCTAACAATAATTCTTTTCTGTACAACCTCCTCTCCTCTCTCTTTCTTTTCATCTCACTCTCATGTGCACTTCTAGAGACATACCTGGGGGCATGCACAACATGGAAAAGAACTCTTCCAATATTGTGTCTAGAAACAATTAAGTGACCGTGCTGAAGTGGCCTGCCAAATGGAAACATGTCCCTTCAAAATAACCGAAGGGGACCCGAGGCTCGTTTCTGTGGCAACCACTGGCAATAAAGCCTAATTCCTGGTGACAAAGAGGTCGTCTTCCCTTTAAAACGTGTTTACGGTCCCTTTGTGTATTGTATTTTGGCATAAAAGCTTCTCTGCTCTGTCAGAACCCAATGAGCAGTTCTATGGCTCTCAAGGGGGTTTATTGCCCTCCTTGGCATAAGAAAAGCAGAAAAGAGCCAAGCTAGTGCCAGGGTGACAAAGGAGTAACCCCTGGGGTGCACCATTGCTTTCTTTCATGTAATACATAAATCTTGCCACATATCGTTGTAATTAAAATTAGGGTTCCTGGGATGGCTGTTCTTTGGTTTTATAATTTTAACCACAGATCTCTCTTTTCCGCTGAAAACTTTCTTCTCTTTCTTTTCTCTCTGCTATGTGTCTCTCCATCACTTTCACTTTTTATCCCTCTCATTTTCTCTCTTTTTCTTATTGTCTCTGTTTCTCTCCATCTCTCTTTTTCTGTATCTGTCTCTCTGTCTCCATCTCTTCTCTCTCTCACTTTTTCTTTCCCTTCTTTCTCTTGCTTGGTTTCTATTTTATCTCTCTCTGTTATTTTATGCTTCTGTCTGTCTTTCTCTTCATATTTCTCTCTGTCTCTCTCTTTGTATATCTCTCTCCATCTCTCTCGCTCTCACTTTCTCTTTTTTTTCTTACTCTTTCTTTCTATGTCTCTGTCTGTCTTTCTTTCTCTTACTTTGTCTTTGTCTTTTTCTCTTGCTTGGTCCCTGTCTCTCTTTTTTCCTCTGTCTTACTCTATGTTTCTGTCTTTCTTCCTCTTTGTATTTCTCTTGTTTCTCTTTCTGTTTGTATGTCTCTCTTACTTTCTGTCTCTCACTTTCTCTTTTACTCTTTCTTCCTCTTCCTCTATCTGTCTGTCTGTCTGTCTCTCTCTCTCTCTCTCTCTCACACACACACACACACACACACACACATACATACAGCATTCACTTCAGGGATCTAGTGGATTTTTACCACCTTTCTCTTGCTATCCAAATCCCATTAGAGGACTAAACCTTACAACCCTAGGGAACAGTGATATTCCACTTGCTAATGCCATGTGTATTAGGTCCAAACCACCATAATCAAATACTTGACCACCAAATTCATTTTCCATGCTCCTTAGAATTGTTGCTACATTTTTCACACCACTGTCATCTCCCAATGAAAGCTCCTCCTCCATCAAATGCTTCCTAATATCAAAGAAAGCCAGCTAAGCAAAATAAATGGTCCCATCAGCCACGTCTTACAGAATTTGTAACATTTATGCATAGATTAGACTGACAAAACTGTTGAGATTGATATTCTTAGGAAACATGATTTAAATAGAGCTATAATGGCAAAGTTGTGTAATGGCTTGATCTCAAAACACTGTCTTTCCATGAATCGCACTGAAATGGGGAAGGATTTGGGAGAAGTCCTGGGCATTTCTTTCTACAGTGATCCTTTTTAATACCGTCTCTATTCTAGGGGCTTCAATGAAGCTGGTTTCATCCTGGGACCACCCTGAAGTTTTGCTTGAGAAAAGGTCTGAGGTGAGCTAAGAAAATCTGGGATTAAAATGATTTCTATGATCCCATCCTAACTCCCCTGACTCCCTAGAATCCCTCTGGCCCATCAGAGTTGAGTTTCCTCTCTTCTCTTTAGGCCAGAGATCAATCAATCCATAAACATCTATTAAGAACCTATAATGGGGGGGGGGGGGGTGAGGCTAGGTGGCACAGTGAGTAGAGCACCGGCCCTGGAGTCAGGAGGACCTGAGTTCAAATGCGGACCCAGACACTTACCACTTACTAGCTGTGTGACCTTGGGCAAGTCACTTAACCCAAATTGCCCTGGAAGAAGAAGAAGAAGAGGAGGAGGAGGAGGAGAAAGAGGAGGAGGAGGAGGAGGAGGAGA
>CM053592.1:37385768-37406021 GCA_028646515.1 Pseudochirops corinnae | reverse complement strand
TTGTTCAGCCATTCCCCAATTGATGGGCATCCCCTATATTTCCAGTTTTTGGCAACCACAAAGAGAGCTGCAATAAATATTTTTGCACATATGGGACCTTTTCCCACTTCTGTAATCTCTTTGGGATATAATCCCAAAAGAACACACTTTCTTTTAAAAAAATGTTTAAAATTTTATTTTTATTGTGAACTTAACAAAAAACAAAATAAGCACTTCCATATACAAAGGAGAATATAAAAAGGATAGCACATGAAACCAAGAATTTCTATTATATATAGCTCGTTTTCCCATTTAATTTATATAATATATCTAACATGTCACTTTCAAAGCCTTCCTGTTTATGTATGTTTCCTTTTGGCCTCCCTTCTTTTCTCTCCTGTGCATTTCAGACACATACTTCCATTTTAATTTTATTTTTTCAATGAACAAACATTTATTTTATGTCCCTCTCCTATCCCTTCCCTCATCAGAAAAGAAAAAGAAAAAAACATGTCATGATTTGATTAGTGGTCATATTCTCACCAGAAAGTATAGAAATGCCTTTACTATTGTCACCAGGGACAATATATTGGTCTCTAGAAAATAACTTTCATCATGTGGTACTGGTACACCTTATTCCAGTAAACACACATTTCTTCAGTCGTCCTGATAAATATGTGGCCCCTGGAAGGGGGCCAGAAGACTCTGGAGGACAAAGTGATACTGGTAACCTTGCACAGCCCTCCCTCACTCAAATCAAAGCCAACAGCAAGTCATGTCTTCATCTCCCTGATGTCATGGTACTCTTCCGGAATGAAGGAGAGATACAACAACACAACAACAAACACACATGCTGATGGACATTTTCTTGAGGGAGAATGTTGATGAGTCTAGATACCACCATTATAGGTGGTACACACCTATAATCCATACGACTGGGGAGGTTGTGGCTGTGGATTGCTTGAACTATGGTGGAGCTAAAAACTGATCACTTGTTTGCTCTAATTCCAATTAACACTGTAATGCGCCCTGGTGGCCATTAGGGTCCTAGGGTCTTAAAGAAGGGTAGACTCACCCAGGCCAGAAAAGAAAGTCAAAGCTTTCATATCGATCAGCCGTGGGTAAGGCTGTGAATTATTGCAGCACTCTAGTCTGAGTGAGATAGAGACCTATACCCTCCTGCACCCCAAAAAAGTTGGGGAGAGGGAGAACACCACACAAGAAACAGAACATCACAACCTGTTATAGTCATATTGCTATCTGGCAATATCTGGGCATTCTTTAGAACTCACAATGAAATATCCCATCAACCTTTCCCCAAATAGTTTCTTTATTAATTGCTAATAAAAACTTTTGTTTATGTGTATTCGACCATAATATTTATGTTTATTAAAATAATATTCCTTAGAGGAATTCATTCTTTATCTAGGCTTGACTTTGGTCCAAGAGACCCCTAGATAAAATGTTTCAGGTTACCTTTTTCAGTCCTTTGGTCAGGAAATATTGAGGTTGACCTTTTTTGGCTCATTATTCATCTGGGAGGGAGGGAGTTGAATGGATGTAATTATCACTAAATAACTTTTATCTGAAAATACCTAGGACAAATACATGGATTAAAGGCAGAGGACTTAGCTTGAATACAGATTTTTTTTGAGTTTGAGGAAATTATAAGTTCTACAGGGGATGTGATGTAGTAACTAGAGAACAAAAGCCAAGAAGACTCTGACACATATTGGTTATATGACCCTGGGTCAGCATCTTACCCCCTTAGAGCCCTGGGTAACTCTCTAAGGCTCCAAGTTAAGGAGGAAGTGCATTGGTAGAGAAAATTTCTTCACCAGGGAATTTCCTGTACGATGAAATCACAAGTGTGATCTCTATCCCTATCCCTCCTTATTCAATAATAATAATGAGCTCTTATAACAACAACAATTGGAGATAACCAAGAATGTATCTTCATGATGTCTCAAAGGTAAAAGCAAAAAGCCCATTACTCAGATGTATTTTAAAGTAATATTAAACATCTATATATTTACTTATTAATGATGTCCAGATAGTTAACTGATTTTTTTTTTGTTTTCACCTAGACTACTGTCATTTTGTAGACATAAATTTATTGTTTCAATGATATTGCTGCTAAAGAAAAATAAGTGCCTAACTAAGCTTGTCAATTGAAGGTCTAGTTAAAGAAAGTCGACGGCAGATTTCATTACACTCCACATGCTGATTGTTGAAGAAATAATAAATGCCCCTTTCTCCAAAATTAGTAGTCACATCTTTATGAGCAAGAGAATGAATCTGGGGGTCTGTGAGGTAGATGACTCCTTTTCCATTACCGGTCACCCAACCTATAATAAAAGAATTTTTCAGTTTTAGATTTCTTATGAAATAGCATTTTGGTATCGTAGAATGGTAACATTTTTAGAATATTTAGAGCACAGGTTCTTTACTTGGGATATGTGAAACTTGTTTTAAAAATATGTTTTTCAACAGTCTCTCAATATAATTGACTTCTGTTTTAATCTTACACATTTGATTTTATGCATTTAACGATGTCATTTTGAGAAGAGCTCTATAGACTTCATCAGTTGGCCAAAGGGGTCCAGGACACACATTAAAAAAAGGTTAATAACCTTTCACTTAAAGAGATACCTAGTAAATTTTATGATAGCCGGGACGTTAACAGAATGTAGTGTTCGTATAAACTTATTTATGCTAGGAGTTGACCCCAATCAGTCTCCCAGACCCATTTTACAACATTTAGGCTAATAATAATAGCTAATATTTACATCACACTTTAACATTGGTGAAGTGCTTTGAAAATATTATCTCATTTGAGCCTCACAACAACCCTGGGAGGTACATGCTGTTATTATCCCCATTTTACAGATGGGGAAACCGAGGCAGACAAAGGTTGATGGACTTGCCCAGGGTCACTTAGCTGGTATGTGTCAAGCTCAGGTTAGATTCAAGGATTTGGACTCTATCCACTTTGCCATCTAGCTGCCTCCTGAATAAACTAGGAATTGGATATTTGGGTTAATAGATTACCAGTTCTCTAAGGTCCAGAATGCATTAAATAAATACCAACTCTGTTCTTATTTTAATACTTGAAAGATCTGTGACACCATCGGATGGTGTCACAGATTGCTGTGTTCAGGGAAATTCATTGCTAGGTTTTTGGTCAGCCTCTCGGAATCTGACTGGGCCGATTCTATGACAACAAAGCCCACACATGATCTGCAGCTCGGCATGATCTTTCAATTATTACATTCTCTTACCATGGCCTTTAAGAAGCTATAGTCATTTCTAAAGGCTGCAAGCCCTTAGTGCAGTGGACATCATGCTGGGCCTGGAGTAGTCAGGAAGACTCATTTTCCTGAGTTCAAAACTGACCTCAGACACTTACTAGCTGTGTGACCCTGGGTAAGTCACTTCACTCTGTTTGCCTCAGTTTCCTCATCTGTAAAATGAGCTGGAGAAGGAAATGGCCAACCACTCCAGTATCTTTGCCAAGAAATCTCCAAATGGGATCACAAAGAGTCAGATATGATCAAACTGAACCAAATGAACCAAAACTGAAAAACCAAAACAAGTCATCTCTAAGCCACAATGAGACAGAAGACATCTAGTCTCATTTTGGGAACACTGAAACTGTACTTGAGCATAATATAATATTTCTTTGGTGATTAAGTAGGTTCTTCAAGGTTGTCAAGTATACCCAGGTCATCATTCTGAACATCAATATAATGTAATATATATTTATATATAATGTAATAATATAATATGCAATGTAAATGTATGTTGTAGAGACAACAGAGTTATTGTGGATGGAATGCCAGGTTAAAATGTTTATTTTGTTGTTGCTGTTCTTGTTTTTACCATGTACTCTTATGGAAACCAAAAACAGAAATATCCATGCAAGTAGTAAAAGGAGTTAAATAAAAGTATGCATTTAAATATTTAACACGTTCCACTAATTCTAGTTGAATTCACTACATTCTGATAACATCTTGGCTGTCATAAAATTTACTAGGTATCTCTCTAAGTCAAAGGTTATTAACCTTTTTTTACGTGTGTCCTGGACTCCTTTGGCTCTTTCACTCAAACTTACTTTTATCAGGTAGGTGGAGACTTGGAGTTAAGGGAATTGTCATTTTTTGGTTGCGTCCAACTCTTTGTGACACCATTTGGGGTTTTCTTGGCAAAGATACTGGAGTGGTTTGCCATTTCCTTCTCCAGCTTATTTTACAGATGAGAAAACTGAGGCAAACAGGATGAAGTGATTTGCCCAGGGTCATACAGCTAGTAAGTGTCTGAGGCCATATTTGAACTTATGAAGATGTGTCTTCCTGACTCCAAGCCCAGCAATCTATCTATTGTGCTACCCAAAGCGTGCCTTGGACACTCACTAACTCTGTGACTTTGGGTAAGTTCCTTAACTTCCTGTCTCATTTTCTTCATCTTTTTTTCTTTTTTTTTTTTGGAGGGCAATTGGGGTTAAGTGACTTGCCCAAGGTCACATGGCTGGTTTTTGTGTTAAGTGTCTGAGGTCGGATATGAACTCAGGTCCTCCTGACTCCAAGGCCGGTGCTCTATTCACTGTGCCACCTAGCCACCCCTCATTTTCTTCATCTTTAAATAACGGGGATAATCTGATTGAATTGAATTGTCAGTTTTAGAAGCTGTAGTAAAATTTTTATGCTACTAAAGCCTTATTTACTAATGAAATACCTACTTCACTGTTGTGACAAATCAGTGAAAAAATAATTACATGTAAAGCATTTTTTAAGCCTTAAAGAGCTAAAACTGCATTAAGACTTTTGGGTCATCCTGCTCCTTCCTTCCTTCCTTCCTTCCTTCCTTCCTTCCTTCCTTCCTTGGTTCCTTCCTTCCTTCTTTTCTTCTTCATCATCATCATTGTCACCACCACCATCATCACCACTACCATCATCATCATCATGGTTGCATGACTTCTACCACAGATATGAATGAGAGAATAAGGAAGAGTTCAGAAGGTATTGTCAAAGATGCAGTTGTCACTGACTGTGAACAGGACATCACTTCCTACAACTTTTGGACACATATGCCTTAAGATCTCTGGTAATTTTCCATACACTTTATTGCGTGAGATGTTCCCCACAGACCCGTGCAACATAGTAGAACACTAACAAAAAACATTTGGGGAAAGCCACCCAAAGAACCAGACTTATTTGAATTGCTCTGCTCTGCCACACAGAGGTCTGACTTGAGTCTCACTCTTTCTTTTGAAAGATAGTCACAATAAGAAGACTAATTTAGAAACACCAACTCAGAAGCTTGGATCAGCTTTGATTTTTTTGAAGTACTTCAAGAGGGAAAAACCCAAAACAACGGACTGGTAGCTTCGTAAGGGTTATTGTAAAAACATCTCAGATGTACAGATCAATTTGACCAGCCTCTTTGATTATAATCTCATCTCTACAGTAAGGGTAAGAGTCTGGAAGAGGGAAGTGCTGGAGAAAATTTAATAAGCAAGGAATCGATACCATTTAACCTCTGCTACTGAGAGATTTAAATGGTAATTCGTGATTTTATAGTGGAATCTGGGGTTATATGGAACTAGATCCACTCAAATTATGCAAATTTGAGCACCTTATATTCGGTAGTTATTCAATAAATGTTCATTGAATTGGATTTATTTGTGACTTTTAGAGGCAGCAATAATATTTTTAGGATACTCGAGTCTCATTTACAAAATGAAAAAAGAAACTATCTCCCTTAATCTGGAACAGAATTTTACATCCTAAAATGGTACAATCTGTTCTTAAAAATTATAATTATGATCAGCAATGTAGACAGCTAGACAGGCAGACTTACATATGTAGTTAGTACACAGGATTATGTTTGGCTAAGAAATGATGGAAGTGGCCAACATTCACACATACCTTGCAAATCAACCACAACATTCGTGTGGTTGGAAAACTCGTAACAAAAATGTCCGTAAGCCAATCCATATTCCGTGGCTTTGTACTCTGTTTTCACTACTTTCGTGTTATTGGACAGTTTAACAAATTCTCCCAAAATGTAAGGCTCCACACTGACACATCCTTTAATTGTCTTGCCCTCTAAAATCTGAAAAGCAACAAAGAGTCATCTTGACAAAATTGGGAACTGGGAAACTGCAATGGAAAGAGTGCCTTGTTTAGATCTGGGTTTGGATCCTGCCTATGCCATTATCTGTGTGACCTTGGAAAAGTCATATAACTTCTCTGGGCCTCAGTTTTCTCATATGTAAAAAGGGATAAATTTACCCATTCTCAGTGTGGCAAAAAATTCTGTCCAGACTGCTTATTCCTTAATTAGGTCAGTGAGTGAGATAAGGCTCAATTATATTCAGTTTAGGAGAGTAGATCCTTTTCCTTGATGACTTCTAGTGGTAGAATGTGTCCACAAATCCCAGGATTCTTATTTTTTATGAGGGGCTCAGAAGTTCCTAGGCTTTCTTTGTCTTAGGTGCATATGTGTATGTGCATGTATATGTACACATATATATGTCTGTGTGAATATACATGTATATAACTGTGAATATGTGCATGTATATGTTTTATGCATCTATGTATATATGTGTGTGTATACACACAGACACACATATGGGGTGTGCTGGTAAATATTTAACAATAGACTCCAAAAAAATACTTGCAAAACACACTTTTAAGTTCAATTTGCATTATCAGCATTTTCTCCTGCACTTTCTTTAGATTGGACAATCATCAGAACAGTGAATCAAGCCTTGATTTGTAGCATTTACCAATTTCCAGAGGTGTAAATGCTCACACTGAAAATTTAACATCTTGTCTTGAGTCAGCAAGAATCAGCTCCAGCACACCAATCAGTAAATATTGATCAAGTGCTTACTGTGTGCTAAGCACTGGGCTAAGTGCTGGGAATACAAAAAGAGGAAAAAGACGGTACCTACCTATCCTCAAGGAATTTACTCTATGGAAACACCAATGAAGGGATTAACTTGACCAATGTGGATGAACATCTGATGTTTCCCACATATTGCCTGAGAGTGATGAGAGGTTAAATGAGTTTTCTGTGGTCATCTAGCCAGTGTGCATTAGAGGCAGGATTTGAACTCTGGTCTTCCTGGCTCTAAGGCTGATTCTCTACCCACTATGCAATACTGCCTTCTATATTTTATATAGACTCATAGATTTAGAACTGGAAGGCACTCAGAGGGCACCAAGCCTAAGCACCTCATTTTACAAATGGGATAACTGAGCCCCAGCTTGACTAAGTAACACTTAAAGTCACATAGACTTTAAGTGTCAGAAGTTGGATTTTAATCCAGGTTCTGTGACCAGAGCCTTTTTTCCTTCTACCATGCTATGTTGTCTCCTGTTTATTCTTTCAGGGAGTCCCTTGTTTAGGAGTCCATCCACGTTGTGCTTTATCACGAATTTCTTTCTTTCTTTTTTTTGGTTTTTCGGAGGGGCAAATGGGGTTAAGTGACTTGCCCAAGGTCACATGGCTAGTAAGTGTTAAGTGTCTGAGGCTGGATTTGAACTCAGGTCCTCTTGACTCCAGGGCTGGTGCTGTCTTCGCTGTGCCACCTAGCCACCCCCTATCATGAATTTCTTACCAGCAGTACTGTGGACGGGATGTAGAAGATCTGTGTTGGTATGTTTTGCTCATAGAGTCTTTTGTTAAACTCTGTGACATAGTATTGTGCAGTCATCTGCCTCTCCACATCAACGAAATGGTGCCAAAGTCCTTTCTGTGATTTGTATTCTTTTCCAACATATCTATGGTGGAGAAAGTCAAACAGAGGCTAGCACAAGCTCCCTAAACCCAGGACAGAATGGGAGAAGAAATTGAATCAATGCATTTGAGTTTTGGGTTTGGGTTTTGAAAAGCATAACAATATACAACCAATGTACAAACTCTATACAAACACAAGGTAATATTATAGCTTTCTCACTGTCAATTTTATTTTCTCTATCTAGAGACTTCAGTGGTTTTGCCATAGCAGCAACTGAGCATAATTTGATCCTGAGCTCCCTTCCATCAATGATTTTGGCTGTAAGGAGAAGATGTAGCATTGCACCAGACACCCATTAGGGCAAGGACTGGTAGTCAGGGTGATTCAGTGGGAAAAGCCCTGGATTTAGAGCAATACCTTCCCAAAATTTCTTCCTGATGAAGAAGGTGTATCCAAAAAGCATTCCTTTGTTTGCCTTTCTTCTTTACAACCAGGTAGTCCCCAAAATATACAGCAGTTTCCTGGGCTGTCCACAATTCTGATTTCTTAGAATATTTTAGCAAAAGAGCATCTGTAAAAAGAAAAGGTGATATTACCCATATCTTGAGCAAGGCTATTATAATACAGGAAAAAGACAAAAATAAACAGAAGCCTTAAAGTACTCCATCTGTGAAAAAATTTTTTCAAATCTTTAAAAAAATATTCCCTTCAAATCTTGCACATTTTAAACTTTTAAATTCTAGATGAAAGCGTAATAACACATGATGAATTTTTACAAAGAGAAGCCTTATACCAATAAAGCCTTAAACCAATAATTCTGCTGTGGATGATGGCAAGATGCAATATAAGGTAAGGCAAGCATTTATGGAAGAAACATTCACGAGGCATGTGACATGGAACATTTTTAGTTGTCAGAAAATAGAAAAGTAACCATTTGGAAGGAGAAATATGATTCCATCATCTTTCAACACCCTGAGGTAACCTTGAAACATAGAATACACAGGTACAACTATGTAGCATGGTACAAAGAAAACATCCCCCAAATGGCCCCACCTCATTTCTAATTCTCTGATCTTCTCCACAGATTAGAAAGCATCTTTTCCTCCTCTTTTTCTCTCCCCTCAAGTTCTGAAATTATTGACCGTGATCAAATCAACTGCCAGTCTTCCCGGCTGACATGTGTTAATCTACTCATCGTTCCTATAACTTTCTAGGCCAAAACACTTCTCATTGACCACTGCTCCTTTTTTTGTACGTATCCATCAAGAGTAGTGACTGTTTTTGCTTTTTGTTTTCAAATTCTTGGCATTCAGCATGGTCCTGGGCACTTAGCAAGTGCCTAACAAACTTCAATACCTCTTTCAAGTTGTGACTTTTAAAATTACTAGTTGTAAAGCTACTGAGACAGATGATCTCCTTGGAACTGAAATCACCTCCTCTGTAAAATGTCTGCTATGCAGACCTGCTTTGAAGAATAAAGGATTCTGGGAAAATAGTGGAGTAGGTCAGAAAATTCCAAATTCTCAAGATTTTCCCCCACGAGAGTTAAAATAGTACCTTAGGGTGAACAAAGTGTGGGTGGTGTTAAATAAGAACAGGGGCACACCTGGAGTCCTCTTGGGACAATTTGAGAAAATCAGAAGAAAAATCCCAAGATGAATTTTGGTCCCTGTGAAGAGTAAATACTTCCAGGCTAGGTTCTCCTTTAACAACAAGTGGCAAGCCCTGGAGTTAGTTGGTTTGAGAGGCTGCCTTGGCCCCAGCTATAGGAACTTTTACTCCTAGGAGAGTGAGGAGAGTTGGGTGTCTGAGTCCGGGAAGATCAAGAGAACCTTTGCTGACCAGGAACACTAGACCCAGCTGTGCTGCGGAGCATGCGGGGGCAAGAAAGAACCAGCCCATGCCTGGTGAGTGCAGAAGTGGTGGAGTGGGGAGGGATGCCACTGGTTGTGGGCACTTACAGGAGGCTGGAGGTTTGACTTTGGTTTCAGGCTAAAGGGAAGAACTGAATATCTAGGGAAAGAGGCACCATTTTCCAAACCCCAGGATTAAAGGTGACTACAAATAATTAGTATATTACCACAAAAAAATGCACAGGCAAAGAAGAAAGAATCCAACCATAGAAATCTATTATGGGAATAGAGATGAACAGGGCTTATCTTCAGAGGAAGATATTGAAGTCAAGAAACTCCCAAAGAGTAACATCAAATGGTCACCTGCCCATAAGAATTCATAGATCTTAAAAAGGCTTCAAGAATCAAATGACAGAGATAAAGGAAAAACTAAAAGAGAAAATAAGAATAAACCAAGAAAAACAAGAAGGGTATGAAAGAAAAGTCAACCAGTTAGAAAAGGAGATCTAGAATCTTAAGGAAGAAAATGACACCTTGAATATCAGAATTGGGCAAAGAGAAGCCAGTGAAATTATAAGAGATCAAGAAATGATCAAACAAAATATGAAGAATGAAAAAATAGAAGAGAAAGTGAAACATCTTATAAGAAAACATCCAACAGATTTGGAGAATTGATCAAGAAGAGAAAATATAAAAATAATTGGACTGAAAGTTATGATCAAAAAAAGGATCTCCATACGATAATACAAGAAATAATCCCCCAAAAGAACAAAGGTGATAATAAAGGTGAAAGTTATTTGTAAATGTTAAAACAAGATGCATAAAAAAGGTGCTCTTAGTTTGTTACTGAATCCCAAGACAGTAACTGTGTAAGTAATCTCACTGGTTACCTGCAGGAGGTGAAAGCTTGATTCAAAATTTACTTTGCAATCATGCAGCCTTTGCCTTCTGCAATATTTTCTGGACTTTACAAAAATTGACCTTATTTAAACATCACATGATCCATTGTACTCTAGAACAGGGAAAGTTCTAGAGCAGAAATCAAAAGATCATTGCATCCTAGATGGGACTTCAGAGGTTATCTTGTCCAATCCCCTCATTTTAGCTCAGTAAGAATGGTTAAGGAGGTTGAACAAAGTACTAAAGACCACCCTGTCTCTACTCATCAGAAGCAGAGTCTGAACCTGTTCTATTCCCTGTCTCCCCAATCTCCTAGCTTTTTGACTTTTTCCTGGTTGCTGCTCTAATTTGGGTCTTGGTTTTGTTTTGTTTTTAATCTATATAATGAGAGAGTTGGAGTAGGAGAGTGTTAAAGTTCCTTCTAGTTATAAAGTTAGATTGGATCATAGATTCAGACCTGGAAAGCATACTAGAGACTATTGAATCCAACTACTTTATTTTTCAAATAAAGAAACTGAGGGACAGAGAGATTCGATGATTTGCCCACAGTTAAACAACTAGAAGTATCTGAAGCAAAATGTCAATTTGGGTCTTCTCAGCTCCAGGTCCATTATTACTGCTACTAACACCACTACTACTACTACCACCACCACTATTACTGCTACTACTATGACCAATGATGGCTAACACACACAGGGCTCACTATATGCCAACCACTGTATTAATCACTTTACAATTATTACCTCATTTGATTCTCATAAAACCCCTGAAAAGAAGATGCTTGTATTATTCCCATTTTACAGATGAGGAATTTGAGATAAAAGAGGCTATCTGACACTGCTTCTGGGGCTGTAATTGTATCTTTGTGAGAGAACATGGCTAGTGCCATTCTCTTCTCTGAACTAAGAAGAATGCCACATTTGGCAAGCTGGGCTAAGAAGAACATCACTTGGTCTCCAGCTATTGCATTCAAGATTATTTCCAGCTACACAGCCAGTCAAAATGCCACATTAAATGCATAGTATACTGAGCACATACCTAACCTGTTTGATGTCTGCCAGAGGGATCTGGGCCTTTAATGAATTTTATGTCTTGGGGAATATCTTTTTTAAAAAAGCTTTATGGGTGTGCTTTTTTTGTAAAATACTATGATTCTAGATCATTGTCACTGCTCAATTGTCTCCACATCCTCCCAACCTCTGATAGAATCCTCCCTTGGAACAAAGAGTAGTTAAACAAAACAAAGTAATATGTGTTGCTGATGATATATGCTTCATTCTTCACCTAGAATCGCCCAAATTTCTTCCAAGAAAGCCAACATCTAGCTGTTTGATTGCAATCGACAAGAATTTATTGAGGTTGCCGACGAGGTGGAGGTAACTATGTTCAGCTTCACAAAACTTCACAAATCAAGACCCAACTTGGTGGCTACTTAAAATTAGACCCTTGTCCCCCTTACCACTTACTTACTGTGTGCTTGGTGGAGATCCTTGGGCTTAAAAACTCCTGTGTTTTCTAGTCTCTGGAATAACCAGTCATGCCCTACTCCTGACAGGAGTTTCTCAAAGTCATTGTCCTCCAGAGTACGAGCTTCTAAGACTTCCTGGTAGACCTTTCCTGGTATAGATACGAAAGAGCTTCCACTGGAATTCAGAAATGACAAGGGACTTCCCACCTCAGAAGAACCATTGGAAAAGTCAGGTGAGTTGAGCAACCCTGATAAGGAGGAGCTAGAATTTGGCTTATAGTTTCCAAATTCATTCCCTCCACCATGATCCTCTGTGGTAGTGTCATCATACAGGGTGGGGAAGGGTCTGCTACTGTTTGCCCAGGAGCCATGGGCATTGTTCATCATCTGACAGATTTGTTCTCCCAAAGTATTCAGTCTATGAAACCCATTTTTATTTGCCCAGTGGCTCACCTTACTAGGGGTAAGCTCCAGTGCCTTGTCCTTTGTAGAGGTATCTAACTCATCTGCTTGCCTTTCTAAGTGCTCTTTTTCTACTGTGACAAGTTTCTTCGTGGGCCAGTGGTATGTGAGAGAACTATCAGCCACAGTGGATTTATTGGCTAAAGGAGAAGCAGAAGATACTTTGGGGTTTTTAGGTCGGTCCAAAGAAGAACCCTCTATGCTTTCTGTAGTTTCTTCTTCCTGATCAATCCAAGAAATCAGTCCTCTAAACATGGGTTCTTTGTTTCTTTCAGTGGTTTTTACTCCTTCCTCTTCTCCATTCTGGATTCTTAGATTCTCTTTATCTTCAGGTAACACATCAATCATCTCAAATGAGTCTGATTCTTTTGGGGGAGACAATGAGATGATGTCCCTAGAGCTTCTAGGGGTAGGGGAACAAGAAGAAGAGACCTTTAGATGTCCAAAAAATGGAGAGCCATCTTTGGATTCCATATTTCTGATTTCCTGGATATTTTCTATTTCTAGTTCTCTGTTGACTAAGATTGCTTTATCAGAAATGGAAGCTATACTTATTGTCTTATGGGGAACCAAGACAGTTTGTTTACATTGTTGTTTTTGAGAAGGATCTAAACAATCTTCTTTAGGATCCTTGAAGGAAGGAGGATGAGGCATTGAACCCAATGAATGGAGATCATTGCTTTCATCATGTTTCTCCACATCTTCAGTCAGGGCTGTGGAACATTGAGTATCTATTGGCCTTTTTTCTTGAATAATCTCCCTTCTGATTGGCCCATCACCAGCATAATCATCTATTTCCTCCCAGCTAGTGGAAAAACTGGATACTGATAACTTACTCCAAGAGTTAGATGTTTGACTTCCATTCAGAGAGTTGCTAGAAATATCAGTTTCCCCGTTATTGAAGTGGTCTGGTGGTTCCGTTTCTGTCTCTCCATCAAATGAGACATGAAGTGCATCTGACTGGAGCAATTTTCTCCTTTCTTTTATTTGGGTCTTCCCATGATTCTGACTGCTATTTCGTGAAGAAGGTATTTCAATGCCTTTTTGACTTAACAATTTCTCGTCACTAGTACTCAAGGTGTCTGTGTTTTTTGTCTCAGTTTTCAAGGATGTGATACAGGCTCCTGTTTTTACTTCTTCCCTGTTCCTATGGCTCTTACATATACTTTCAAATACTTCACACACCGAAGCATGATGTTGGGAATACCTTTGAAGGACTCCTTTGAAATCTACTTTGCCATGCAAGATAGGCTGATCAATCCACGATTTATAACTCTCTGGGACATAAGATCTGTCATCTAAATTGGAGAAACTTTGGATTTGCAAATTCTTCTTAACCTGCTCAATATCAGACATGATCTCCCGAGCCAGCGTTTCTTTGTCTTGAGTGTCCGTTGAAGTGGAATAAGCATACAGTTTCCCCACTGCTTCTCTACAAAGTTTATCGGAAACGCATACTGCTTTGGTCTCTCCACTGAGGCTCCGATGTACTGTGGTGAGGCAGAAAGCAGCTTTGATGAAACTGTGAAGCTCCTGTTTTCCAGCAACTAGGTCACTGTCTTTTTTGGTGAGGAGGCCAATTTCAAAGGCCTCTTTGGCTTCAGATAGATACAACTTTCTCTTTTCTGGAGGACAGTCAGTAGAGTTACTATAGGATAATAAACATGTGCCTTGGATGTTCTATGGAAAAAATAAAATCAGATATCAAGTTAAAAACCTGGGATTTTATTTTGCTAGAGTTTAGGATGGAAAGATTTTAGAGTTTTAGAAAATACTGAAGAATGGTTTTGGAAATGCATAATTAAGTAGCAAAGAAAAATAGGGGATATATGTATCTATTTACCATTCCATTATAACCTTGACATTTTTCTCTTAAAGATGACTGACCCATGAGTTCTTGCTCATAGAGCCTAGGCATGGATACAAGTTGTCTCCAAAATAAGGCAATTGAACATACACACACACACACACACACACACACACAAACTGGTCTTTGCATCAATATGCATTCAGATAATAATACTTAGTACTCAAGGGCAGATGGCATTTTATTGCTCTAGCAGAATTAACTTAGCTCCTACCATGATGCTACAATACCAAGTATTAAAGCTTTTCCCCTACATGAATAGTCTCTAAACTAATACTGTCAATTACATAGCAGGAAGCCTGGCTTAACTGGATTGATTTTTTTCCCTACCACTGGGTAAATCTGAAAGGCCATAGGGCAAGGAAAGACTAATGGGCTTGCTATACCGCACTTACCACAGCTGTGAGCACAAAAAGTGGGGTGTACTGGCTAAAGGCAGCAGCCAGCTTACAGGCTGCTGCTGCTGACAGCAAATGGTGATCAAATTCTCGGAGAAGGTTCTGCAAGAGAACACAAGAGACAACAAGACTTAGTTACCCCTCTCTCTCAACCAGGAGCAAAAGTGAGTGGTAGTGTGCTAAACCACTGTACTCAATTCACACTTGGGTTTCTAAACCTTGCCTCTCTTCACATCTATAATGAAAATATAGCAGGAAAGAGGAATAAGGGGGCCTGTGATTCCAATTTTCTGTATAGCCTTCCTCCCTCCTCCCTTTTCTTTTCTTCCCTTGACTCTGTCCCTTCCCAAAGAGAACAGGATTTCTCTTATACCTTTTTCATATAATCATCAACTTATTGGTGATTAGTGCATATTTACTGGCAAAAACCTCATTAGCTTGTGATTGAATACCAATTAGGATGCTAGTATCATGGGAAGGGCAGAGGTGTACATTTTTTTTCTGTTTCTATAAACTGAGTTCTGTCTGTATAAGGGGAGGTTAAAGTCTAATAAAAGTTTGAGAGAAGGAGCTGCTTTGCTTCTGCTTTTATATTCAAAGTAGCCATCACAGTGCCTGACACATAGTGGGGGTTTATATTTATACCAGCTCTCTTTGTGGTGACAAAGAACTAGAAACTGGGGGGGGGGGTGCCCGTCAAATGGGGAATGGTTGAACAAGTTGTGGTATATGATCATGATACTACTGTGCTATAAGAAATGGTGAACTTGTTGATTTTAGAAAAAGATGAATAGACTTGAAGTAATGAAGAGTGAAATGAGCAGAACCAAGAGATTGTTGTATACAGTAATAGCAATATTGTTTTAAGAACAATTTTGAGTGACTAAGTAATTTTGACCATTATAAATACCCAAATTAACCACAAAGGATCTATGAAGAAAGATTCTATCTGAATCCAGAGAAAGAACTGATAAACAGAAGTGTGTATCAAATGATTTTACACACACATGTATGTACATATACATACACACATATACATATATGTACACACATGCAAATATATATATACACACATACACACACACACATATATATATACTTATTTTTGTCTAATAGTAGCCATCTCTAGAGTGAAGGCAGGAGAGGGAAGAAAAAAAGGGAAAAGAAGAAAGTTACACGATAACTTTATTATATAGTTAAAAGGAACAGCAAGTTGTACATAAAAGAGTTGCAGTTTCATGTACAATCATCTTTTTAAAAAATAAAATAAAAAAATAAAAACATTTATTGGTAAAATAAATAATTGAAGGTGGTATTGTCTGGACCTCCCTACAAAGAAGCATTCTTACTTCTTACATTCAATAAAAAAGTTGATTTTTAATAATGTTTATCTTAAAATTCTGGAATTGCCATCCTTTAGAACATGGCCAGGTAAACAACTTTGAATTTGCAGTGGAATTCCATTATAGCACATAAGAAGGACAAGAAACTAGAGAAAATGGACTAGGAGTCTTAATTTTAACTGAAAAATGTTGAAACTCCTAAACTATCATATTTCCTTTTTTTAAACCAATCTAACATGTCCAATAGGCAACCAAATTGTGTTTTTTTAAAGAAGAAAATTTTTATAAAATTATTTTCTCCAGTGTTCATATGAGAATTCTATATTCCTCCAGAAGGGAATTTCTTAGGTCCTTCTCAGAATAATACATTTAAAGGCATAAAATAAAATGCATAGGATTACAAAAAGCCAATTGTATTGAATAAAGATATATTTATATATGTGTATACATGTATATATGTGTGTATAAATGTGTGTACATGTATATGTATGTATATATACATATGTACACACATATATTTCCTATTTAAGTTCATGGACCACCTTTAAAGATCAACAAAACCACGTAAGAATACCTATTTACACTTTAATGAAATATTTTAAAATACTTAAATATAAAAAGCTTATATTACATCAAGGTCCCCTTAAGTTTTTGTTTGTCCATTCTTCTCATACATTTTTCCTTACTGCTTTCGTGTTTTGATTTTAATTCCGTCACTTTACAAAAAAGGTTATTCTGGGATGCAAGTGTACTGGAAGCCTGCTGAGTCAGGTGATCCAGAGATTCTACCACTAGTTCTATTGGTGGTCACAGCTTTATGGCAGCAGTAGCAGCAGCCACTGGATACCAACAAAAGTGGAAAAAGTAGCAGATTTTGTGGAAAGACAGTCAACTAAAGGGGTATGACTTTGGGGGAACTTTGGGGACCATGGCGCCTCTTGGCAAAGGGAAGTGCCAACTATCAAGTCCAGAAAGGCACTGATATTTGGACCAGAGATCTATGCCTGAAGACTCATTGAAGAAAGAAAAGGTCTTCTGGGGTCAAGAGCTGGGAGGGTATCCCTTCATCCCACAACTATTTCGCCTACACTGTATTTTAAGTTTGAGCCACCTCTCCCTAGGGACCTTGTGTGTATAAGTGGAGAGCGCATGTTCGGTTTTAGAGGAAATGTATTGTACCAACTCTTCGTATCATATTGGCTCAGTAAACACTTTCTGTAAAAGCTAATCAAGTCTGCCTTGCTAAATGTTATCAGGGAGCAAACTAGTAGAGGTTTGTGATCAATAGTACTAGAAACTCCCTCCCTCAGGTTTACCCCTATGACCGTGAGGGAGAGGAACAGTCAGTCATCCTCTGTGGATTCCCTCTGACAGTGCTTCTGCTAGCTAGGAGAATGTGCCCAGAGGAGAGTCTGTATTTAGCCTCATGCTTATTAATTTTAATTAATTTAATCTAATTTATGTTGATATAATGTTATTTGCTTAGCTCTTCCCAACTGTGGGATATTAAAGTCATTTCTCATTTTTTTCAATTACAAATAATGTTACTATGAATACCTTTGAATAGACAGCTACTTTTTCATTTTAATGATACTTGGGATACATTCCCAAAACACAATCATTAGGTCAATTATTTTTATAATTTATAATGTAAAAAAGATTCCATGACTTTGCAATTCCAACAATATACCACTCTACCTGTTCACAAGTCCACCAACACTGAATTTTGTTACTTTTTTATATTTTTGCCAATTTGATAGGTTTGAAATGGTGACTCAATAGTATTTTAATTTTCTTTCCTTTTTTAATTGATGAGCTTGGGCAAATATGCAAGTGATTATTTATAATTTGTGCTTTTTTGGGGATCCTTTGACTATTCAACCTAGGTTTTTGATTAGATTAAAAAAATGCAGAAACCAACACACTGATGGGATTTTTGTAGGTAATTCCATTCTACAATATGTTTGAGATGAAATGATAGTTACCAGGGTAATTTGAGGGTTGTTTTTAAATTTTTCATAATCTTTCTTGCTCATAGAAACAAAGATGTCTGCCAATATACCCAGTGATGTAGCAATTCCCTATAAAGAAAAACAAAAATGGTTAAGTGTTAGGCCCGATTATTGTTTATGTTTCTGGTTTGCCCTAAGAAGGATATCCTATAGCTTCAATTGAACCCTCTCTGTTCTCACACCTCTTAAAAATTCCAGCAGCTTGTAAAACAAAGGCTACAAGCATCATGGTAAAGTGGGATGAGCAGTCAGCAGAAGTGGGTTCTAATCCTGACTACCACAAAATTACTTAGTGACACTGAACAAGTGACTTTAATTCTTTGTTTTAATTTTTTCACTGTAAAATGAGGGAGCGATTATGAAGGTCCATTTTCTCTCCCATAGTCTATTCAGGATGCCTGAAGACATGCGGATTTACTGAAAGCATTGACATTTCTTGGTAGTTCCCTAATTACCATTGAGCTATCACTACAGGCTCATTCTCAGTGTTTCTAGACAATAGGAAGTGCCACTTATTAAAAAACAACTCAACCCCTCACCCCAAACTACATTATAGCAGGAGGCTATAAGAGCTGGTAGGGACCTTAGAGCCACCTCATTTTACAGACAAAGAAACTGAGGCTCAGAGTTAAAGGATTTGTGTAATATCACGCAGGTAGCAAATGAAAGAGGCAGGATCTCAATCTAAACCCTCTGGTTGCAGAATTAGAATCTTTCCACTGAGGTGGCATTTTATCTATGGGCACTGAGCTGGTATAGTGGATGAAAGACTATATCTGGTGTCAGGAAGGAAAGAAGGTAGAGAGAGAAGAAGGAAGAAAGGAAGGAAAGGAGAAGGGAAAGAAGGAAGCAGGAGGCATTTATTAAGTACCTACTATGTATGTGCCACGTATCATGTTAGTGCTTTACAAATGCCATCTTTCTGATCCACACAACAACCCCAGTAGGTGGGTACTATTGTTACTTCCACTTCAGAGCTGGGGGAAGTGAGGCAGACAGAGGTCAAGTGAATTCATATCTGACCTCAGCTTCCTGGGTGTATGACCCTGGGCAAGTCATTTAACTCCCCTGTATCTCAGTTTCCTCATCTTTAAAATAGGGACAAAGGACTATTGAGATAATTACATGAGTTAATGTCTGTAAAATGTATCGTTAACCTTAAAGTGCTACACACATCTTACTCAGAGTTTCCCAGAGGTTTAATTAGTGTTCAGAACATCCCCATATAATTCCATAGGATGAGAACATCATTCAGAAATAAAAGGCTGCTTTTAAAGAAACTCCATGAATATTTTAGCCATATCAGTTGGTCTTAGAATAGTGGTTCCTAAAGCTGAGACCATAAAAACCTCAAGTGGAGGGGGCAATCCAGCTCTGTGGTGTTACTGCAAGGAGTGCATTCAGTTCCAATAAAATATGTATAGTGAACAACAGGTTAAATGGCATTAATTTTGTATTACTTATACTTTGTTTGGATCTAATAGAACTCCTCCCTCCCCCAACCTTTTGGATTAAGACCTTTTCTCTTTTTTTCTCTTTTTTTTTTTGGAGTAGGGAAGGCAGGGCAATTAGGGTTAAGTGATTTGCCCAAGGTCACACAACTAGTAAGTGTTAAGTGTCTGAGGCCGGATTTGAACTCAGAGGCTCCTGACTTCAGGACCAGTGCTCTATTCACTGCACCACCTAGCTGCCCAAAGACATTTTTCTGTTAAGATTTATAAAATTCAAATCATAAGAACATTGGATTCATAATATCTCTACAGCATTATGTACTTTCTGAATTATAGAATATTAATGAAGCATACTATTTGGGAAGGTTTGTGAAATGTTTTGATATTAAAAAAGAGATCTTCATAAAGGAAAAGGTTGGGGACCATAATCTTAGGATATTGTAGAAAACTAGACAGTAGAATAATAACTTTACATATATCCAAATCAGGTGCCTTAAATTCTTCTAGAAGTGGGTAGGATAAACATCCCAAGTAAACAAATAAAATATCAGTAGGTAACTTAAGAAATATAGTTTGCCCAAGATTCAACAGTGAATGAAGGTAGAACCAGGCCCCAAAGCACGCCTCTGTATTGTGCTCACTACCCATCATGCAGAGGAAAAATAAAGTTACGTTGACCTAGAGTCTAGGCAAATAAAATTTATGCTTTAATCACTTTTAAGGAGAGAGAGAAAGAGGGAGAGAGAGATAGAGAGACAGAGAGAGAGAGAGCA
>CM053592.1:37326895-37385268 GCA_028646515.1 Pseudochirops corinnae | reverse complement strand
TTTCTCTGAGTTTAGGTATCTCCTTCCATCCTGAGGCTTGTAGAGTTGTCTTTAGCTGCGTGTTGTTGAGGATAGTCCAGTTTATCAAGGTTGGTCATCATATGTACGATGTGTCTGTGATTGTGTACAAGTCTTTCCTGGTTCTGCTGACAGAATCTTTTCAGCTACAGATCTGCTCTCTCATTATTTGTGTGGAGTATCAAAATGCAAGAAAGAAGGACACTGAAGTTGAAAGCTGTTAATGGAAGAAAAAAGACTTAATTTTGTCTTTTTGGGGTACTCCTGCAACCAGCAGTGATCATGATGCCTCTATAATTACCAGATCCTAATTGTAGAACTCATAGCTGTAGAATTCTAGACCATTTAGTTCAGCTCACTTTTATTTTGATTTTTGGAGTCAAAATATTTATCAAGTGTACTTTTGTACATGGCTCTCTTAGGAACTCTATAGAAGTAATATGTAACAGTAAACCTACCCTCAAGGAACTCACAATCTAAAACAAATAATAGTCCTGTAGATACTACTTTTTGTTACTTATTTCCAGTTAAACTATCTAAGGGAGAGAAAAATTGAAGAGGATAGGATTGAAATTAAAGAGGAAAGGTGACTGCCTATTCAAGTGACCATACACTGAATGGGAAGGGCCCTAGAAATATTTGTTGTTCAATTTAAGGAAGATGATTGATGTAACACCAGAGACAGCTAGGTGTCACAATGGATAGAGCCCCAGGCTTGGAGTCCTGAGAACCTGAGTTCAAATTTAGCCTAGTTGTATGACCCTGGACAAGTCACTGTTTGCCTCAGTTTCCTCATCTGTAAAATGAGCTGGAGAAAGAATTGGCAGACCACTCTAGTATCTGCCAAGAAAACCCCAAATGGGGTCACAAAGAATCAGACATGACTGAAAAATGACTGAACAATGACTGGACAGCTAGCACTTATTTACACAGTGCTTTATGAATATCATCTCACAACAGCTCTGAGAGGAAGGGGATATAATTATGCCCATTTTATAGTTGACAAAATAAGGCTTAATAAAAGAGGTTAAGTGACTTGGCCAGAGCCATATAGTTAGTGTATAACTAATGCAGGGTTTGTACTGAAATTTTGTTCTTTCCAGGTTGAGGATACTATCCACTGTGCCACTTGGTTGTCTAGATTTGAACCCAGGTTCTTTAACTCCAAATGGAGTGCTATCACAACACTCTAGTACTTGAAAGTTCTATGACTGAGAAATTCATCACTCTGTGGTCAGTTGATTGATTAGTCTCTTCACACTTAAAGATGCTGGTCCTTGGACAACAGACAGGAAGCCTTTTTGTAGGCTCACACCCAAAGTATTCATGGTTTGGACAGACCTTTCCCGAGTTGGTGATCCATATACATAGCCTTCAGTAACCCAGGGTCACCTCCATACACAGTGAGGCATCACAGTAGGATGTTAGTGAAGTAATGGAAAAAATGTGGGGGAAAATCTTGCTAAATTAGACTAATAAGGGCATCTACTGGTTCACCCTCTTTCTAAAATTACAAAAATGGCAGAAAAAAGATTTTATACAAATTCAAGGCTCATCAAAATTTTAATTTTTACATTAATTTTAAAAAAATTTCAGTTCCAAATTTTCTTCATCCCTCTCTCTAGCCCCTTCCCAACTCATTGAGAAGACAAACAATATGATACCCATTATACATCATCGAGATTTTTAAAAAAGAACCCATTTCTCCCCTCCCCGAATCTCTTTTGTGCTTATCTAAGAAAAATTCTAAGACTCTTGGCTCAAGGAGTCTTAACCTGGGGTCCATGGACCCCCCATAAGTCTGTAAATATGGATGAGAAAAAAAATCCATTTTTATTTTCAATAACTTTTATTTCATTTGTATTTTATTCTTTGCATCAAAGAAATTATCCTAGAAAACAGTCTATGGGCTTCACCAGACTGCCAAAGGGTCCATGACCCCCAAAAGGTTAAGAATCCCTCCTCCAACTTGCTTCCTACCTCTTCCCTTTTCTCCTTAGCAGCACTTAAGAAATGAACTGGCTAGGAAAAAAAAATTAGAAAGCAAAGAAAAGTGAGCAGATTCCGTAATCTGCATCTGCTGAAAAGAGGACAGTTCTTGAAAGGGGATGCCTTCTCTGTGTGCACGTGGGGCAGGGCTTTGGGCTGTCCACAATGGAGGAATCCCTCTCCAGGCACCTGTAAACTGGCATTGCAAGCACCCCATTCTGCATCCCCCATGAACATGCTCTATATTTAGCAGAGAACATTGCCTAATCTATTTTCCCCCCTTTTACCCTTAATAGATTGGAGCACAAAAGCCTGAGAGAGGGTGACCTGGCTAACAAAAGGACTTTTGAGTTCCTTGGAAAAGTAGACGTGGAGGAGGATGGAAGGAATCCAAGTGGCCCTATTATTTCCACTTGCACTAATTAGACATTTTTCTGTCAGCTATTGAGCACTGCTGAGAGGCCAAACTCACTGAATTCATTTCTAAAGTGTTTACAGAAGTTTGCATCTGTTTGTGTCTCTTCAGGAGGAAAAGAAGCGCTTCAATAGCATTGTGGAGAATCTAAACGAAGCATCCCATTCTGGGGGACCTGGCATCCCCGCAGCTGCATCATTTAATTCTACTCAGTGTTGAAATCTCTCGCATCTCTCTCCAAAACCCAACCAATACAAAATGCAGAAAAGTCAACTTGGGAGAAGCTTTTCTTCCCTTTTTCTTCTTTTCTTTCTCTCTCTCTCCTTTAAAATGGCTGCATGCTGTGCACCACATACAGATTTTGGTGGATATCATTCTTGCAGTTACACTCGGGTGTTCCTACTGAACACACTGGGAAATTAATACCCACATCTTTCATTTGCTGCCAAGAGAGAGGGTAGTAAATTCCTCAGCAGCAAGGTAGCCAAATACATCACCATCCTGGGAATTTCCACAAAATGTACACTGGGGAGCACCCCTGACAGCAGGGAGAAAAGAAAGGAAAGAAGGACAGGACATGTTATCTGGGAGAACCACTGAAATGTTTCCTTACATAGTCAGATGTTCCTGGGGGACACGCAGTTAAATTGACATAGAAGAGAGCCTCATTTTCAAAACAAAATAGAATGAAAAAAAAATGAAAAATGAAAAAAATAGAAAAAAAAAAGCAGTAATCTTTTTGATTCCACCTCTGCAAAATGTGCATTGGACTATTTGGAGTTTGTCTTAGGGTCTTTTGTTTGTTTGGGTTTTGATTCCCTCATTGAGATCCTAGAATAGTCAAAAAATGTGGTCATTCTGGGGTGGGGAGGGGGAGATTCCATTCTTAGCCTAAAGTTAAAAAATAGATAGAAATTTCATACCTTTGCTTTAATTAGGAGGTTGTTATTAAAGTTGCAGGTTTCAAAATCTCTACTAAATCCAATTATGATAATAAGTCTAAGTGGTGATTCATGGGAAGAGAGACAAGAGAGTGTAAGAGTTCGGTGCCCCTTTAGAAAGAGCTTTGCATACACAGACATACAAATGTATAAATATCACATGCATATGCACATGCTCACCCACACCCACATGTGCAAAGGCACACACATGCACACATGTCCATGGGTATGCATGCAACATGCACCCACGTTCCACAGTGGTGGTTGCTAAATTTTTCATCAGTTTTCAGGTTGGGAAATATAGGGACTGTAATTGAGTTTCTGGCACAAAGGGGAATTCATGACTGGGAAGCTGAGTCAGGTGGAGAAGGAATTAAACTCTGTGATGAGAGTTCTATACACAGATGATTGAAGAAAACACTAGAGAGGCTTTTCTTGAGGGCTATTGCTTAACAGCGAGGGAGGGAGAGAAAGTGTGTGCTGTTTTCATGGTTTCTTGCATTAGTGTGCTAGCCCCTCCCCCCATTCTGCCTCAAGTTTGGGTCTCAGCTATGGGTTCAAAGCCGGGATGTGTTCATAGCAATGACAATGGCAGCTGTTCTCAAGGGGGGTTAGGGGAGCTCAGAACCGTAGCCATCTGGCATTGCAATTGGCAGAAGTGTAAAGGGAAATTATTTCTGCATAGCAAATTGGAAGATTGGGAAGGGAAGGGGATGAGGGGGAGGGGGTTTTTGAGGTGGGAGTTGATGCTGTAGGAATTAGAAGAATAGACAAGTGAAATATTGATCCCAGCCTGTGCAGTTATGACCAATATAAAACAAAACCAAAGAGAAAAAACAGAAAACAAACAGGAGAGAAAGGACCAAGGAGACTGAAGTGCACTTAAAATTGAGCATGGCAGGTTGAACATGTATTCTATGCCCTGGAATGAATGACAGAGAGAAAGACAAATAATCCTGGACCCAGGGCCTCGTAAAACTCCCCTTGACTGTTACTAGGATTTGATATCATTCCATGAAAAAATTATGGAAGTTTGAAATACTTTTGGAACTTAGTTGTAAGCTCTCTTTTTATCTCTAGGCTATCCTAGTGATTCCTTTTGCCTAAAGAAAGCATTTCATGAAGTAGATCCCAGTGTGGTCCAAAGGCCTCTGGAGTCCCCAAGACCCTTTCAGGGGGGTCTGTGAGGTCAAAATAATTTTCATCAAAATACTAAGACATTTAAATTTTAAATATGGTAAATATCAAGAGATATAACCCATGTAAACAAAAGCTCTTTGGGGTCCTCCATGATCTTTAAGAGTGTAAAGGGATCCTGAGACCAAAAAGTTTGAGTACTGACATGGAAACAGAGAATAACGTATCTTAGAGTTGGGAGGGACCCCAGAGCTCACGCAGCTCAAATCAAATCTAAAACATGAATCCCACTTGGCAATATCTATCTTTGGCCTTTCTCTATCCCCAGTGCTTAGCAATGTGTCTAGCATATAGTAGGTACTTAATAAATGTGTATTGCTTGACTGACTAATATCCCAAGCAGACATCCAGCTTCTGCTAGGAAACTCTCAGTGAAAATGGAAACATCCATAATCTCCCGAGGCAGCTGATTCTATTTTTGGACCACTCTGGAACAAAATTCTTCCTTGTACCAAATCAAATCTTCCTCTCTCCATCTTCTACCTACTGATCCTAAATTCTGCCCTTTCGAACTACGAAGAATAGATCTGATCTCTCTTCCATGTGGCAATGCTGAAAAAAAATTGAAAACAAGGATCGTGTCCCTTGTAAGTTTTTTTCCTGCATAAATCATCTCCACTTTCACCCCTTATCTTGACCATGATGTGATTTAAATTCTCCTCTTCCTTATTTAAATACAATATAAACCATCCGTGTCCTTCCTTACACACACAGAACTGAATACAATATTCAAGAGGTGGTGGAATGTGGTTGAATTCTCACCTCTTTTGTTGTAGAAACCCTGCAGTCTAAGCTTTAGTTAGGATGTTCAGCTGCTGCATTACTGATGATTCCTATTTAGTCCAGGACCCTCCTTATCTCCCACTGGCTGTTTCACACAACTTTTCTCCAGCCAGGGCACCTCCAAATTGTCTACATGCAGCTGAGTTTAGAATCTGAGTACTGGACTTCATATTTATCTTTATTAAATGTCATTTTATTAGATTTTATTAGATTTACCTGCCCTCAATCTATTGACTATTTTAAAAAAATTCCTGCTTGAATGTATTAACTTTTCCTACTCATATTTGCATTATCTGTAGATCTGATAAAGAGATGGCCAGGTTGGAGATATAGATTAGGCAGCTATTTAAAAGGTTAACAAGTAAAAAGCAATAAAACATGCACTAAGATGGTGGATACATAGGGGGAAAAAGATGATAGATGTGAGAAAGGTCATGAAGGCAGAATTAACAGGATTTGGCAACTGGTTGGTGATGGAAGCTGAGAAAGAGGGGAAAAAAATCAAAGCGGACTTGGACTTGGGAGACAGGGAGTCCATTCCAAGAGCGGACTGGAAGGCAGGTCGAAAGCAGTGAGAAATTGGAAGCAAAGGCAGCAAGTTGGAAAAGTCAAGGAAGCTGAAGACAGAGAAAATAACCAAAGGATTTAGTTTTTTAGAGATCATTAATTAGCAATGAATGGCCAGTGACCATAAATATCAGGGGCACTGAGTGATTTCCCACAGTGACATGTGGTACAAACCTACTCTAAGAGGTTAGTCCATAGATAAGTTACATGAAATACATGAAGTCTAAGCATGTGTGTGAAGGAGGAGATTTTGTGGAGGATTTTGAATTCCTCAAGCAGAATGACTCTAGTTGAACTTATCCTTTTAGCCAGAAATGAGAAATTTTCTTGTTGGTGCCACAGGGATAGCCCCAACTTTGAAAGTTTCCAAGTTTGAGAATTTGGAAATTGGAACTTTGAGAGGGAGAAGGGGATTTTCCTCATACTGCCTGCCCTTGGAGAAGGGAGCCAATGATCAATATGGCCATGGAAACTGAGGACACTATGGATAGGAGGAAATTCAGATAGAGCTTGCCACTTTCTATTATTACTACAAATTATTTAGTACAAGGCTAATGAGAAGAGAATAATTTACTTAGTAACTCCCAAAATATGTTTACCCAACCAAGGGAATTATCACACACACACACACACACACACACACACATATGACTATAGACGAGGAGAAGAAGAAGTATAAGGTTATGTGGGAGTGACACACTAGAATGTCCAAAGGTTGCCCACATGCCATCTCCAAGTTTAGTTCTCTTTCAAGGGGAATTTACTCATTTCTTTATTAGTTCACAAGATCCTAGAATTTCTTTATGCTTTCTCTATTTTCTGTAGGTTGTCCTGAACCTGATGCACATTTGGTCCCCTAAGCATCTGTATGAGAGATGAGAACCCCTTTTTCCCACAGCTGGGAAAATTTGGACATGAGTTATCTCATGAGTATACTCAAGAATGTTTTGAAGCAACTCCAGATCGAGCTAATGAGTCAAACAGAAAAATAATGACTCATTCATGAAGTCAGGATCAGACCTGGTCTATTGTGAGTACAGATTCCTCATAGGGTTCCATATGTATAAAGATAAGTTCCATATATTATGAAAATAGAAGCAGACTGGGGTGGCTAGGTGGCGCAGTGAATAGAGCACTGGCCCTGGAATCAGGAGGACCTGCGTTCAAATGAGGCCCCAGACATTTAACATTTACTAGCTGTGTGACCTTGGGCAAGTCACTTATCCCCAACTGCTCTGCCCTCCCCCCTCCAAAAACACAAAAAATAAAAATAATAAAAGAAAAGAAAATTAGGTAGAATCAAGATTCTAGATCTTCAAATCTAGATTTTTGAAGGGCCCTTCTGTTTTGAATAATTTTGAGTTTGAAAAAGAAAAATAAATTTTACAAGTTGTTACAAAACTGAGCTGCAGATAAAATAGCCTTGTTTGAAGCACAAGGAACTACGGTCTTAAAATGAAGACTAACATATTTTTTCTAGTCATGTTTCATTACTAGAGGCAATAATTTTCAATGATTATTATTAAGCTACTTTTATTTGTAAATGCTTTATAATTGTTTTAGTAAAAAAATTATTGCCTATATATATGCATATGTGTATCTATATATGTATGTATATATGTGCATATGTCTATTATATATGTCTATTATATGTGTATGTGTATATTATATATGTGTATGTATAAGAGGAGAAAATTCACCTAAACTATTCTATGTGGACTTGAGTTAGAGTTTATACCATCAATGTCAGTACCTAGGCCTGGGACAAACTCTAATCCCTGGCATTTATACTTAAAGGATAGATCATCTTATGAAAATGGGATCTCCTGACTAGTTTATCAGTAGATCATAGTTTTAGAGGTAGAAGGGACCTTATAGGCCACCAGGTCCAACTTCCTCAGTTTTCAGATGAGTGAACTGAAGTCCAGAAAGGTCGAGTTACTTGCCTGGAGTGACAGAGATAGTAAGACAGAGCTAGAGTGACAGACAAATCTGAGGTAAGATTTGAACTCAGTCTTCATGACTCTATGATGAACATCCAAGACTATATCCTACACCTCCTCGCTATCAGACCTTATGAAGAAATTTCATCTTTTTGGAGCTCTAAGTCTTGCTGGAAGAGGTGAGCCTTCTATCTTGAGGGATATAAGTACTAGGGGGCATGAGGAGGCTCTGCCAGTTCCTAAGAACTAAAACCTCATAATACATGAATAAGGTCACTTTAACAATTAATGATGTGTGCTAAGGAAATGGAGAAGACTTTGTCTTGAACTCTAAGAATCAAAAAGTCAATGAGTCAGTCAAATAAACTCCTATTGGGTACTAAGTAATTGTGTGTGTTTTGTCTAGCAAAAAATAGGTAATAAGACCATCACTTGATTTGTAGAGTCTACATTTATTAATGTAGATGGCAGCTGGTGGTGTAGTGGATAGAGCCCCAGATCTAGAGTTGAGAAGACCTGAGTTCAAACCTGTCCTTAGACACTTATTAGTGGTGTGATTGTGGGCAAACTGGGCTTTGAGCTCAGGAAGATGAATCTTTCTGACACCATACTCAGCATTCTATCTACTGTGCCACCAGTGTGAGTCAATGGTATGATGTGGCTACCCAGATAGGTAGATAAACTTTGGCTTTATTGGCAGGGAAAGGGAACAAACATTTATGTAATGTCTACTATATGCCATGCACTGTTTTAAGTGTGTCTTACAAATATTATCTCATCTGATGGTCACAACAACCCTGGGAGATAGAGACTATTATTCCTGTTTCACAGTTGAGGAAACTGAGTTAAACAGGGCTAAGTGACTTGCCCAGGGTCACACAACTAGGAAGTGTCTGAGGCCAGTTTTCAACTCAGGAAATGAGTCTTCCTGATCCCAAGCCCAGGACTCTATCCACTGTGCCAGCTAACTGGCAAAGTGAGAGGGAGCTGGGTTACAGCTCCTGCTGCTGACACATGTTGACTGTATGATCCTGGCTAGTCATTTAACATCTTAGTGGTCTAGGAAGCTCTCAAAGAATAGGACTTGCAGAAAGTGTGGGTGACCTGCTTTGGAAGAGGGTGTTTCCTCACCTTGGAGCTTCCTATCCAAATAAATCACAGACCTAGTCCCTATCTGGATCTACTCTGACTCTAAGCACTATGGTCCTAAATAACTGTAAGTCCTGGTAATGACCCATCTCTAAATTAAAGTGCCCAGTTGTCACACTTTAATATGTCTCTGCACAATAAAAATTTTATAGGTTCCCCTGCTCTAAGAGCTTGATTTGTCCTTATGTTATCTGCCACCTCATCAAAATACATTACGTACTTCATTATGAAGGACGTGGTCCTAGATGCCACACAAAGAGAAATACATAGAATAGATCTTTCCACTAAAATGAGATGAACAGTTAGGGGGTAAAGTGGATGGAGAAGCAGATCTGGAGTCACGAAGACTTCAGTTCAAATCTGGCCTCAGACACTTACTAGCTGTGTGACCCTGGGCAAGTCACTTCACCCTGTTTGTTTCAGTTTCCTCATCTGTCAAATGAGCTGGAGAAGGAAATGGCAAATCACTCCGGTGTCTTTGCCAAGAAACCCCAAATGGGGTCACAGAGTCAGACGTGACTGCAATGCTTGAATCAACGATGACCAAATGGGGTTACAGCAAATGATAATGACGAAGCTTGCTTCCAAAGGAGGGGTATGAGAAAGCATCTCCTTCTACTTCTTTGCTAGAGGTGAGAGACCACGGAACACAGCATATAATGCCAGACTTCTTTGATACTTTGGTTAGTTTTGCTATGCTTTTCCCCCTCCTTTTTAATTCTTTGTTATAAGGAATGTCTCTCGGAGACTGGGGCGAGAGATGGGTGGGAGAGAGAGAGAGGTGGGAGCTAGGAAATGTTGGCAAATGGTAAATGACTGTGAAATATAGGTAATATGAAAACAAAAGAAGTCAATAAAGTTATTTTAAAAGAATTGGTCTCTGCATTGTAGACACTTACGATGTAAAAAGTCACATTTGCACAGATGCAACAGAATTTATTTATTAATCCATATCCGCGGAGTTTTGCTTTAAGAAATTTCAAGATCACCAAATCTAAGAGCTAAGTTAGACAGTGATTATTAATGCTATGAAAAGTTTCTTTACTAGGGGGTTCCTGGCAATGCTCTCTATATAATTTTTTTAAAACTATAACTCAATTAATTGTAATGTATATTACAGATGAGAGAATTTGTCTGATTGAATGTGACTTTCTTGAGAACAAGGACTGTTTCACTTCTGTCATACCTAGTATGGCACTTTGGATAAAGAATCTGATTTGGAGTCAGGAGTTTGAATCTTTTCTTGGATCCTGCATGACCCTGCATGACTCATTTGTCCTCCTTCAGCATCAATGTCCTTATCTGAAAAATATAGTTTAGTTATCTACATGGATCAAGTTTATGGGACTATTGCTAAGTCTTTACTTCATTTTATGCTATGTAGAAGCCTCTGGAATAGAGAATGGAGTCCAAGAAACAATGACATGAGAGGGACTCAACTTCCAGGGTACATTTAAGGTGGGAATGGAAGATGTTGGCATCCTCATTGCCATATATGGTATGGGCCAGATGAATCCATACCAGTCAGGGATAAACAGGAGGAAGAAATTGACTATGGCTGTAGAACATATAACTTTTTACTCATTTTAAATGTAGTGCAAATAACACTGGATATGTATCAGGAGAGCTGGGTTCAAGTGCCAGACTTGCCATTTATTAGCTAACAACTTAAACTTGATTATGGGCAAGTCACTCAATATCTCTGCAGCTCGTTTTCTCATCTGTAAAATGGGAATAATGATATTTGCACTGTTTACTTCATGGTGTGTGTGCGTGTGTGTGTGTGTGTGTGTGTGTGTGTGTGTATCAAATGAGAAAAATAGATGGCTAGTACTTTGTAATCCAGAAGACATTATTGAACTCTAAGCCATAATTACTAATAAGCTATGATTATTTGCTCGCTAGTCTACAAATCCAGAGGCCACTGGATTTGTCTTTTTATAAATGTCATCTTCTCTTGTCTGCTCTCTACTCTTCTGTCTGTTCAAGAGGCTGCTGGCGTTTTGAGCAGGGTTTCTTTCAATCTAATCACCTCCTCCGGGGGCTTGGCTCAATCTTCAGTGTCTCATTATTGGAGACTTATAGGACTCATGCCATAGGGTTAATTTTCATCAAAGGGATAGTTTGCATTCTTGGTTATGTGGCAACGGGCAGATAAATTTCGTTGGTAGAATTTTAAGGAAGAGCCACCATTTTAATCTCCCATTGAAATTGGAAGGAACTAAAGCGTAGAGTTTTGTATAGTTATAGGGACAATTTTAAAAATCTTTTATTATTTAAAAGAAATTTTAAAGCAACATAGGTACAGGTGCCAATATCTGTTCAATCCTTCTGGCACCTATTTTCCCCTAATTGTGTAAGAAATTTGTAAGAAATGTCAACCTTTTGTGTAGGTTCCTTTAAACCAGAATACAGTGCTTTTCAAAAGAAGCTTAGAGACTGAATTTCGACATTTGCAAGTTATGAAATTTGCTTTAATTAGCTCCGGTGAGCCAAATCACAAACGCAGAAAATGACCAGTGACCGAGTTTTATCCAAATTTTGTATCTCTCCAGTGCCCATAATTGTGATCTTCATATGATAAGTGCTTAATAAATGTTGTTTGTTGCTATCAAATTAATCCCACAGATCTTCTAGCTACCAAATGGACAAAGCAAGAAACTAGAAGAGGACATAGAATATTGGACTACAATTAGTGAAAGGGAATTGGGCAACTGAGATAAGAACTCCATAAGCATTCTTTAAAGTACTATTAGAAAATCACTACATTTTTACATGACCAAAATATTGGTTTTCTATGCATAATCAAAGGAAATCTTGGTTATTGCTGAACATAGGTTATCACAGACTAATTACAACTTTCACTGGCAGTCGAGAGGAAGAAGCAATTACTTTGAGCAAAGCAAATGAAATCTTTCATTTTTAAAAAGCCATTTAATTGTTCAGTGAATGAACAATTGTTTAATGTTCAGTAAATGTTCAATCTTTCCCTCCTGTGGACTTCCCTGTTTCTCTCTAGAAGAACAGTATCTTTTTAGTCACCGGGTTCACAAGCTCAGCATCATCCTTTTCTCCTCTCTCTCCCTCATCCCATATAACCAATTGGCAATTTCTACCTCTGTGACATCTCTTACAACCATCTTCTCTTCTCTCTCTTTTCTCCTGGCTATTACCCCAGTTCTGCCACTGATCATCTTCCCTCTAGGCTATTTCAACAGCTCCCTAATTTAACCTGTTATCTAACATCTCTGGTGGGGTTCATTTTCAAATCCATTCTTTCCACAGCTGCTAAAGTGATTTTCCTAAAGATAGGTATGACAATGCTATTCTTCTACTCCATAAACTTCAAAAACTCTCTATTACCTTTAGGATAAAATATAAACTCTGACCTTTGCAGCTTTATACAACTTGTCCCCAGCTTACCTTTGCCAAATTTGTTATATATCATTCATTTTTCTCAAACTCTTCAGTCAACAAGAATTGATTTCTTTCTCTCTCTCCTATTTTCCCTGTCTCTCCTCTCTTTATTCCTCATTCATGATTCTCCATCTTCCATCTCTGTGCCTCACACAAGCTACTATTATGGCTAGAAAGCTATCTCTTCATTTCCCCTTCTTACATTCTTGTTTCCTTCAAAACTGAGATCAAACACTATCTTCCACATGAAGCCTTTCTTGATACTTTTCATGGCTGGTATCCTCCCTTCCAAAAGAACATTGCTATCTGTTTTTTAAATACCTAAAAATAAAATCCAAATAGAATGTAAGTTCCTTGAGGGAAAATACTGGTTGCCTTTTGTCTTTCTACTCCCAGGACCTAGCAGAATGCTTGGCACTTAGTAGAGACTTAATTATTTGTTGATTGAGCTTTATTTTGTTTTTCAGCTATGAGATTTATGTTTTGGCCTTTGATTTTATTGATATGAGGAACTCCTAATGAAGAAACTGCCTCAGTTAAAACAGATTGGAAACTGATTTGCAAACTGTTGTCTTAGAGAAAACTCAGGAGCACTAAGACGTTAGGAAATTTGCCCAGGATCATGCAGTCTGTATGGGTCAGAGGAAGGGCATTAGCCTAGGTCTTCTCCACTTATCCCCTCTGTCTACCACAGCACACTACCTTTTAGTTATAAGATAGGAAAAAAAGAGTATCTGTATTTTAGCTCAGAAGAAAGTTGTGAGATTTTTTTTTAAAAAAGAATAATACAATAGAAAAGAAAGTTCAAAGAATTTATATGTTATAGTCCATAAGTTCCCAAAGTTGGCAATACTGCCTCCTTGGGTACACTAAGATGACCCAGGGGGGCAGTAGTAGCCTCGGGTGAATTGGGAGACATTGAAAAAAATAAGGTGGCAGTGGAAGCATAAGAAAAACAGAAAATTTTGAAAAACAGCTCATACATGTTTCATCTGTTGTGTAACAGAGTTGAAATCATAGTGATTACAGTATTTTCCAAATAAACACACAAAATGCAAGTTATAACCTATTAGTGATCAAGTCTCCCAATAGGTCTTAACAGACAAGTGTTGGCAGGGGAACCTGTTGCATATTGTGGGAAAGTCAGCATGCATCAGCAGGAATATGTGTGTATAATGACTTGTTTACAATATAATACTATACAGTTACATGATACAATATAGCATCATCAAAATTTCAATGCAGGAAAAAACCCCACAAATTTACAATAAATTATTAATTTTAAGATGTGTCATTTAAAAATATTTTTAAATGATGCAAATTAAAAAAAAATTAAAGGAGGAGTGGCTAGGTGGCATAGTGAGTAGAGCACTGGCTTTGGAGTCAGGAGGACCTGAGTTCAAATCTGACCTCAGACACTTAACACTTGTTAGCCCTGTGACCTTGGGCAAGTCACTTAACCCCAATTGCCCTGCCCTCTTCCCTCCAAAAAAAAATTAAAGGGTTAAAGAAAGTAGATTTTGGTGGGTGGGGGGAGGCAGAGCACTGAAGAATTATTTTTTATAACATGGTAGAAGCCCAAATAAGTTTGGGAGCCTCTGCTACACACTTTAACCCAGGCTTTTATATGCCGAAGTGTCCCAAGACATTACCAATACGGTAAAAAAAATAAAAATAAAAAAATAAACGACACCAACAACCCAACACTTGGAAAAGAGAGGTGGAAGGATGCCAGTTTTAATGACTATGATCTGTTTAGCAGCTCTTCTCCATTTCTTTACACTTAACATTTCATCTTCCCTAATGATCTTCCTGACTTAACCTATTTTAGTCAAAACCACCACCATCTTTCCAGTCATCCAGTTTGAAACTTGCAAATCTCCTCTGACATCATAGCCAGGCTATTGCATTAACCTGCTTGTTGATCTCTCTTCCTCAACTCTCTGTCCTCTCTAGTTCTTCTTCCACTCAGCTGTCAAAGTGATTTTCCTAAAGCATGTCATCCTCTCTAGACAATAAATCCCCAGTGGCTCCCTATTGTCTCCAGGATCAAATATAAAATCTTCTGTTTGGCATTCAAAGTCTTTTATTATTCCCCACCCACACATCTTTCTAGTCTTCTTGGACCTATGAAAAGTTTCTTTACTAGGGAGTTCCTGGCAATGCTCTCTATATAATGTTCCCCTTTTTAATTTTTTAAAAAACTATAATACTCACCTACCCCCATGTACTCTTCAATTCAGTGACACTGGCTTTTTTGCTATGCTTCTAACCCAACACTCCATCTCTGGTTTTCACTGGTTGTCTCCCATGCTTGGATGTCAGTCAGTCTATACTCATTCATTCATATACTTCCTGACTTCCCTCAAGTCCTAGCTAAAATCCTGCCTTATAAGAAGCTTTCCCTCTTACTCCTTAATTCCAGTTCTTTTCCTTTGTTGATTATCCCCAATTTATTCTGTGCAACTTTTGCTTGTACATAGTTATTTTCATGTTGTCTCTTCAATCAGACCATGATCTCCTTGATAGCAGGACCTGTCTTTTTGCCTTTCTTTGTAGCCCCAGTGCTTAGTAGAATGCATGGCAAATAGTAGGTCCTTAATAAATGCATATTGACTGATTGACTGATGCTAGACCCTCACATCTAGTCATTAAATTATGTATTTTTAGTCCTTGAATATTATCCTAGTCATCCTCTTCTGCACATTGCTGCAGCCACCACCTAAATTCTAGATTTCACTCTTTGTGCTTGTCCTATTGCAATGGTTCTCTCTCTCCTTTTCCTTTTCTATCCTACCCTCTCTCCCCCTCCTTTTCTCTTTTTTCTCTCCCTTTCCATCTCTCCTCCTCCTCCTCCTCCTCCTCCTCCTCCTCCTCCTCCTCTTCTTCTTCTTCTTCTTCTTCTTCTTCTTCTTCTTCTTCTTCTTCTCCTTCTCCTTCTCTTTCTCCTCCTCCTTCTCCTCCTCCTCCTCCTCCTCCTCCTCCTCCTCGTTCTGCTCCTCCTCTTCCTCCTCCTCCTTCTCCTCCTCCTCCTTCTACTTCTTCTTCTTTCTCCCTCTCTTCCTTCCTTTCTCTCTCTTCCTTTCTTTTTCCTTCCTTCCTTCCTCCCTCCCTCCCTTCTTTCTTTCTTTCTTCTTTCCTTCCTTCCTTCCTTCCCTTCTTTCTTTCTTTCTTTCTTTCTTTCTTTCTTTCTTTCTTTCTTTCTTTCTTTCTTTCTTTCTTTCTTCCTTTCTTTCCCCCCTCTCTTTCTGTTAATGGTCTTCCTGTCCTCCCTATTTTCATCTGTTTTATACACTGTGATGCCATATTGATCTTCCTAAAGCATACTTCTGATCATGTCACTCCTTTACTAAGGCAAATTTCTTCCTTACTAAAGGAAGACCTCTAATGGCTCTCCCTCACTTGCCAAATAAAGACCAAAATCCTTAACCTGGCATTTAAAACCTTCCAAGATTTGACCCCTTTGTCTTCTTGTACTCACCTTCCAGTACCGTGCACTCCAAGCAAACTATACTGCTTACTTTTCCTTGAACATCCTTTCATACCTTTGTTCGTGCTCTTTATTCCCTCTGTCTTAAATGTTCTTCCTGCTTCTAGTTCTGTGTGATTCACTCTACAAAGTCCAGTTCATATGCCATCCCCTTTAAGATTCCCCCCCCGCCCCGAACTAATTTCTCTCCTTTCTGGAGGAATGTGGCACTTTTGCCTGTTTGATTACATTTTCACATTCTACCTAGTGTTGTCATTCAATCACATCAGTTGTGTCCAACTCTCCGTGACCCCATTTGGGATTTTCTCAGCAAAGATGCTGGAGTAGTTTGCCATTTCCTTCTCCAGCTCATTTGACAGATGAGAAAACTGAGGCAAAAGGGTTAAGTGACTTGCCCAGGGTCATACAGCTAGTAAGTGGTCAGATTTGAACTCAGGAAGATGAGCCTTTTTGACTTTAAGACCCATACTCTACTGCACTTGGATGATTTTTTTTTTTAAGATCAGTACATTCCATGTATAGGGTTTAGAATTATGCCTTGCAGTTCTTCTGTGATTTCACTGGTATAGAGAATGCCCAGTGAGAGTTCTCCCTCCGCCAATGCAGGTTTGCAGTGCTCTGCAATTTATCTTCTTAGATAGCTGACTGGGACCCTATGATGTTAAGCAATAATATCAGTACTGCTGCAGAAAATATATTGATCTTAAAAAAAATCACTCAATAAAAAGTCTGAATTGTAGGGATTCCTCAATGCCTGAAGAAGTTCATTAAGATCCTAAGGTAATTATTGGCATGTTACAGAACAGGTTGGATTAGTTGTTAGCATCATGTTAGAGCTATCTCCCAGGAACAAAGTAATTTAATTTATCAACTCTATATTGGAACAATTGAGGCACATAATACAGTGGATAGAGAGTTGGCTTTGGAGTCAGAAAGACCTGGACTGAAGTCTGCTGATGTACTGACTTTGTGACTTTGGGCAAAGTTACTTTAACCTCCTACTGCTCTAGGCAGGACTGTCAAACTCTAAAAGGGGGTGCAGGAATGAGTCTCTGCATAAAGATCCCTACATATTGGCTTAGTTGTAAAATATACTGTTATTCAACGTTTTATTGTATTTTTAATTTATTTTGTTAAATATTTCCCAATTTCATTTTGGTCTGATTTGGGCTGCAATTAAGGAGTGTTGCAGCCACTGGTAGCATGTTTGACACTTGTCCTCTAAGACAACAAATCATAGGGTACTTTCCAATCTGTTTTGGTAGGCTTTTTTATTTTTTAAATTTTTCTTGGGGAATGCTATACTCCAATGAAATTACAGGTATTATAAAAATAAATCTCATAGCATCTAATATGTATTCAACACTGATTTAGGTAGGATGGACAGTAGGTAATTTTTTTTAAACATCTGGAACTAGAGTTGTTGTTGACTGAACTGATGTTGACTGAATGGTAGCTAGCTGGTGCAATGAATGGACCACTGGGTTGAGTCAGGAAGATGAGTTCAAATCAGCTTTGTAACCCTGGGCAAGTCACTTAGCCTCAGTCTGCCTGAGTTTCTTAAACTGTCAAATAGGAATAATAATAGCACCTGTCTCCTAGGGTTGTTTTAAACATTCAATGAGATAATCTATGTAAAGCTACACACACACACACACACACACACACACACACACACACACACAGTGTCCCTAAAGTCTGGACACAGGAAATCTCATTAACTATCCATATTTTCAAGAAATGAAATGAATGAAATTTTCAACAACATTTTATTTAATTAGCATAAATTTTAGCCTTGACAATTTCATATGGAACAAAAGCTTTTATTAGCTATTGGGGATTAATTTAGTTGAGTTAATTTAATGAATTAAAGACATTTCCTGTGTGTCTCCTATGTCTTCCTATGAAATCTCATTTATGCTGACTCTAGTTCCAGTGCTCTATCCTCTGTAGCACCTAACTACCCCATATATGTGTATACATACACAAACATTTGTACATACTCTCTATATGTATATGTATGTATATATGTATATATATGCACATACTATATTATATATATGTATAGTTGTATATGCTGATATAATATACATTCTCACCTGTATCTATGAGTTTATGATTTTTAACAGACATAACATCTCTATGTATATGTGTTTGTATAGTTGATCTAACGTTTTTCCTGTAGAGAGACTGAAATTTTTGCTGGTGAAAATCCAAAAGCAAAACGCTCCAGTTTGACTGTTGACATACATGCATAATATAGACAGGAATTTGTAGCAAAAATGTCAGTCTCCTACACTCCAAAGGCCATAGACAAGGAATTGTCTTCATTTGTGAATCCTTAGTGCAAAAGCTTTCAAAAAATGTTAAATGAGTGATTTCTCATCTTGGAAGTGTGGAAATGTTTTGAAAGGCAGATCCTTATCACTTCTCTCAACTTCTCTGTTTGGTGGTTTTAGCAAACCAAGATGTCACTCTTTTCTCATCTGTCAAAGAAGGGGATGGGATCAGTTATGCCTGAGCCTGAGCTCTAAAATTCTATGACTTGGGGACTGCAGAGGATTTTCCACCTGAAACTCAAGAGTGAAATACTTGCCCTGAATGAGCACTGTTGAAAAAGAACAGGTGCATCATCTGTGATTGCCTCATTTTTCAGCCAATTAGGGACATTTCAACTATTAAAGCTCAAGAGGAGGTATTCAGAGCTAAATGACCCGTTCAGGAAAAACAGTCCCAGAGAGGAAACCTAAGTGCAAGATGTACCTGCTGCCACTTTGGTGCTCTCTTTTCCTGACATGAAGACTTGCATCTGAATGGTTTAATGACCCCCCCCCCCCCACTGGTTACCTGTATTTAGTGATTCTGTCTTTATTTCAAGAACACCTTCCCTCTTAGCCTGCTTTTTGAGTGTACTTTATTGTTGTGTCCCAGACGCAGCCCTTCAGCCTTCAGATTCATTAGTGCTTTGCACTGTTGTGCGTTTACCTTTCTCGATTTTGGGCATTTGTTCTATAATAACCTTATATTTGAGTTCTAACCTGCCGGTGGTTGTATTTCTAACTTCTCCACTCTCAGGTATCCCACATTACATGTTTTAGCTGCTTCGATATTTTGCCACACTCTTTCAGTGACTTTGGATTAATAGACATCTGATTATTTTCTAATTTTTTGCTGCTTAAGAAGCTATTTTATTTTGATCACTATAATTTTTTTTAAGTTGGTAAACAGGAAGAAAATTACCTTCCTTCCCTCTTTTCTTCCTACCTCTCTCCCTCCCTCCTTCCCTCCTTTCTTTTTTTCCTTCCTTCCTTCTTTCCTTCCTTCCTTCTTTCCTTCCTTCCTTCCTTCCTTCCTTCCTTCCTTCCTTCCTTCCTTCCTTCCTTCCTTCCTTCCTTCCTTCTTTCCTTCCTCCCTTTCTCCCTCTCCTCCTCCCTCCTCCCTCCAGAACTTAGTCCAGTGCCTGGCACAAAGTAAGCCCTTAATTAATGAATGAAGGCTTGTTGACTAGTTGACTCCAAACTTGAGGCATTCACAATGTATTATTTTCTTAAGTTACTACCAGGAAAATGGCAAAAAACAAAACGAAACCAAACCCATTTGATTTCTCCCCCCTTCCTTTCTCTCCCCTCCAGTCCAGGCCCATAGCCTTATTGGATCAAGAATCTGCAGCTGGAAGGGATGTCAGAGTCAGCTATCTTGCTCACCCCACTTTACAGATGATGAAACTGAGGGCTAAGTAATATAAGTATGAAAATAATATTCTTGGAAGTTAATAAGAATACAATTTTCATAACTATGTAAGTCAAGGAGTTAAAAAAAAAGGCTCCTACCATGAATTTCCTTCCAGTGATATATCTACATACACACATGTATATATATACACACATGTGTGTATATGTATGTTTTAATGTATATATATGTATACACACATGTATGTGTGCATATCTATGCACCTCTAATCTACATCTATTGCACAGTCTTGGGCAGCGGTCTTTTCATCTTGGTTTTAGTAAAAATTTCCAGTTTAGTCTCTTTTAGGCCCATGAAAAGCATCCACCATTCCCAAATTGAATACAGCATTGTCTTGGTTGGGATGGGGGGTGAGAGTAGGGATGGGGTGGGCAGGAAGAATAAAGTAGAAGAAAGATCAGAAAGAATCCACTACCACCATCAACCAAAAGAACTCCCAGACTTGTAGAAACAGGATTTCCACTCATAATAATTGCAGTCATTTATATAAGGCTTTAGGTTTATGGAGTGCTTTGCACATGGTATCTCATTCAGTCCTCCCAACAGCCCTTATAATGTAGGCAGTACAACACTATTATCCCCATTTTAAAGAAGGGACCTGAGGATCAGGGAAGTGAAATGATTTTCTCATCATCAAGCAGTTAAAATAAAAATGACAATATAATATTATACTTATAATAATTTATAATATCAATGTAATATATAATAATTATAATTATTTTAAAATGCTAGCTATTAATAAATAGAATCAGGACTAGAACCCAATTTCCCTGAATCCCGATGCACTGCTTTCTCTCTGGTCTACCATACAAAACCTTCTGGTCCCCTAGCCTTACTTTCTGATTTAACACAATCTGACCTATCTCAGTGCTTATTCAATAAGTGCTCTCAGAGCTACAAACTAAATCATCTCCCCTTGTTTTGTGTTTTTTTGGACAGTTTTTCAGATTTTTTCACATCTTTATTTTGTTAAAATTTTAAATTAATATTACTAAAAAAAAAAATAAGGTGGTAGGGGGAGAAACTCCATGAAAAAGCCAATGGTCTTTCTCAGATTACTGTCAGTGCTCATGCCCACTGACAAAGCCAGCCTTTGGGAGCCGGAGCCCAACTTCGTCCATCCAAAAGTGAGGCAAACCAACATGAAACTAGATGCTTCTGATAGATTTTGATGATCACCATCAAAGGTTTTGCTGAATAATATTTAGGCAGCTCTTACTGTTTTCTTTCACAGTCTGGAACTCTTTGCTCCAACACTTGAAAAAAGTTGCTCATGCTTTTAATCTTTTTTCTATCAAATTGTAAACACCGTTTCTCGTCAAAAGGGCTGAAGGAGCTCCTGCTTTCCCTTGAAATTTTATTTTATTTTATTTTATTTGTAAAAGAGAGAGAGAGAAAATCCCCTTTCTTGACTAATACTAATAATACAGGTCAAAGTGTCAGGAGATCTACAATAAATGGAAAACACAAAAAGGTTTCCCTCTTTTTTCCCCTGCAGTACAATAGCCCTGGAATATAAATTACCAACGGAGATGAAATAATACTTCAAAGCCCATGGGGCAAGGCAGTGCTGTGTTTACAAAGTATTTTGGCCGGCAGGATGAAACATTAAAGAGATGGTAACCCATAGACTTGGGGGGGAGGCGTTGGTGAATGGCCTAAAACTAGCATGAGGGAGAGTTTTTCGGTCCCTAGAGCCTGTGACCCCACAATATGCTTTGTTTGACATGGGCAGCTGCAGTTATCAACAGATGTTTCAGCAATAAATAATTGGTATCATCTCGGAAAAGGCCCATCTACCTGGGGAGAGGGCATAATACCCCAAACACTGCTCTGCTATTACAGCCACATTAATCTCCCATCTATCCAGGTTTCTTGGAGAGCTTACTGCAGGTGTTTTTTCTGGGAGAGAGCAGACAAACTCTCTCAAGCTTTGTGTGTATTGTAAAGGAGGTTGGCCCCTGCCATAAATTTCTGTCTGAGGCCACACACCAAAGGGAAAAAGGAAGGGGAGGGAATGGTGAGGACAGGAGAGGGAAAAAAAAAAGGCAAAATATAGAAAGAATGTAAATATTCTGTTGGAGTTGGAATGGTCAAAGTTTTTGGTTTCCCCAGTCTTACTGAGTGTGCTGTAGCATAGCCAAACATGCCTTTATCACTCGCTTCTTCTCGGTTCTGTTATTCTTTGTCTTCATTTTTAATCAATGGAAGAAGTTAAAGAGACAGTTTGCATCCCAAATGTGCCATGGTTACTCCCTCCCCCTTAATGAAGTTGGGAACTTGTTATGGGGGTGGGATTGTTTTGGACCATTAAAAAAATTAAACAAAACAAAACTCTCATGCTCGTATATGAAAAATGGACTCATTGGTGGGGAAGGGTCTGATGAAGAAGAGAAGGGAAAATCTGAGAGGGAAGAGGAAAACACATAACTAAGTCACAGAGTGAAGCCAATTATGGAAGCTTAACTGTCCAGCTTCAGTGAAGTTTAACTTAGAAATAAGCAACATTGCAGGCACAAGCAAATTTCTCTCTCTCTCTCTCTCTCTCTCTCTCTCTCTCTTTCTCTCTCTCTCTCACTCTCTCTCTTTCTCTTTCTCTCTCTCTCTCTGTCTCTCTCTCACGCACACACATACACGCATGCATACACACAAACAGATGTATAAAAATGACTATGGTTGGGTTTTTGAAAAAACAAAAAAAACATTAGTAGGCTAGGTTAAAAGTTGCTGGGTCTAACTTACTTCCTCTTAAAGTGCTAGAGTTGTCATTATTTACAAAACAAAGTCTTCCAGCAATCATATACCAGGGAGCTACACAAAAGGAAAGATCTGAAGGGTCTTTTCAAAGTATGTATGTTTTTAAAATTATAGTTCATTGCATAAGCAAATATAAACTAATGCTCAGAAAGCACCCAGAGTAAATATATTATTAGAGATAAATAGAGGTCTAATAGTTTAAATTCTCAAAGATATTAATAACTGACCTTATGAACTAGGTATCAAAATTTTATATAAATGCCATGAAGTTTTTTGTTTGCCAGATATTTAGAAAAAAGAGAGAAATCTGATGTTGAATAACAGATGAATAACTATAAGAGTATTCTGAAAATATGATGTACATAAACCAGATTCCAATAATCATACTCGCCCCGTATTTAGTGAGTTTTTTTAATCAGTAGCTTTTCAATTGAAGTTAGCATAAACTCACAATGAGAGGGAGAGATATGTCCCAGAAGAATAGAATTGAAGAATAAAATATGAATAATAACATTGTAATAGATCACCTCTCCATCCCTTCCTGAGTCCTCAGCTGAAGCAAAGACAAAGCCCCAAATAACGAATGTCTAATTAATGGCCCATCCATCTGCATGGGTATTCTGTCATCACCTGCCATCATCCTATCTTTCAAACAATTCCTAAAGTTCTTAACTCCTCTATCAAGCCTTTCTGGATTGATTAGAGGATAAATTATTGTTTCATCATTGCCTATCTGACCTGGACATCTTCTTCCTAGTATCCAAGTCTATCTCAGTAGACCTGTATGCCAGTACGCTGTACTGTCGTATTTTGGTTTAATGTTTCCATAAGGCTGTCTGTCATGTGCTCGTCTATAAAATGCAGGGGCTGGACTAGGTAGCCTCTGAGGTTCCTTCCAGCTCTGTCTAGGATCTTACACATGTTTGTGTGTGTTGGTGTATATTTCTGATATGTTATTCTAGTAGGCAAGGACCGGTTGGTGGTATACTGCCCCTTGTGTGGCACCATGTGCAATCAGACATAATGAAAAGCATTGCTAATGTCGCTACAAAGGATTGGTCTCTGGCTTAATTTCATGAGTGTGTGTGTGTGTGTGTGTGTGTGTGTGTGTGTGTGCACAAAAAGTATCATACGATAAGCGTCATTTCTTTTATGAAGCATTCAGGAAAGAACAGGGAAGTTTAACAAAATAACCAAAATGATACTTTCAATGGTATCCCTAGTTCCTGAGCCTTGATGCAACAGAGGACTGGCCAATGAGTTTCCAATCCTTGGAGTAGGTGTGGTGTTTTCTTCCTGGAATCACCCGTGTAGAAGTTCCGTGAATTCATTTCCAGAAATTCATGACACAATGGAGGGCACTTTCCGTGATTCAGAGTGTTCATAGATATTCTGTTTCTTGTCAATTTACTCCATGGTGATGGAAAGTTTAGAACAGTGGTTCTCAACCTTCCAAATGCCATGACCCTTTAATACTCATATGTGAGCATATCTGCATGTGGGTAGATCTGCGATGGATAGAAGAGTGGTGTCTTGGTTCCTAAGACCATCGGAAATATGTGTTTTCCGATGGTCTTAGGCAACCCCTGTGACCTCTGTGAAAGGGTCCTTTGACCCCCGAAGGGGTCGCGACCCACAGATTGGGAACCGCTGGTCTAGAAGCAGCTATCTGGGTGGGACAGTGGATCGAGTACTGGGCCAGGAGTCAAGATCTCAGTTTAAATGCAGCATTAGATACTTACTACCTGTGTGATCCTGGGCAAGTCACTTAACTTATGTTTGCTTCAGTTTTGCCATCTGTAAAATGGGAATAATTACAGCCTCTACCTTGCAGGTTGTTGTGAGAATCAAATGAGATAATATTTTTAAAGTGTTTAGCACAGTGCCTAGCATGTAGTAGGTGCTGTATAATACTTGTCCATTTCCCTTAACCTAACTGGCTGCTAAAGTAGAAATGAGAGTAAATACAAAAAACTTGAGTAGATAAAAGGTCACTCTTTCCCTTGGTGGCTTTCCAGCAACTGAGGAAGATTTTCTGCAAGCCTCCAGGTGGAGGGGATGAGGTGGCTGTTTGGGCTAAATTATCTCCCCACTTGGTCATCAGGAGGCCAGTAAACATGATGCTGCTGTTTAGTGCTGGTTTAGTGTATTAATATTTTCCTTCTTTTAGGTGAATGAGTATTGAAGACTCAATGGACCAGGCTATAATCTTGTTAGAAGAGCCATCTCAGTCCCTAGGGAGAGTGGACTAAAAAATAATTGGCTGTTACTAAACATTTCTCCCAGAAGGTTCACTTCTGGATCTGGCATAGCCAATAGAGGAATTACTTCCTTGCTTCCAAGATGCAGTGTCTTGGCTGCCAGGTCAAGTCACTGCTGGGCTGGGTCAAACTGACTCCTCCAAACTGGCTCCTCATCAAATCAATAAACACAGCTATGTACTCTAGTCATTGAAGCTCATAAGTTTGTGACCTGGTCTATTTATTCTACCTTCAATACCCAGTCATCTAAAGAGTAAGGAAGAATAAACACAAGAGACACAAAAACAACAGTGCCATGTGTTCACGGACACATGACAGCTTGGGTGGGGAGAGAGGCAGTTGGTGGTTGCAAGCCACAGCTAATGTCTCTCTTCACACCTAGAGGCATATGGCATTTCTTCTTCTTTTGAATGCTGCCAAGAAGAGAGAGAGAGAGGTGAAGTTTCCCCATTGAAACTTTTTGAATTCACACACCATTCCAGTTCAGCAGTTAATTAGAAGGCTTTTTATCACCATGGAGTAAGCCAACAGGAAACAGGATACCTGCACATGTGTGTAAGTGGAGAAATTTTCCTCCATCACATCATACATTTCTGGAAGCATGCTTACCAAGCCTCCACACATACCACAGAACATACTACACATCCTCTAAGGACTGTAATCCTATTGGCCAGTTCCCTCTTACACTGAGTTCTTGTGTGATAATGGAATCCACTATCACCCAGAGTAGTTGTATAAGTGTGCCCTAGTGCTGTACTGAAGTTTCTATAATTGAGTTCAATGACTGAAAAATAAACATGTTGGTCATTCTGGAACTCAAAGAGACAGCTTACTTCATTGATGAGTAAGGAAAGGGGAGGGGAGACTAAGAACCACTGGGGGTGCATGTCAGATCACATTAAGACTTGAGGTAAAATGTCTATGACCATACCACCCTGAGCAAGCCTAGTCTCAGAAGTTAAGCAGGGTTAGATTGGTTAGTATTTGCACAGAAAGGCATAAGTTAAAGACTAAATTTCCCTTAGTCCCCAAAGCAAAAACACTTCTGAAAGTGCTGTGGATTTTTTTAACCATAGTCAAATTTAGGAAAGTACAAAACAAAACTATATGAACATAGTAGGATCCAACCTACTATTTCTAGCATCTTAATGGCCTTAGGAATGCTGTGATCTAATTGGTTATAGATGTGCTTTTTGGCTACCATTCCATTAACTGTTGTTTAGGCTTCCCACGGACAGACTTCTGGATGACCAGTCTTTTTCTAATAACTACTTCCCCTCATTAGTAAGTCTGGCAAAGCCACCATAAGGGATGAAGGCATCTTGTGCTTCAAGAAATCTGATCTCAGGAGACATTTTTTTAGGCTCTCAAAATGTTACACTTGTGGTTTTTAAAGGAACAGGTGGTGGGAGCTCCCTACCAGTAACTCATGCAGCCTGGCGCCGATCACATCTTGTAGATTTGCTTTGTCTTCGGGCCCCACAGCTTGTTTGTACTGCCATTTCTCTGGCACGAAGGGCCACTTCATTTCCTTGGCCTCTTGGATTAGGGTCCTTAACTCGCTGGGGAGTGAAGCTGTAAAGGTCAGAGTTCAGGTAAGGAAATTGCAGGCAAAGAAAAGGCAAACCAGTCACTCATGTTATGATGAAGTACCTCTGTTAGAAAAAACAGCCCCCCCCTCCCCCTCAGCTTCTCCTTGGATGCTCCAAGCTGTTGGTTCTCACTCAGAGAGTAATAATGAGAAGCTAGCTGTCAGGGGCTGCCTTCCTCTGCTCTGCCCTACAGGTAAACTGGGGTACTCAGGCATTGAAAAGTGTTTTTAGCAGGAAGCAAAGCACTCCAGTGACTATCTTTGCATGAAGAATCAGAGAAAGGAGTGGCGGAAATATTATTTTCACTGTCAAACGAGGAAAAGAATGGCATGATGGGGGGAATCAAGTGGATAGAGGGACAAGAGAGAGAATGGAGAGAACCCACTCATCCGACTCATTCTTACCTGGTGTGTTCCATACTTTCACTAACAATGAGTCAGGATAGAGAAAGTTAAAAAAGAAAGGAAGAAAAGAAATCAAAGGAAGGCCCCAAATACACAAATCAGGTTTGAGAGGGAGTAATAAAAACTGAAAACTGTCATAGAATCGGAGAATTTTGGGGTTTGTGTAGAAACGATCTATCAACAAGCATGTTTTAAACGTTGACCATGCTCCAGTCATTGTACCAGGTACTGGGGATAGACATAAAGACAAAAATGACAGTTCTTGCTTTCAAGAAGGTTACATACTATGGGGAGCAAAAAAATCCAAACATGTATAGACAAATACAAAAGATATATAAGGTGGATACTAGATAACCTTGCAGAAGAAACCACTGAACACCCGAGGGGATCAGGAAAAGTCTGCTACTGTAGGTGTAGCCTGAGTTCAAAGGAATATCTTGAGCCAAGTGTTGAAAGAAACTGGGGATCCAAGAGATTGAGACGAAGAGCCAAGGTGCCCCAGGAAGGGAGGACGGAGGCAGGGAGATGGAAGATGGATTGTCGTGGATGAGGGATGCAAGACTGTTTTGCTCAATGCCTTCATTTTACAGAAAATCAGACTGAGAGTTGCCAAAGGAAAGAAGGATAGCAAACATTTTTTAAGTGTCTACTCTGTGCCAGGAACTATTATTTAAATTGATCCTCACAACCACTTTGGGAGGTATGTATTAATATTATCCCCATGTTTACAGTTGAAAAAACTGAGCCAGATAGAAGTTAAGTGACTTGATCAGGGGCACACAGCTAATAAGTGTCTGAGGCTGGATTCGAACCCAGGTCTTTCTGACACTAGACTCAGTGTTCTTTTCACTGTTCCACCTTTCCTTGTTCAATTGTGTCTGAGTCTTTGTGGATTTTTGTGACAGACAGTAGAGTGGTTGGCCATTTCCCTCTCCAGCTCATTTTACAGATGAAGAAACTGAGGCAAACAAGGTTAAGTGACTTGGCCAAGGTCATACAATAGTAATTGTTTGTGGCCAGATTTAAACTCAGGAAGATGAAGTTCAGCACTCTCCCTACTGTGCCACCTAGCTGCCACATAAGTCAGAGATGGGAGATCTGGCACTTGAATCTCTTCCTTTGACTCTTTCCACTAGTCCACATGAACACCATGGAATTATGTCAAAATAAGCCATGTAATATATAGAAAAAGAGGTTGTAGTAAAAGTTTAACTTAGTGGGAAATTTCGTTACACAGAGATAGAACACTGAAAAATGATTCCATGTCACTCGCTGAATGCCTTTGGGGAAGCCTTGAGTGCCAAATTGGAAGTCAGTGGCAGGTTACCGCTACTAAAATACTTTGTCCAATAGAAAGTATTTTTTCTGTTGTTTTTTTTTTCTTTTTAAACGAACCACTTAAAAATATGGTATTAATGTATTTCTGTTTTTTCAGCTTAACAGCAGGGAGGAGCTTAATTTACAGCAGGACTTCTTAATCTGTGATCCTTATTGTTCCTTAATGGTCAGTAGATAGATTTGATGGGGGGGAAGGGGCGGACTTGAATGGGGAAGAATGCATCCTAATTTCAGTATAATTGGTTTCCTTTTAATTTTTTTTAAATTTTACACATTATTTACAGATTACACCAAATACACGTGTATTTTATTTTATGTATTAAAAGCATTCTTCTGAGAAAGGGTCCATATGCTTTATCCGCCAGCCAACGGGGCACATGGCCCAAAACTGGTTAAAGATCCCTGGTTTTTAATATTTCTTTTCCTGTTTTTGAGCAATCTGATCCACTTTTCCAAATAGTCAAGAGTTCCAGTGGAAAAGCTCTAAGCTGTCAACCTTAGTGCTTATGGGAATTGATTTTTTCCTGGAAACTAGGCCCTTTTAATGCTGCTCAAGATTTCATGAGGGTTTTTTTGCTGCTGCATCATACCGCTGTCTCATACTGACTCTGCAGATCATTAACCTACCCCCCCTTCACTCTACCCCCATCACTTAAAAAACTTATTTTTGTTTTCAGTTCCAAATTCTCTTTCTCCCTCCATACTTTCCCACACCCTTTGAGAAGGCAAGAAAGAGGATGCCCATTATACATCTAAAGTTATGCAAGACATTTCTATATTAACTTTATTTTTAAAAGCAAGAAAAATAAAGGAAAAAAAAGCTTCAATCCACCCTCTGAGTTCATCAATTCTCTATGCTCTCAGATCTTTTTCAGAACAATTTCTGTTAACTTTGCCTCCTAAAGCTATGCTTATAAAGTTCATTTTCTACACTCAAGTATAAGATTTTGCATTTATTCTTAGCAAACTTCATCTCTTCAGATTCAGCCCAATAATCTAGCCTGTCAAGGGCCTTTTAGAGCTTGATTCCACTTTCTTCTGGGTGGGCTATCGCTCTCAGCTTAGTATCACCTGCCAGGAAACCAGAGATTCTAAGAGGCTGAGGTGAGGTGGGAAAGCATTCCAGGCATCTGGTAAATTTGGTAAATTTCATTTTGCAGGAACTGAAGCAAACAGGGTTAAGTGACTTGCCCAGGGTCATGCAGCTAGTAAGTGTCTGAGGCCAGATTTGAACTCAGATCTTCCTGATATCAGATCCAGTGCTCCACCTAGCTGCCCATTGCTATTTTTATTGTTTAGTCATTCTTCAGTCATGTCCAACTTTTTGTGACCCCATTTGCAGTTTCCTTGGCAAAGACACTGGAGTGGTTTTCCATTTCCTCCTCCAGTTCATTTTACAGATGAGGAAACTGAGGCAAACAGAGTTAAGTGACTTGCCCAGGATCATACAGCTAGGAAGTATCTAAGGCTGGGTTTGAATTCAAATCTTCCTGACTCCAGGCCTGGTGTTCTATCCACAGCACCACCTAGATGTCCATACTGAATCATTAATTACTCTTTAAACCTATCCATCCAATCAGAATCCATCTGATTGTATTGCCAAGCAACCCACATCTCACCTCAATAATAGCATGAGCCCAGTAATAGTATGAGCTACTTTATCAACAGCTTTGCTGAAATCTAAATGATCTCCATTCACCACATCCCCCTTATCTACTATATTAGGCATGCTGTCAAAAAAGGAAATGAAATCAGGGTGGCATGACCTATTCTTGGTGAAGCCATGCTGGCTCTTTGCAATAAACTTCCCTTTCTAGCTGTTTGTCAACATCTCTTTCATGATCCATTCTCGACTTTTCCCCACAATCAAATGGTTTGCAGACTGTTCTCAATCCACTCATACCCACCCCCTTCTTTAAAAAAAAATTGTGACATTTGTTCTTCTCCAATATTGCAGCTAGATGATGCAGTGGATGGAGGGCCAGGCCTGGAGTCAGAAAGACTCATCTTCTTGAGTTCAAACCTGACCTCAGACATTTCCTAGCTGTGTGACTCTGGGCAAGTCGCTTAACCCTGTTTGCCTCAGTTTCCTCATCTGTAAAATGAGCTAGAGAAGGAAATGGCAAACCACTCTAGAAAACTCCAAATGGGGTCATTCATTAAGAGTTGGACACGACTAAAAGGATTGAACAACAACATTGCAGGACCTCTCCTACCTTTCACTGTTTTTCAGATATCACTGACAGTGGCTCAGCAGTCACATCTACCAGCTTTTTCAGGACCCAGAATTCAGTTCAGTAGGGCCAAGTGACTCGAATTTCTCAAAGACGACTAAGTGCCCTCTTACTATCTCCTCACTTATCTTGGATGTTAGCTCCAGGGTGGTCATTTTTGTTCTGTCATTTACAGTGTAAAGGTCATTAACCTTTGTAGAGAAAACAGGAACAATTAAGATTGAACCCTGCCTTCTTTCAGTCAGTTATCATTGTAAACCCCTCCCCCCCCCCAGATCCTATCCTTCTGGTGATTCTTCTTTTTTTTTCTCAAAACAAAAAACAAAAAAAAAACCCCAACAACCTCTTTTTATTGTCTTTACCTTTTCATTAGCTCATTCAGAGCTTTAATATTATCATTATTTTTACAGGACTTATTCCTTGGGCTCGCTTCAAACTTCAGCATATTTCTTTCTAAAGTCTGAGTTGTTGGGTGAGTTCCCTGTGCAATTTCATTGGTCCCTTCACATACACTCCATGTTTTCCTTGTCTCTTCAGAATTTCATTCCTGATCATCTTCCATCCCTCATAGGCTGACCTGGTCAGAAACATTTCACTTTATGTGACCTTACTGTCTTTCCTCAGAACTCTTTGAAATCAGCTTTTCTAAAATCTGAGGTCGGGGGCCACTAGGTGGCACAGTGAATAGAGCACTGGTCCTGGAGTGAGGAAGACCTGAGTTCAATTCCAACCCCAGACACTTAACACTTACTAGCCATGTGACCTTGGGCAAGTCACTTAACCCCAACTGCCCTGCCTTCCTCCCTCCAAAAAGGGGAAAAAACATAGTCTATGGGAGAGGTGAGGAGAGTCTGCGTTAAAATAAAAAACAAACAACATTTCTAAAATCTAAGGTCCATGTCATATTATGCCCATATTATCTCTGATAGAGGTATCACTGCTCCTATGGTAAAGTGGTTATTTCCCTGCCCAGTATATACCATCATTTCCGTCCCAGCAACCAATTCCTTCGTGGGATTGAGAACTAGATGCAGAATAAACTTTCCCCTTGTTTCTTCCTTTACTATCACTAGGGCAAGCCAAGAAGTTGTTTTTGGGAGAGGGGCAGTTCTAGCAAACGCAGTTTCCCCATTCCCAGATGCATTGGAGAGCCCTCTAACACTGATTCCTGAGAGGAGGTTGTTAAATTTTCCACGTGAGTATTTATGTCTTGGAAATCAGCAATAGGTATACTTTGGGGCTTAATTTGTTGTTTTCTTCATAGTCTAGACTTTAAAAAGTGAAAGGAATATAGTAATAATGTAGAGTAGATGTAAATGTGTGTGTTGTGCATGCATCCCTTCCTGGAAAGCTAGTCGCTAAACATTTACTAGCGTATCACCTCCCATTATTGCTATAACACGTCTCTGTGCCAGGCCTGTGGTCTGTTTCCTGGATGCCTGTTTTTTATCCAGGTGATCTGTAGTATATACCAATGACAAAGTTACCCCTGTTTTTTCCTCCTTCGATCTTCACTGAAATTCTGTCTCCACTTCTACTACAGAGGTAGTTGGTAGTAGAGGGGATAAAGTCGTGGGCTTGGAGTCAGCAAGACCTCAGTTCAAATTTGACCTCAGACACTTAGAAGCTGTGTGACTCTAGACAAGTCATTTAACCTCTGTTTGCTTAGTTTCTTCAACTGTAAAAGGGGGCATAATAATAGCACCTACCTTGCAGGATTGCTGTGAGGATAAAATGAGATACTATTTGGAAAGCAATTAGATGGGTGCCTGGCATGTAGCAGGCACTATATTCCCTTCTCCCTCTGTTTTCCTTCTTTGATTCCTGGATTTCCTGGTATGAAAATACCATTTTAATATATATTGTTACCCCATCCTCCCCTTTTATCTACTCTGTTATTTTTGAATAAGGTACACAATCCAGGGCATGCAATAATTTACAGCTGAGTCTGAAGAACTTTACATACTATACAAGAGTGGTTCTCAAAGGATGGCCAGAGCATCATAGTGGCTCTTGGGTTTCACTAGATGTGCTGTAGAATTTTAGAAATTATATTATTGTCGATGAATTTTCTTGTCTAGCTCATGCATTATGGGGACTATAGCATAAACAAAACTTGGCTATTGTATATATAGAGAAAGCAACCTCAAAAGCACATTAGACCCTTGAACCTGAAAAAAAAACTCAACAAAAACAGCCGGCCTCATTGAAGGAAAAGGCACATGCACAAGCCTCTCATAACACTGCCAGCTTAAATATGCAGACTGCCTTGGTTCCTTAAGAAAAAGAATACTGGCTTATGAACTCTGTGTGTGCGTGTGTGTGTGTGTGTGTGTGTACATACATATATATATATATATATATATATATATACACACACATATACACACACCCACATTTTTGTGGGTGTGTGTATATACATATATATATGTAAAGCTTTAAAACCACTGCTGTATGCCTAGGTATATAACCATTTTTACTATCAATTTCTGGAAATGTTTCTAATGTGGGTCTGACTTTCTTTTTTGTTAAGAATCTTCTTTTGGTGAATCAAGTATCGGGTAATGGTACTTGGTACAGAGCTATGATTTGAGATGGCATGATTTTCACACACCTATGAACTACTCAGAGGTTTTGAAGAAATACAAAAACATTTTAATGGGACAGGACTCATCTCATTCTAGCCTCATCCATATCAACCTTTCTCTAAACTCTCTATCAGCAAAGTCCAATGGGAAATACCAAAATGGAAAGAAAAAAGTCTTTTCCACTTACGTAGTTGGCTTTCAGTTCCTTTTTCCCCCTTTTAAATCTCTTTGGGGAGACTCACCCATGCTGACAAGAACAATATCTGAGGGAAAGGGTGGGATTGGGGGGGAGGGAGGAAAAAGAGGAATAAAAAGGCTGTGTTTGTGTTCAGAGAATCCCTTTGGCTCAAACTGCTGCCATAAGTGACCCTGTACTAATGCCATTCTGTTGTCGCACATGCAGGCTTGATGAAATCAGTGAGCACAATCCGCCTGCTAGGGCTGTTCAGAAACCACCTGCCAGAGGAGAAGGGATCTGCCATGTGAGCCCAGCCGGCCTCCCCACCAATCCATGCCCTCCAGTGGCATGTCCACGCACAGCAATTGTGCTCCGTTATTAAGAAGACTGTGTACGGCTCTGCAGAGATGCTCGCTCCTTCTTTGCATTTATTCTGTTCAATCAGCCCAGGGCAGTGGTTTTCAGCACAAGCAGCAGTCTCCCTTTGCCCTTTGATTGCCCATTTCCTGAAGCTCCTTACCTGAAAGGCCGTATCTAATTTCACGATTATAAAGTGTTGATTTGCCTTATCTGGAACTAAACTGATTATTTCTCCCATTCTGTGGCATTTGAGAGGAAAAAGAAAAAGAAAAGGCTATACCTGATTAAGGGGTTCAGGGTATCCCCTAAAAGGAGATCACAAAGTTTAAAAGAATTTGTTACAAGGAGGAAAAGTGTCATATGGAGAAAAAAGGGCATCAGCGTCAATGACAGAACATTACATGCTGCCCATGGAGAGAACCACGGACAGCTACTTGGTCTATTTTTAAAGACCAGGGCACCTGTCAGCGATGGCCAAGGAGATGCTTGTATGAAAATGCAGATCACAGAGCAATAAGTGTGTTTTTTTAGATAATGGCCTGATTAATACTCCTGACTGAGACATGCTAACTAAAGTTGACAAATGATTGGTGATAAAGCATGTTATATTGAAAAGAGCACAAAAGGCAGGTCGGAAAAAATTAAGACATAAAAACAGAAAAAGAATCTTGCATTAGAAAAAGATACTCAAATCATTGTACACACATCAATATGCATATGCATAATGTTTAAAATCTCTCACAATACTTTGTAGCCGTTGCAGAATAACCAAAATGAGAATATAGTGTGAGGTTAACATGGAGAATGTTTTTCTATTTACAAAAATGAAGCATTAAATTCTACCCCCCCCAAAAAAAGGAGGAATGAGGAGACAACACAATCAAGTTGATTGAATCAAAGAAAGACCAAACCAGATTAAAAATGTATTTTCACTCATAACTGGAGAGAGGATGTGTAGGAAGCCACTTTTTATGCATTCTGATCTAAAATCATACGTTTTCTCCCACAGATTTTTTTCAGAATACAAAATTGAACACAAACCAAAATAATGGTTCAACCAATAGTTTTCATGGCATTCATTCTACATATGAATTTTTTTTTTTTACTACATGTTAGAGTTGATTGATTTCATACCTCTTTGTGTCATTAACATATCATTATATAAATCTACTGATGCCCTTCAAAAGAGAGGTTGGGTTTGAGGCATGGGACATAAACCAAAACTCTAGAAAACTTCAGGCAGAGGCACAAACTCTGAGGTTTATTTGTTGTTTGTCTTTTTTTAATTTAAGAAGTGGCACCATTCAGAAGTTCATTTTTTTAATAATTAAAATTTATGTGCAGCAGCAAACTTGGGGCCATTGTTCCTCTTGAACCAAACTGTTCCTTGTGGTCTCATGTTTACTGGAGCCTAAAATTGGAACTGACAGCAATTCACTTCAACAAAGTGGGCTTCCTCCCCTGCCTGCCTGCAGCCCATGTCCCATTCATGCCCCAGAAATCCAGCCATCTCTCACTGCTCATCTGCCAAGGGCAGACAAATGGGGCAGGGAGGAGGACAGGCATCACGCAGGACGGGGTAAGAACATGGAACCAGTGGGAGAACCTTTCTGGTCTCCTTCCCCAAGATCTCACCTTGACACTGCTCATACTGTCTCTTGTCTTCCTTTCCCAATGGACATGAGAGTGTGTCCAGTGCCTCTTTGCATTCCTGCAGCAGCCCAGCCACAGCTTTTTGATTATTCATGATGATTACTCCCCCTCAACTATGAATTGGGTGTCCCTGGGTGCAGAGTGATCAATTACCCAGGAGAAGACACAGATTCTCAATAAAGGGATCCCCTTCAAGGCAGAAGTACCTGGTGAACAAAAGAGATGGGGGAGATAATTAACTAAAGCATCATCAATTATCTGCAAGGTTCAAGCAGGGAGAGATAATAGGGGCAATGCATGGAAATACATGACAGCCTCTGAGGACTTTATTAGAGGACAGTGTGAAATTACCATAGGGCCTACTCCAGAGGGAGAGCACCTCAGAGGAAGCAGAGAGCAGAAGGGCCAGGGCCCCAGGGTGTGCTGGCAGCCAAGTGAGGAGGCCGAGGAAGCCGTGGACGCTCTGGATTTCTCTACCCTCTTTATGGTCCATTTTCACGCATTTGGATACTTTTAGGGCCAGAGAGGCATCAGATTCCCTATCTCTAACAGACAACAGGAAGCAATTATATAATCCCAGGCTTGAAATTCAGTAAGTCAGCACATATTTATTGACTACTTAATATATGTTGGGAACTTTGCTTAGCTAGTGCTGAGAATACAAAGAAGGGGAAAATAAGGAGCAGTATATATAAGACATAGAAAGAAAGAAAGAAAGAAAGAAAGAAAGAAAGAAAGAAAGGAAGGAAGAAAGAAAGAAAGAAAGAAAGGAAAAGAAAGAAAGAAAAAGAAAGAAAGAAGGAAGAAAGGAAGAAAGAAAGAAAGAAAGATGGATGGATGGATGGATAGATTGAGAGATAGAGATAGAGATAGATGGAGAGATAGAGGGATAGATAGATAGATAGATAGATAGATAGATAGATAGATGGAAAATAATTTCAGAGGAAAGGAGGCGGGAAAGGGAACCACCTATAAAGTGCCATATTATCTTATTTGATCCTTACAACAGTCTTATGAGTTAAGTGCTATTATGCTGCTCCTTCTACAGTTGAGGCAGTTGAGTTTAAGTGACTTACTCAGGGTCTCAGGTAGCTAATAAGTGCCTGAAGCCACATTTGAATTCTTATCTTCCAGACTCTAGGCCCAATGCTCTGTCCGTTGCCTCAACTAGCTGCCTCAAGGTCAGGGAGGGACTGGGAAAAGCCTCCCATAGAAGACAGGATTTGGACTGAATCTTGCAGGACCCACAGATCTGGTCATGTGAAGAAAGCACTGAGCTTACCCTTCTCATGACTCACTCTGTAGTCCTTCATGCCGCATTCTACATATCAATAATTTGAGGGGTATACTGGGTATTCAGGGAGGACTAGCACTCTGGTGTGAGGGTTTGTCAAGCCCTTTTCAGGGCTGCTCATTCACCTTTGGTGTCTATCTGACACTCAGCTCTCACCTGTGGCTCCAAGCATGTGCAGCAGCAACACCCTTGTAAAACTGTCTTGGCAAACAGGCTAAACCAGATTGAGGGTAACAGGCTTCAAACCCATCGACGAGTTAAGGGGATGTCTACCCCAAGTATGTAAAGACTTTCCCTGGTAGAATGGACCGATGAGAACAATTTGTTCCAAAGGCCATGAAAGCAGCTGAAGCAGGCGCTGTGGAGAATTTAGAGTTTGGTCAGACATTGAAGATGTCAAGGTCATTCATTCACTGTACCCTGGGCCATCACCAGTCATCCTGTCTTTTGCCCTGTCAATGGACTTTGATGATTCTAGAAGAGTGGTACTGACAGACTTTGTGCAACTCTGCCTCACTTAGTTCCAAATTCATGCTCAAGACATGACCCCATGATATCATTGGTCCTCTTTGGAAATAAAGAACAAACAAACAACAACAAATTTGAGAGGTGCTGAGATCTGGAATTATAGATGCCAATACATTTTCAATCACTGTGACCAACATAGCAAGAAACAGCATCCTTAGAAGATGGAGACTAATTTAAAAACTAAGAACTAGAAAACACTTTCATTCTGCAAATTTACGTACAGCACAGGAGCATACCACAACTACTTTGAATTCAAGAATAGGATAATTGCTTTACCTTGCGCAGAAGTCTTGCTGGGAATTCACATTGTGTCCTTGGCTAAATCACTTCCCCACTTTGCACCTGTTTCATAATTTGTAAATGAGGGAGCTGGACTACATAATCCCTAAGATCTCTTTTCAGTTATTACATTCTATGATTGTAAATAAATACCCCTAAAATAACTAGATCGACAAACTTTTGTCCTATATTCAATCAATTAACCAATAAACATTTATTAAGTGTCTACTACGTGCCACACACTGTGCTAAGCTCTGGGGATAGAAAAAGAGGCAAAAGTTAGTCCCTGCCCTCAAGGGGCTTGCAATCTAATGGTGGAGACAATACTCAAATATATGTGAAACAAGTATGAATATATTATATATACATATATATCATATGTATGTACATATGTGATAGATATATAAGATAGGAAATAATGAAAAAGTCTAACTGGGCCCCCATTATTGTGAATAATGAACCCCCCTGGAATGATCACATTATTAGAGTGCAAATTTGAATACATGTGGGGATTCATTATTTGTACATATTCATTCTAAGGATTTATAATTCATACAAGTCAGGAGCTACCTGTATTTCTGGGTACTAATCCACACTCACCCTGCTAAGCAGATCAGTAGATCTTTAGGAGGTTCTCATCAAGGTTAAACTGTTTCTGAGTACATCTGGGCTTGGTATCCAGAGTCCAGGGCAGTGGTAATGCATAAAAAGGAGCAGAGTAGCTGTGTGCGTAGATTCCATTCCCTTTGTCTTTGACCTAGTCTCTCTCCCAGTGTGAAATGCAGTGATGTGATAATTAAGCCTTTAACGACAGTGTGGAAAAGAGGGGTTCTTCTGGATGGGTTCATTTTGAAATGAAAAATTATATGAGGCTTGAGAAGAAGGGAAAGTTTTCTGGGAATTGAGAGCAAGCAGAAGATATAGAATGAATCAGTGACATAAACTAGATAACATAGTAGATAGAATCACAGATGTAGGAGAGCTCGGAGGCATCTAGTCCAATATGGCTTCTTCCCCTTCCAGATAAGGAAACAGACCAAGGAAAGTGAAAGAATTTGTTCACTCTTACATGGGTAGTAGGTGACAGAAACTGGATTCAAACCTAGATCCTGTGAAATCAGGTCAAAAGCGTTTTCTCCACTAACACCATGATATACCAAATTAATCAAATCCAACAAATGTGAACAACATGAATGTATAAAATATTTATTAGGCACTTAATAAGTGCAAAGTAGATGGCACAGTGGATAAAAGGCCAGGCCTGGACTTGGGAAGATTCATCTTCCTGAGTTCAAATTTAGCCTCAGACACTTCCTAGCTGTGTGACCCTGGGCAAGTCACTTAGACCATTTACCTCAGTTTTGTCATCTGTAAAATGAGCTAGGGGGCGGCTAGGTGGCTCAGTGAATAGAGTACCGGCCCTGGAGTCAGGAGAACCTGAGTTCAAATCCGGCCTAAGACACTTAACACAAATCTAGCTGTGTGACCTTGGGCAAGTCACTTAACCCCAATTGCCCTGCCTTCCCCCCTCCAAAAAGCAAAAAATAATAAATAATAAATATATAAATAAATGAGCTAGAGAGGGAAGTGGAAAATCACTATGGTATCTTTGCCAATAAAACCCCAAATGGGGCCACAAAGAGTTGGACATGACTGAGAAATGATGGAATAGCAACAGAAGTCAATGCAATTTTAAGCTGATTGGGGCTATTAATGCTTAAAGTGGCACTAAGACTTTTGGGACACCTTACATACGCATATCTAGCTATATCGAACTATTTCTGTCACATCTTTTTATCTATCTAAAAATCTATGTTTCTATCTATACACAAAATAGTTCGATGCAAAGTAGTTTGGACCCTAGTAATTGGGGGGTATCAGAGAAAGCTACATGCAGATGTCTGTGGTGCATCTTAAAGGAAGAGAGCGTACTCTGTGAAGAAGAAGAGTCAAGGATGGAGTGCATTCCAAGTGTGAGGGATTGCTGCAACAAGGGTGTAGAGGTGGGTAGAGTGGAGCATGGCGTCAGAGAAGAGAGTTTCAATGGATCAAAGAATGTGGGAGGCGTAGTAATGTCCAGTGGAAAAGTAGGTTGAGATCAGGTTGTGTAAGACTAAAATTAAGCAGAGGAGCTCATATTTTGTTCTAGAGGCAAAAAGAAGGCACAAGAGTTGATTGAGTAGTGAAGGCACATGGTCAGATCTGTGACTAATGAAATAACTTTAGCAGCAGAGTGTAGAATGGACCAGAGAGGTAAGAGGCTCCAGGCATGGAGACCAAAACGGAGATTTTTGTAACAATCTGGAAACAAAGTCATGAGAGCTTGAGCTGAAGTGGAAACTGTGAGTAGAAAGAAGAGCTTGGATGAAAGAGACATTGTGAAGGTAGAAATGACAAGGTTTGGCAACTGGTTAGATATATCCAGTGAGGTAAAGAATCAAAAATATTGCTGAGATTATGAATCTGAGACACTGAAAGGATGGCAATGCCTTTGACTGAAATGGGGAAGTTTGGAATAATGGAAGATTAAAAGAGACAGCTAATGAGTTCAGTGCACATGTTGAGTTTAGATGTTTCCATGGAGAAATGTCCAACAGGCAGTTTTCTATGACTAGAAACATTGTGTATACCCTGATGTAATCATTGGTTTTCCCTCAGAACAAAGTGAAGACAGAGGGATGAAGCCAAGGTAGAATTTAGTGATTTGAGAAGAGAAAAAACAAAGATGTCAGCATGAAGAAGTACCTGGAGTACTGGCATAGCTACCACCATCATTTATTTCCATGACTGCACTGGTTGTTCCCAAGCCTGGAATACTCTCCCTCCTCATCTTTACCCATTAGAATCTCTGGTTTCTCTCAAGACTCAGTTCAACAGAACCAGGAGAACATTGTACACAGTAAGAGCAACATTGTGCATGATCAGTTTTTGATAGATTTGGCTCTTCTCAGCAATACAATGACAAATTGTATACAAAGACATTTCCAAAAGACTCATGATGGAAAATGCTATCTATATCCAGAGAAAGAACTATGGGAGTCTGAAGGCAGATCAAAGCATACTATTTTCACTCTTTTAAAATTTTTTTTTACGTGGCTTTTCCCTTTTGTTCTGAATCTTTTTTCACAACATTGTTAATATAGAAATGTGTTTAATATGATTGTACGTGTATAACCTATAACATATTACTTGCTGCCTTGGAGAGTTGGAGAGGAGAAAACATTTTGGAACTTAAAGTCTTATAAAAGTGAATTTGGAAAAAAAAAAGACTCAGTTCAAGTCCCACCTTCTGCAGGAAGCCTTCCCTGGTCCCCCTCCCCACCCCTGCCCCACTACTAGAGCAGAACCTCACCTTCTATGATTACTATTGATCCACACAGTGTTTATATGTCTATATCTATATCTATCTACATAGATATAGATACAGACGATAAAGATATAGATATATCTTTACAAGTTGTCTTGCCTAATAGAATATAAGCTCCTTGAGGGCAGAAATTGTTTCCCCTTTCTTTGTATTCTCAACTTTTAGCACAGTGCCTATGATATATTGTAAGTACTTAATAAAATGGTTGTTTATTGACAAGTTGACTTTGTATTTGTCTACAGTCAAGAGTGTCCCACTGAAACAGTAAAGTTGGATGGGGGAGAATGTCAAGCCATGGAAACATAAGAAAAGGGGAAGAGACTAGGTCACAACAAGTAGTATGGTTTGACTGGAATATATACATGAAGGAGAATTAGTGACTGCAAAGATACATTGGAACCAAATTGTGGAGGGCTTTGAATGCCAAGGTAAGGGATTTGATTCAGTTTTGCCCTCCCTAGACACCACTTCCTCATATGTGTTGTTTCCCACTGTTAGAATGTAAGTTCCTTGAGGGCAGGGACTATTTTCCTTTTTGGATTTGTATCTCCAGCATTTAGCACAGTATCCAGCATATGGTAAGTACTTAATAAATGTCTTTTCATGCATTCATTCATCTAATCCAAAACATAGCCAAACCATTAATACCGTTTTTAAGTCGCAAATCATAGCAGTTTTCTATTGTTCTCATCAAATGGAAGCAGAAGAATAAATTATGTCATGCTGCTCAAGCTGTGAAGACAAAGATCTGGTACTAAAATGAAAAATCTCTTTTTAAAGACCAGATTTGTATCTGTGTTGTGGAGAACTATGTGTTTGATTATTTCAGTTCCTTTAAAACTATTTTTATGTAAAGTTGAGACTTCTAAAATTAAAATTCCATTCAAGTCCAAATAGAGGAATTAGTTTTTGCAGGTAATCTGCTTCTTCATATCTACACAAATGAAGGAAAGGAGAGGTGTAATACGGAATAAGATAACAAAGCATTACTTGAAATTGACTCTCAAATGAGGTCAGATATTCACATGTGAAAAAAAAAACACACCAGACGACAAGACCCACACACATGCTCGTCTCTTCCTTTCTATCTGTCTGATCCTATGCCCCTTCATAGTTCAGCCCTATTACTGACCCAAAAATCTATCAGGAGGGAAGGAGGGGAGCTGTCCCTGGTTGTGTTGGGATAATTGACTAATCCTATAATTTACTTACCAATTTTCAACTGTGTGGATTATCTGGATCCCTTGTTTCTTGGTGGCTAGCTGCCTCTGAGATATTTCACTGATCATTAGCACCTTTTCTAGAAAGAGGGAAGGAAATAAAAGGAATAGAAAGCCTCGCTGGGCCAATTTTTTCCTACTTGTTTGTTCCATCAACAGACAGCCCACAAATCAGTTTGTCGACAAATATTACTGAGCAGGACACAGAGTCAAATACATTGTTGTCTAGGGAAATGAATGTCAGAGTTGGGAAATCCTATGTATGAATTCTGCCTTAGACACTTGTTATTACAGGATTTCGAATTTTAAGTTTAGAAGTGTTAAGTGACTTGTTCAAGGTCACATAAGTAGTAAGGTGGGAGGGACTAGATTTGAATATAAATTATTTGATTCTAGATCCACCACATTTTACTGGTTGTGGGACTATAGGTGAGTCATAACCACTTAGATCCTCAATTTGTTCATCTCTAAAATGGGAAAAGTGACAGTATGCACTATCTACCTCACAGAGTTGTTATAAATAAGTCACTTCTTTGCAAACCTTAAAACACAATAGAAATTCATGTTAATTATTTTATTATTATCATCAATGCTTTCTACCCTCATGTTTATAACATGGTTACAGGGCAGTACAGGAAGCCCCCTGCCCCAACTCACACATGAGTATAATCATTGTAAATTGGAAAGTTCAGAATTCATTTTCCCATAAAAATGCACAGGTTAGGTTGTTGCTTTAGCTCCAAACACCTATTAAACCTCATAGGGTTCTTAAATGATAGCACAGCTTTTAATAACAGAATTATTTTGCCCTCACTTTCTCTACACCCTTTACTTTTCGCAAGTGTTACCTTTAAGTCTCACCCCGATCAGCCTTCATCCTTCACTCTCTTCATTCCATTTCTGAGGCTACGGAATATTTCAATTCATCCTCTTTAATCTCTATTCTTTAGTGTTTTGCTTTGACTTTTCATTCAATTCATTTTCACCAATTTCTTCATCTCATACACTGATTGTTCTCTTCTCAAGTCTCATTTCCCTGTCTTCCCATTTTCTTTTTTAACTTTAATATTATTTATTTGTTTTTAGTTTTCGACATTTACTTCTATATGATTTTGAGTTCTAAATTTTCTCCCCTTCCCTCTGTCTCTCTTCCCCAAGACAGCATGCAATCTGATATAGGCTACACATGTATAATCATATTCAACGTATTTCCACATTAGTTATTTTGTGAAGAAGGAATAGGACCAAAGGGGAAAACCACTAGAAAGAAGAAAAAAAAGAGAAAATAGTCTGCTTCGATCTACATTCAGACTCCATAGTTCTTCCTCTGGATGCGGATGGCATTTTTCATCATGAGTCTTATAGAATTGTCTTAGATTGTATTCACATCTTCACACTTTTGACAGGTCACCTCGTGTTCTACTTTACTAAAAAGAGTCAAGCTCTTCCTACATGGACTGCTTCAACTCCTGCCATCCACGTCTTAAAACATCTCTCGATTTTCACTTATCCTCTTTTTTCTTTATTTTTTAAAAATAAAAAAAATTGGAGGGGGGAAAGCAAGGCAATTGGGGTTAAGTGATTTGCCCAAGGTCAAATGTCTGATGCTGGATTTGAACTCAGGTCCTCCTGACTTCAGGGTGGGTACTCTATTCACTGTGTCACCTAATAATTACTCTTTAACCAAGATGAAGAGGCTGCTTTCCTTGGCCTCCCTTCACTCTACTAAATGTGAGAAATCATATTTTTCTAGAGCTTTCATGGCAGCCACCAAGGAAGATGGTATAAATATTAGTCTCCCCCTAAACTAAGGCCTAGAAAGGTGAGTGCCTTTGTCACAGCCACATAAGTGATAAGTGCCAGGGACTAGCTTAGAACTCTGGTGTTTTAGAACTCTGATCTCCCATTTTCCATTTCACCTGGGAATGATCCCATATGTTTCTCACATCCTCAGTCCTTCCCTCTTCATTGGTTCCCTCCATTCTCCCTACAAACATGTTCAAGTCTCCTCTATCCTTAAACAACAATAAAACAAACCCTAAACCAACTTTCTTCAGTCTTGACATCCACCTGCTCCAGGCATCATGTCTTCTTTCAATGTCAAACTTGTTGCAAAACCATCTACCCTCACAGCCTCTGTTTTCTTGCCATCCTCCCGATCTTTAATTCTTTTACCCACATTTGACAGATTGAGTCCTTTCCTGGCCATTCTATTCCTAAATCTTCAGTAATGTTTCCTGGTCAGACCACTATGGTACTTTTCAGCAAAGAGATGGCAACTATCAGAACTTGTTTCTTCTTCCTCCCGCCAGCAGGGGTATCACTTCTACTGGTGGCATCTGCGAAGCCTTATCATCATAACCTGAAGAACAAAAAGAGTTGCTTCTTCCTCGGAGATATCAGATATTCACCTCTGGGAAGAACCTCATGTTTATTGATAATGCCACTCTCTTGGTCAAAAATCTATAATAATTCTTTATTGCATGCGTAAGGTGGCAAATTCCTTCGCCTAGATTTGAAGACCTTTTGGAATCTGGTCTCAGCCTACTTTTCCAGGTTCAGTTTACCCTGTTTCCATTCACATACCCAAGCAGACTGGAACCACAGCTTAAATATATTTCTTATTTTTCTGACAAACCCTCAAACCTGAAATAATCCACCCTTTCCATTGGCGCTGGGTAAAATCTGATAGTTTAAGGCTCCTTGACCTCTCTAGACTTAGCATCCGTCTAGCTAAAAGTACTTTTGTTCTGGATTTTACATACCTTTCTTATGTACTTATTTAATTTTCCATTATACTTCTAGGGTGGCTCAAGCAACATGGGCTTGGGAAATGCTAGAGCTCAGAACAATATATCTGAGATAGAGGGCAATTCCTTATAGCAGATCCATTTAATCTTCTTGCTCCTGCATTTCCCAACCTGTTCTTCATGAGAGAGCAAGAGGATTTTGGAGGGCTAAGGGAAGATATGATGTCTCAGATGCACACGGTCCCTTAAGGATTTTTTGTTTGTTTGTCTTTTTGGTTTTTTTGTTCATTCGTTTGTTTATTTTTGGTATATGACCTTACCAAAATGGTTTGAAGGGAGATTCAGGTTGATGATACACAACTGACTAGAGTTAAAGGGATTTTATAACTCTAAGTCAGATGGAGATTTGTGTAATGTTAATGGATGTAAGATCTTCCCCGCCAATTAATAGTCCTCACCTGGAGCCCATTAAGGGAAAAATGCTTAGGGGAGGCTTGCTTGGAAGGAAGGCTTTCACACCTTTTGCTAATTTCTAATTAGGCACTGAATCAGGAGGGTTGTGATGCCTTCTTGCTCTGAGAAGTGTATATATGCTCTCAGGTTAGCATTTTGCTTTGGAGCTCACTCATTGGAAAGGTGTTCTTGTGATTTGACCAGATGAGACTCCGGGTAACTGTTAAGGAGCCCCTTGGCTTTGAAAAACCCCAATGTTGGTGCTTCTCTCTTTGGTAACTATGTATGTATTGCCTTAGTCAGACAGTTGGATATGTCTGTTGATCTGTGCTAATTTCTCAGACAGTTAAAAGCTCTTTTTGTTGGTCTTTATTTCTCTGCTTGTATTTTCTCTGTATTTTTTTCTATTTTCTCTGAAGTTCAGGGTACTGACTTTCCCTCAAACTAGTGAATGTAATTAAAAAAAAGATTGTTGACCCCTTAAATAGCTTTCTTTCCTAGTAAAGCAGATCTAAGAACCTGTGCTAGCAGCCACCCTGGGTATGCTAGTGTGGTTGCCGCTACAGCTTGCTATTAGGACTTTGATCTTGCTGGCAGAAGAAAGTAGGTTTAAAAGATAGAATGGAATTTGTGGGATCTATTTAGCTAAATGACTAGTCTATGTTCTCAAAGAGTTGATAGCCTGGGTGGTAGCAGGTGCTAGGATCTGTACAGATGATTCTTCTCATGTGGAAAAGCTATACAAAGCTGAGGTTTTTCCCTTGATCTGACTGTAAGTGTGAAGGTCTGCTTTTCTCACTAAAAGAGCTAAAGTGTAGTCTCTGGGCTATAAGCTAATAAGAAACAACATAGCTAATTCCTCCTCATTTAGGGAAGAATAACCCCTCAGCTAAAGAGTACAGCTGTGGTTCAACAGGTAGCAGCATTAAGGAAAGTCTGTTGGATTGGGAGTGAGAATGATAGAGTGCAGAAAATCCATAATGATGCATGCATATTTCTCCACTGATTGTACCTTTATGAATGAACCCTGTGTGTATGTATTCTTTCCACTGATATTATGTGATTTGTAGGAGAGTATATCTAGATTTGTTGGAGAAAAGTTTTATTGCTATTTTTTATTGCTACTTTATTGCTCTTTATTAAATGCCTTTGTTTTGGGCTCATTGTGTCCTCTGGCTGTCTAATAAAAATAAACTCATTGGTGGGGACTTTTAAGCTATGGTTCTGAGTGAATGTGAAGCCACAAAATACTTTAAAACTGGGACACCTTTTCTGGAGACCAGTGAGGAAACACTCCAGCTACAGTATTGCTTTGCCGACATAACTTATCTCCCACATTAGACTTAACAATGGCATGATCGTGGCACATTGTCTTATTTCCTCTCCACTGACATCTAGAACAGTGTTTTTGCACATAGGGGACAAGGACTGGATCTGTTATTTCACTGATCTATTAGGAATTCTCCAGTGGAGAGAAACTCCCTTTACTGCCTTCTCTTCATTTGATAGTCTTAGAGAACTGAGTGACTTGCCATGGATCATACAGCTAGTAGATGTCAGAAATACAACTTGAACCCCAAGTTTCCCTGGCTCCAAGACCAGCTCTCTACTGCACATACTAGGGTATTTAATAAATGCTCATTGAGTGTGAACTCCACTTAATTGCTGTGTATAACTGTTTCTTTCAGAAAAATGCATTCCAAATTCACAAGCAGGGTTAATAAAACATTTTCTCTAATCTAGAGGTGGGAATAGAGACTTTCTCAGCCTCCAGAAGTATCTGTGGTTGACAGTAGAAGTCATAGGAAACTTCTTTTTAAGGGAGCAGTGTAATGGGAATGGGAATTTGAAGATCTTTCCTGCCCCTTAATAGACCTAGGGGGGAGTCTGAAGACCTCCCCTGCTTTGAAAGTAAACTTGCCCCCTAATAGGCTGAATGTAATTACATGGCACCTGTGATGGAAGGGATTTGCTGAAGGGTGGAACAGAGCCCACAGGAAGCTTCCCTGCTGTGAAGAAAAACTCAATCCCCTAGTAGGCTAAATATAATCTCATGGAACCTGTGGTGGGAGGAGTTTGCTGAAGGGAAGCAGAGCCCACAGGAAGCTGATAGTCAGAGCTAGTGAGACAGTGGGGAGAGAGGACACTCAGACAAGGAGTCAGATAGGCTCATGAGTAGATATTGATCTTGTATTGGTTTGTGGGAAGGCTGAAGGCTTCTTAATGTCTTTGGTACTATGATGGAATTGGCTTACTGGTTTGGGGATTCAGTTCTCTGGTGTCTAAATAAATGCTTCAGTTCTGTCCTCTATATGGAGAGTTTGATATATTTTATGATTGAATGTCATGCAATACTTATAGTCATGGTCTTTATCGTGATCATGGGTGCTGTAAATATTGCATTGGTGCTACAAACAGGAATTTAATCATAGTGAATTAGCAGGAGGTAGTAGTATAAATCTTGGATATCAGTAACTTGTGACCTCTCTAGCTATAAAAAACCCAACCTTTCTGAGTATTCATATAAGAAGATAATTTTTTTAGATCAACCACTCCCCAGGTATTCTAAATTGAGGAATTGGGATCAGTTGCTCCCCTGGATAGTTGCTATCCCCCAGTGAGTGGCACAGATCATTGCTATGGCAGTCTGCAAGTAGAAAACTCCCTGGTTTCAGGCAGGAGTTTTATGGAAGTGGAAGATTTAAGCTAAGCCCTTCAGGACAGTAGGGTTTGGATAAGGAGAACACTTGGAGCAAAGGCTTGAAGGTAGCGATGTAAAAAGTATGTTCAAGTGATAGTTTGTATGCCTATACATGATCCCTGTGTGTTCCCTCTTCCCACTGATACATGTGTTCATGGAAGATTGTGCCTAGTTTTATGGGAAAAGAGTTTTTGTTGCTCTCCCCCAAATGTAAATACCATGATCAGTGGGAAGAATGGACACAGGGATGATATATAGTGGGCACACACAAGTGCAAGGCCATATATGTAAATAACGTATGTCACCAGCACAGATAGAAAATATGCATGCCCAGTGAGTGAATGTGGAGGGTCTCCAACATTGAAAACTACTTATGACAAATTTAACTTAGAGGCTAAAATCGTTTCCAATATTTTCAGCAGATTTAATTGACATATTTCTCCTATGTATATAGAAACAGAGTAGACTGTGATGAAATAATTAATCTAAAGAGACATTTAGGAAAGCTATCACCACAAATTGAAAATTAATCTCTTCTGCTCTCTATAACAAGTCAACCTACACATTACTTAAAGTAGCAAAGTTGAGAAAACCAAATATTTTAAGAAACAAAATTCTGTCCTTCCAGAAGCTTTAATTCAGTCACCAAATCCCCCATTGCACTGAAGTTAGATCTGTTTACCAAACTCTGCTCTGTAGGTAAGTGGGATTGTTCAGTTAGGACAGGAGAGTCTTCAGGGTCATGATGGGTTACCTGTCATTCTCAGGAAGAAAGAAAAGGAAAAGGCCATCCCTACTGAGGATAATGTGAACGTAACTCGGCTACAGTTACCCACTCCATCAGCCCATGATGACATCTGACAATGGAGTCATCTGATTAGATTGGCCCTGATGGTGAGAAGAGAGGCATATGACTGTCTCCTGAGAGCATGCCAGGTCAAGGTGAGTCATCCCTGCCATCTGGCCCTGGCTCCAGGCTCCTACACAGATGTCTTTGAAATGCTACTTCCTGGAGATCTTCCCTTACAATTCCAAACTCAAATGAGGAAAGAAAAAAAATACTCACTTATGTCCAAGAAAATCTCTACTATCCCCATCTGTCCCTAATAGTCACAAAATTGATGTGAGACACCAGGAGAGTAGACAAACCCTGAGCAACCCTAGCCATGCCCTGGGGAGGCAGGTATTGTTAGAACCTTAATCAAGGTAAAGAACTTGAGTATGGCGAAGGGAAAGGGGGGGAGGGGAAGCAGTGATTTTTTTAAGTGCCTTACTCAAGACCACACAGTGAGTCAGTCACAATGAAGATTAGAATTCTGAGATTTTGACCTTCCAGTCCTGGTAGGAAGATCTGCTTTCCATACACGTTGACCCAAGTGCTACAGAAATAACTTGTGATGTCTGCTTTGCTGGAAGAAAAGCACTATGACATAAGCATAATTAAGTCAATAAAAATTTATTAAGCACCTATTATATGTCAGGTACTGTGGTAAGCTCTTCAGATACAGAAAAAAAAGCAAAACAGTCCCCATCTTTAATAAGCTCACAGTAGAATGGAGAAAACATAGAAACAACTTTGTACAAACCCAATATGTATCAGATAAATGCTAGCATTAAAGGGGATTGGAAAAGGCTTCTTGTGCAGGGTGGGATTTTAGCTGAGATCTGAAGAAAGTCAGGGAAACCTGGAGACAGAGATGAGGAGGGAGAGCATTCCAGGCATAGGGTACAGCCGGGGAAATGTTCAGAGTCGAGAGAGTGTTTTGTGCGAGGAATAGCAATGAATTAGTAATTATTCGATCTTAGAAGAAGAGGAGAGGGAGAAGATTTAAGAAAATTGGAAGGGGGAGGACAGGTTATGAAGGGTTTTGAACATTGAATAGAGGATTTTCTATTTGATCTTGGAGACGATAGCAAGTCAATGGAGTTTACTGAAGGGGGTTGAAATAGTCAGACTTGCACTTTGGGAAGACTTCTCTGATAGCTAAGTAGAGAATGGATGGGAAAGGGCAGAGAATGAGTGAGGGAATTCAACCAGTAGACTTTTATAAAAGTGGTGAAGCGTGAGAGGTCTGACCAAAGTGGACATGACAAGATTTGGCAATTGTTTGAATATGCGTGAATGGGAAAGAGTGAGGATCTGAAGATGATGTCTTGGTTTGAACCTGGATGACTTGGAGGGTGGTGGTCTCCTTAACAGTAAGAAGGAAATTAGAAGAGGGGACACTTCTGTGGGATATAGGGATTTCTTTTTTTTTTTTTTTAAAGGAAGGCAGGAGTTCACGCATTTATTTAGCTATTTCTTGTCTGTGAAAAGGCAATGCAATCGATACACATCATCTCCCTGAACAGAGCTGGAATGTTGAGTTTGCGGTGTGCTCACAGCAAACCTTGCTAGACCAGGGATTAAAGGGAGGAAAGGTCTAGGCTTTAGGGTGATTGCTGAAAGAGCAGAGGGACAAGGAGTGACCAACAACCTGCTTCTTGCACTCCTCCCTTCTGCTGTCTTGCTCACCTAAGAGCTGTCACCCTACTTTGTGCCAAACACTGATACTAATGATGATATAAGAAAAATCAGAACCAATCCATGCCCTTAACATAGTAATAATAATAATAATTCACATTATAATTTAGTCTGTGAAATAAGACATATAGGCAAAGAATGATTATAATTCTCATTGGCCATCCCAGGAAGGATACATCATGTTTGAGGTTTTCTGTGCTTTGTATCCATTCAAAAGGAGGTTTCTGTGTCTATCGGTCTCTGTTCCCTGGTTGTGTTGTCGCCAGAGGACTCACTCAGCATTTGGGATCTGCTAGAGGTTCAGTGGGGCAGATCAATAGGGCAGACTGGCACAGTGGATAGACTGCCAAGCAGGAAGTCAGGAAGATTTTTCTTCCTAAGTTCAAATCGGGCTTCAGACAGTTACTAGTTGTGTGACTCTGAGCAACTCACTTAACCCTGTTTGTTTCAGTTTCCTCATCTGTAAAATGAGCTGCAGAAGGAAATGGTAAACCACTGCAGTATTTTTGCCGAGAAAACCCCAAACGGGGCCATGAAGAATCAGGGTGAAAATGACTGAATGACTACAACAACAACAGGGGGTCAGCAATAAATGTGGCAAAGTGGTGGGGGATAGGAGGAGTGCGGGTGCGGGAGTGGGGGTGGGGGAAGAATCTGGTATACTCTGCTAGTGGCTCTCTGCTGCTGCCATCCACAATAAACTCACACTTAATCTCCCCAGCTCTTATTCTTTCTGCCCTCAATTTCCATGACTCCATAAGACTTCTCCTTTCTACCAGAAAGGTAGCTGGATTTAGATTTAAAAGACCTAACTTACTAGTTGTATGACTTTGTCTAAGTTGCTTAACCTCTTTGGAGTTTCTATTTATTTATTTAATTTATTTACTATTTTATTTTTCCCCAGTTACATGCAAAAACAATTGCAACATTCATTTTTGAAATTTTGTGTTCCAAATTTTCTCCCTCCCTTCCTCCCCAAACCCTTCATTGAGAAGGTAAGCAATTTGATACATTATACATGTATAGTCATACAAAACATTTCCATATTAGTCATGTTGAAAAAGAAGACATAGACCCCCCCTGAAAAAACCTTCAAGAAAAATAAAATTTAAAAAGTATGATTCAATCTGTATTCAAACATCACTAATTCTTTCCCTGGGGAAGGATAGTATTTTTCACCGTTAAGTCCTTCAGTCATCTTGGATCATTGTATTGCTGAGAATAACTAAGTCATTCACAGCTGATCATCTTACAATATTGCTGTTACTTTGTACATAGTACATTTCACTTTGCATCAATTCATGTAAGTCTTTCCAGGTTTTTCTGAGAACATTCTGCTCATCATTTCTTATACCACAATAGTATTCCATCACAATCACATACCGCAGTTTTTTCAGTCATTCCCCAATTGGTGGACATCCCCTCAATTTTCAATTCTCTTGTCACCAGAAAAGAGCTGCCATAAATATTTTTGTTCATATTGGTCCTTTTCCTTCATGTTTGTTATCTCTTTTGAGATACAGACCTAATAGGGGTATTGCTAGGCAAAAGGGTATGCATGGTTTTATAGCCCTTTGGGCATAGTTCCAAATTGTTCTACAGAATGGTTGAATTAATTCACAACTTTTTCAACAGTGCAGAGCTGTATAAATCTCCATTCATCTTCACCATTTGTCATTTCCCTTTTCTGTCCTATTTGTCAATCTAATAGGTATGAGGTAGTACTTCAGAATTGTTTTAATTTGTATTTCTCCAATCAATAGTGAGTTAGAGTATTTTTTCATATGGCTGTAGATAGCTTTGATTACTTCATCTGAAAACTGTTCATATCTCTGGATCTTTTTCAGTTGGGCAATGGCTCTTATTTTTATAATTTTGACTCAGTTTTCTGTATGTTTGAGAAATGAGGCTTTTATCAGAGAAACTTGCTTCAAAATTTTTTCACGGTTATGATTGCTAATTGTATTTTCCTCCATCCTATATCCCCTGGCTCATTTATTCTATTCTCTCTCTCCTTTAACTCTGTCCCTCCTCAAAAGTGTTTTGCTTCTGACTACCCCCTTCCCCAATCTGCTCTTCTTCTATCACCAGCCCCCTTCTCTCATCCTCTTCCCCTCCTACTTTCCTATAGAGTAAGATACATTTCTATGACCAATTGAGTGTGCATGTTATTCTCCCTTTGAGTCAATTCTGATGAGAGTAAGGTTCAAGTGCTCCTACCTACTTCCCCCATCTTCCTTTCCATTGTAAAAGCTCTTTCATGCTTCCTTCATGTGAGATAATTTACTCATTCTACCTCTTCCTTTCCCTTTCTCTTAGTACATTCCTCTTTTACTCCTTAATTTTATTTTTTAGAGATCATCCCTTCATATTCAACTTATACCTGTGCCCTCTGTCTATACATAACTCCTTCTAACTGCCCTAATAATGAGAAAGTTCTTATGAGTTACAAGTATCATCTTCTCATGTAAGAATGTAAATTTTAATCTTATCAAGTCCCTTATACTTTCCCTTTCCTGTTTACCTTTTCATGCTTCTCTTGAGTCTTGTATTTGAAAGTCAAAATTTCTATTCAACTCTGGTTTTCTCATCAAGAATGCTTGACAGTTCTCTATTTCACTAAATGTGCATTTTGCCCTGAAGGATTATACTCAGTTTTTCTGGGTAAGTGATTCTTGGTTGTAATCCTAGCTCCTTTGTCCTCTGGAATATGTATTCTAAGCCCTCTGATCCTTTAATGTAGAAGCTGCTAAATCTTGTCATCAGATCCTTAGAAAGTCAATCAACATTATCAAAGAGAATGCAAATCAGAGCAGACCTCCAAACATCTAGATCTTTTGTAAATCATTATCTTGAATATGCTATACCTTAGGACCCAAACAGGAAAGACTTGTCTTAACAGAAGCTTTGAGAATTCTAGGCACCAAAAGTCTTTGGAAATCCAACAGGTCTTTGGAAGTCAATTAACATTTTACAGGATGAGGCAAATGAGAGCAGGTTTCAAAGCGTTTAGATTTGTATAACACAAATCTATGCCAAAGCCATGTCTCCAGAGCATCTGTATGAGAACTGACTCCCAAGATTGAATGTTTTGGCTTGCTTCATCTTGTGTTATCCTGACTGTGGCTCCATGACACTTGAATTATTTCTTTCTGGCTGCTTGCAATATTTTCTCCTTGACCTGGGAACTCTGGAATTTGGTTATTATATTTCTGGGAGTTTTCATATGAGGATCTCTTTCAGGAGGTGATCAGTGGATTCTTTCCATTTCTACTTTACCCTCTGTTTCTAGAATATCAGGACAGTTTTCCTTGATAATTTCTTGAAAGATGATGTCTAGGATCTTTTTTTGGTCATGGATTTCAGGTAGTCCAAAAATTTTTAAATTGTCTCTCTTGTATCTGTTTTCCAGGTCAGTTGTTTTTCCAATATTTCACATTGTCTTTTTTAAAAATTCTTTTGGTTTTATTTTATTGTTTCTTGATTTCTCACAAAGTCATTAGCTTCAATTTACTCAGTTCTAATTTTTAAGGACTTATTTTCTTCAGCTAGCTTTTGTACCTCCTTTTTTATTTTGTACCTACTTTTAAAGGAGCATTTTTTTTCTTCAGTGAATTTTTTGTCTCTTTTTCTATTTGGCCTATTCTGTTTTTTAAAGTGTTATTTTCTTTAGCATTTTTTGGTGTCTCCTTCACCAAGCTATTGACTCATGATTTTCTTGCATCATTCTCATTTCTCTTACCAATCTTTCCTTTATCTCTCCTTTTTGATTTTCAAAATTCTTTTTGATCTCTTCCATGGCCTGAGATCAATTCATATTTTTTTTTTTTGGTGGGGGGAGGACTTTGAATGTAAGAGTTTTGACTTTGTTTTCTTTTTCTGAGTGTGTTTTGATCTTCCTTGTCACCATAGTAGCTTTCTATGGTCAGAATTTTTTCTGTTGTTTGCTCATTTTCCCAGCCTATTTCTTGACTTTCAACTCTTTGTTAAAGTAGAGCTCTGCTTCCAGGGTGGAGGGTGCACTGTCCCAAGCTTCAGGGGTTTTGTGCAGCTGTTTTCAGAGATATTTCTAGGGACCTGTAACTTTTTAGCTCTTCCAAGGTGGTATGATCTAAGAAGAGGTGCATTTACCACTCTCCTGGTCTATGCTCTGGTCTGTGAGTGACCACAAGCACTCTTTTCTGCCCTGGAACTGTGAGGAGGGTTTCCCTTTCACTGTGGTTGCAAATTCTGCTATGCCAATGCTCTTCCTCACCCTGGGACTGCCACCCAGGACTGTGACCCAGATCCAAGTATGGACAAAACAACAGAGTCCTGCCTCAGTGGTAGCAAAGAGACCCCTGCAATCACTTTCAGACCACTTGTCCAACCCCTTTATTGTCTGTAGACTGAGAGTTCCAGAAGCAGCTGCTGCCACTGCTGACTCAGTGGCTCCCAAGGCCTGCTCCTGGTTTGCTAGGCTGGGTCTGTGGTGCTGTGGCCTGTTCTCAGCTGTGCTCCACTCTCACTCAGGTACAACAGACTTTTCTCAACCTTCCTAATGCTGCGACCCTTTAATAGTCTTATGTGAGTGTGTCTGCATGTGGGCGGACCTGCCTGGAGACAGATAGAGAAAGTTCCTAAGACCATCAGAAATATGTGTTTTCCGATGGTCTTAGGCATCCCCTGTAATCCCTGTGAAAGGGTTGTTTGACCCCAAAGGGGTCATGACCCACAGGTTGAGAACCACTGTTCTAAGTCTTTGACTGGAAAAGCATTTTACTTCAACATTTTGTGGCTTCTGATACTCCAAGAATTGTTTTGTAGCAATATTTAAAGGTGTTTGGAAAGATTTTGGGGAAAGCTTAGATAAGTCCCTGCCTTTTCTCTGCTATCTTGGCTCTACCCCCTACTTAGCCTCTTTGGGCCTCAGTTTCTTGATCTGTAAAATGAGCAGGTTGGATAATTGGATGACCTCTATGGTATCTTCCATCTTTAAATCTATAATTCTGTGATCCCAGTTCTCCTTCTGGGAGAACAAATAGTCTCCTACTGAATTATTTCTATTTTTTATGCTCACTGAAACAAAGCCTTCTCTTAAAGACACACAATCTCTTGGCACCCTCTCCTAGAATCACAGGAATGTAGAGTTGGGAGGATCTCAGCAGCTGTATAGTCTAGCCCATGTACAAAAAAAAATCTACCCATTATAACCTGACAAACCAGTGCTCATCCACTTCTAGGTCTCCAAGAAGGGAGGATCCATCCCTTCTTGAGCCAGCCCATTCCACTCTTGGACAGCTCTTACTGTTAGAAAATATTTCTGATGTTGAACCTAAGTGTGCCTTTTTTGCAACTTGCACTGATTATTCATGGTTCAACCCTATGGGGCCAAATGAAAAAAGTCCCTTCTCCCTATAAAAATCCTTCAAATACTTAGATATTATTTCCCCCAGTAAGTCTTCTCCAGGAAGATAGTATATCACTTCTTTTAATAGATTTTTTTGTTAGACATGGATTCAAGGCCCTTTTTCAGCTTAGTCACCCTCCTCTGGATGCTCTTCTGCTTATCTAACAAGGGCAGGCATATTGGAACTTTTGTTGTTGTTGCTCAGTCATGTTCAATTCTCCGTGACCCCATGAACGATATTGTCCACGGAATTTTCTTGACAAAGATACTGAGTGGTTTGCCATTTCCCTCTCTGGTGGATTAAGACAAACAGAAGTTAAGTGATTTCCCCAGGTTGACAAACTAATGAGTGTCTGAGGATGGATTTGAACTTGGGTCTTCCTAACGCTAGGTTCAATGCTCTATCCACTGATCCATCTTGCTGCCCCAATAGCGGGACTATCACCTCTGTATTCCTGAATCTATTCCCTTCTTAACTGCAGCCCCAAATTACATTAAGCTTCTTTAACGGCTACATAGTACTACTGACTCATATTGACTTTAACCCCCCCCAGATACTCTTCAAAAGAATTCATGTCTAGCCATGATTTCTATCTTATACTTGAGAAGTTGATTTATTGTACCTAAAGCGCAAAAGTTTACATTTACCCTTATCAATTTCCATCTTGTTGGATGCAGTCTAATGTTCTAGCTTGTTTCCTTTTGGATCATGATTATATCATGAGTCTCCAAGGCTGGTTGTTCCTTCTCTCACAGCAGCCCAGGAGGAGGGAGTGGTACATTCCTTGCTCCCCACTGCCACTTTCATCCTCTCCCTATGCCACTATCACCCAATAATCACCTTTAAAACTCTCTCCATCCAGTCCAGAGGCTTAATACTATCATCTATGGACCTCTGGGTTATAGCACTGATTTCTGGGTTTATTATACTTTTAGAAGATAAGTACCTGGCATTGGGCCAGCTAGATGGCTCAATGTATAGAATACTGAGTCTAGAGTCAAGAAGATGAGTTTATATCTGACCTTAGCTATATGATCCTAGGCAACCATTCAACCCTTCTTTGCCTCAATCCACTGGAGAAAGAAATAGCCAACCACTCCAGTATCTTTGCCAAGGAAATCCCATGAAAAATATGGTCCACATGGTCACAAAAAGTCAGAAATGACTAAACAACAACCTAGGATATACACACCCTATTACAATACTATGAGATCATAGCATATTCATTCAACATATTAAACGCCAGGCAAAGAGGCAGAATTGGCATTACGTCTGGAGGCGCAGTCTTAGGGCCAGGAAGGTTCTGCCTCAAATCTCTCCTCTGACACATGCTGGCCGTCCAATCCTGGACAAGCCACTTAACTTCTGAATGACCTAGTAACTCCCTAATGCTTTACATTGCAAGGAGGGTGCTGATCTGCAATGGTAGAGGAGGCTTCCTCATATGAGAGTTCCATGTGCTAATGATATCATAGGTCCAGTCCCTATCTCCTTCCCCCTCCTTATCCCTATGTTCAAAGCATAAGAAAAGTGCTAGGAATAGAAAGTCAGCAATGAAAGAGACCATTAAGGAGCTTAAATCTGATCCAGAGAGAGCACATTTATGTATACATATGTAAATATAATATGCATATACCCACAAAAATGCATATGTACAAAGGAGGAGTCTGAAGCTCCTGGAGGAGGAAAAATTAAGATGCCCTAGAAATGATAATTTGCTCTCGCTCCTTTACTCATTCATTCAACAGCATTTAGATGGCTGCTCTAGGCAAATTCACTACACTAATCCACAGGGAAAACTCTTCAAGAAATCCTCTTTTTTTCTTTGCTTTGCTTTTTTTAAAATAAAAATAGCATCTTTTTTCTTGGTCTTCTGTTATTGATATTTGGGTTTCTTCTTGGTTTTACTGGCATCTGGATTTCTGAGAAGGGGAGATTTCATGACCATAATTTGCATTTGACCTCCAATGTTCCTGAGCTGGGTTTCTAGTGCAAAGTCATATAAACATGAGAGACTCCCTCTAAATTACACAGTAGATCCACGTTCTATCACCAAGCAGAGATTCCACTCAAAAGACTTGAAGTGTTATGACCAATTAGACATTTTTCAGGGAGAAAGATATGAGCTTTATTTGCTTTTCTTTCTTTCTTTTAAAAAGGTAATTCATCCCCAGTCTGTAATCTCCTGGTCTGCTGAGCCCCTGCTATGTTCCATTGTTCCTTTCCCCAGCCCTCTGTCTGGGGTGTCAGGAGAGTGAGCACCGCCGTGGCTGGAGGGAAAGAAGAGTCCATCGGATTACAGATCAGACATGAACATTCCCCCAGCCCCTCCTCTTCTTCACCCTGAGACACACAAAAAGCTCTTATTTATTTTATACTTAGAATGTCAAAGGAGCCTGGGGGTGGGCCTCCCGAGCTGTGGATTGGCAGATCACACTCCAGCTCTGAAATAATAAAGATTCACCATGTGGCTGTGTGATCTACACAGAATGGGCATGTCACCCGCAATCGATGGGTCTTGGCAGGCAGCCTCCTGCTGGCCTAGGGACGGAGAGAGGGCTACATTTCCTAGAGCTCAGAGCCACTGGGATGCAGAAATCCGGAGAGCCACACAGAGGGATGACTGGGGGCTGCTCAAAAGTTATATGGAAATTTGTGGTTCAACAGCACAGGCATCAAAATACTGACTGTCATTTTCAAATGCAAGCATGATCAAGTGTAGCAGAACAGCAGTGGTTCTGAGAAAGTTTACAGCAGGATTTTACTAAAAATGTGTTGTTTTGCCCATGGTGCAACACCTCCTATCCCACCCCCCACCCATGCTTCAGTGGGAAAGGGAGATC
>CM053592.1:37310776-37326395 GCA_028646515.1 Pseudochirops corinnae | reverse complement strand
ACTCTCCAGTCAAGTAATGCTACCACTATGGTATTCAAGTCACTCTAAACACCAATTATTGTTAAGAATGTGTTATTCTGTCTGGTTTCTTCTGCAATAATAATTTGATAAATTATTTGGAAGCATTTCTATATATCATCTTATTGTTACTTAGTTAGCATCTCCAATGTGCTTGGCACATAGTAGGTGCTTAATAAATGTGTAGGCATTCTAGGTGGCACAGTGGATGGAATGTCAGGACTGGAGTCAGGAAAACATGAATTCGAATCGGTCCTCAGATGCTTACTTGCTGTGTGAACTTAGGCAAGTTATTTAACCCCATTTGTCTCACTTTGCTCATCTATAAAATTATCTGGAGAAGGAAATGGCAAAGCACTCCAGTATCTTTGCCAAGAAAACCCCCCAAAAGGGTCAAAAAGAGTCAGATATGACTGAAAATGACTGAACAACAGTAACAATAAATGTTTGTTGATTTTCTGGCCCTTGATCCCTTTTCTGAGACAAAAACTATGAGGTTAATACATTCACATTAATTTTGAGACACAAAAAAGATCAGGCATGTTATCTAGCCTTAGGATAAAATGGCCATCCAATGGAGGTTAGGTAAGTATTTACTGAGACTGCTGTAGAAAATATTCAAGCATCAGGTAGAAATTGTATTAGAAGACCAATAATAGTCTCTTCTGACTCTAAGATACTATTATCATAGAAATCTATGATTGTATGATTGGGTAGTACAGATGGTTCAAGATGCTAAAATCCAGTCACATTTTTCTCAAATAATGAATGCACACCACTAGTTTCTAGACTATCTGTTGATGTCATTATGATGAGCATAAAGAGGAATTATAATAAGAAATTCGGATAGGGATAATGATATTAACACTAATTGGATGGCCAGAGAACATCTGAAGGGAACAGATGCCAAGGAAGGCTTGTATTTATATGTATTTTTGTTATTTTTTTCAATTACCAGGTATTTTTCTCTTCTCACATTCTCTTTCCATTGGGGGAAAAACTATAAAAAGCAAAACTCTTATATTGAATAAGTACATCAAGCAATATAAATTCCCACATTGTACTTGTCCAAAACTGTGACTCATTTTCCTTAGTAGTTCATCACCTCAATGACAGGAGATGAATAGCATCCCTTATCATGACCTTCTGGAATCACGATGCATTGTTTAATTGATCAGACTTTTAGGGCTTTCATAATTGTTAGTTTGTACAATGCTGATGTTATAGTATGGATTATTCTCCTGGTTTTGGCTTTACTTACTTTACTCTTCATCAATTCATAGAAATCTTCTCAAGTTTCTCTGAAACCATCTCATTTAATTTCTTATAGCACAATAGTGTTCCATTACATTCATATGGAATAATTTGTCCAGCCATTGCTTTATTGATGAGCACTTCCCCTTAGTCTCTAGTTCTTTACCAACATAAAAAGAGTTACTATAAATATTTTTGTATATAAAACACCTTTTCTTTTTTATCTCCTTGGAGCATAGTTCTAGTAGTGATATTATTGGGGCCAGAGAATATTGCACAGGCTAATAACTTTTAAAGAATTGACAACTTAGCAGATTAAGTAAACAACAGAAATCACTTGAATTTTCTGCCTCCCTTTCCTTGAAATGCTATTATTATTCATCCTCTGTTCTCAAAGAGGACCAATGCCATCACAAGGGTGATGTCTTGACTTACGCATGAATTAGATATGAGCAGGGCAAAACTGTGCAAAATCTCTCAGGCTCTCCTGAAGCCATCCTCCTTGAAATGCAGAAATAATATAAAAAGCGAACAAAACCAATCTGCCACTAAGAAAACTAAAAAAAAAAAAAAAAAAGCTCAAGCCTTAAATGCTTTTAAATTAAAATTTGATTCCAATGAACAAAAATCTATTTTGTTCCAAGTCTTAAAATAACTAGCAGCTGGAAGAATCAGAAAAGGCTTCATGTAGAAGGTGGTGCTTTACTAGAACTCTGAACATAACTACGGATTCTGAGAGACAGAGGTGAATAGGTAGGCATGAGGGATAGTCAAAAAGAGTATATGGAATACTACGTGTGATGGACAGAAAGAAGGTGGGTTTGGCTGGACCAGAGAATTCATAAGAGGGACTAATGCAGGATCTCCCTGGAATGATAAGACAGAATCAGGTTGTCAATGGTTGTATAAATGGCAATTTCCTGACTGCTTCCAATTGAATTCTCTTTTTTTTTTTAATTTAAAAAGCAACTTAGAAAATTCTGTAACCTACAGATAACAATCTTGGGTAAGATGAGTACTCTTGGATTCCCCTGGCACAAGTGAAATTGTGGTCTTTGCATTGGGTTGAAATAAATGTAATACTTCAAAAGGGGCTAGTCATAGTGGCATAGCTAACTCAATCTTCTATCCACATTACTTCTGAATGTTTGAATGAGTGAACTTCTGAATATCAATTTCAGCAGGTCTTTTCTCACCATGTCAGTTTGGTTTTGGAGAGTTTGTAAGCTGTAAATCAGGCTGTTGAAATGTATTCTCCAACCTGAAATCTAGCTATACTATACAGGTCTTGGGAAGAACAGATAAAAAGAAAGGAGAGCAAGGCAGTGGAAGAAAGTGAGGGTGAGTGAGTAAAAAAAAAAGAGAGAGATAAGACAGATAGTTTATTATCCCTTGGAAAAAAAATTATATTCTTACTTAATCAAATGTTTTACTACTATTGATGAAGAGGATGATGATGATGAGGATGATGGTGATGGTGATGATGATGAGAAAGGCATATTATGAACACAGAGCTGTTATTGAAATTAGGAAGATCTTAGTTCAGGTGCTGCTTCTACATACAAGCTCTGTGACTCTGGGCAAGTCATTTACAAAGCACTTTACATCTCATTGGACTCTCACAACAACCTTAGGAGATGGGTATTATTAATGCCCATTTTACAGATGTGGAAAATAAGGCTGTGAGAGGTTGTGACTTTTCCATCATCATACAACCAGTATGAGTCAAAGACTTCCGTATCTGACACTTAATCTGCTGCACCATGTTTACAAGTGCCTGTGAATCAGAAGGTTAAGCGGATAGCATATGCGATCCTACTTACTCCTGTATGCTTCTGTATTTGTTATAGCAGAGGAGTGATTCAGCCATTAAGTAAATGTCAGAATAAAATATGGCAGCCAAGTACTCAGTAGGGTCTTTGTAACTATTCCCAGGAATGAAGGGAATTAAGTAATTAAGAGGAAGAAGTCAAATCTTACTTTCTGTATCTTTCTCTCTCTCTCTTTCTCTCTCTCTCTCTCTCTCTCTCTCTCTGTCCCTTGTGGATATTTAAGAAATAATGAAATTAATTACAAACTCATTCCAGAACCACTGCCAGTTGAGTTCAGAGGATGTGATTGTCCACTGATACCATCTTGCCCCAGTTGCCATCCAGGGCAATGCCCAGCAACCAAATTGCTGATATAATAAGGGGATAGTAAATAGAAAAATCATAAAATGAACCAATTAGAAGGCATTAAATGGATTATGCTTAGAGCAGGTGGTAAGATATGAGATAGAGACAGGCAGACTGACTTTAGGCTAAGACAGAAGCAGGGGACCAAAGAGGAGGACAACAAAGAATCAGGCCTTGGAGGTGGAAAACAAGAATTCATTTCCTTTAATCAATAGAGCAAGGCTTAGAGCCTAGATACCTAGGGTAGGGCCAGAACCAGAAGATCTCTAAGGTACCATGTAGAATTTGAAAATGCAAAGACAGGGTAGAGGTGAAAATTCACAGAGGGTGAGGTATAAATATAAGAAGATGGAGATCAAATGGGTAACTATTGTGGAATCAATAAAGGCCCACCACTTTCCGCCATCTTATCTTGTCCTTAGTCAGAAGTTCAATTGCCGGCACGTTGGCTCTGATCCAGTATTCCAGGAAGCAGATAAATTACCCTCCATCTAGCTTCTGGCTGAGCCTACCATCTGTTCCGAGGAAATGGAACTGTCCTCATACACAGGCCCCCAGGACTCATGAGAAAGAGCAACCACACTGAAGGCTAGAGCAGGTCCTTTAAAAGGTCAATGGGCTGCCCTGGGTGAGGCTGCTGAGGGAAGACCTGAGCCACTCCAGCTAAAAGGCTGCAATGGACAGCAAGCTCTCCAAAATACTTAAAGGCCTTGGAAGAGTCCTCCAAGTTGGTTTTTTAGCCCTTGACCCTGACATCTGCCTTCACTCTGCCAGCCTTATCTTAGCATTTTCATTATTCAAGTAGGCATCACATACTCACTAAAGAGAAAAATCAGTCCAGTACAGAAGACCTTGAATAAGGATAGTCATTAGCATTCTCATTATTCGAGATGGGCATCAGACCTGAGATTGGTCTGATATCTCAGGTTTGAGATTGGAATGAGACACTTGGGAAATATTTAGCAGCTAATAAAAACAGATTTATTTAGTCATAGTAGGGAAAGGATATTCAGGCTGATGACATGATATCTAGCAAAGACCCGGTCTTGGTTCAGTTGATTGCGGCTTTCCTGCCTCTCTGTTGGCCATGATGGTCTGCTGGCCAGAGCTTGAGGAAGCAGCCAGAACTCCTACTTCCATGACATTTTTTTTTAACTCAGGCAAACAGGAAGCTGTGTCAATGACCCTAAGTCAATCAAGTCTCAAGGACAATTTACATTTTAAGGAAAAGGCCAGGCTAGACTATGTTACAAAGGACTAGGAGCCAGCTTGAACTGGAAACAATTTTTAAATTTCAGTGTGAGCATTTACAACTCAGAAAGCAGCAAATGCTGCAGATCAGTCTAAACTCAAGAACGTGAGTGAGAAAATATCAGTAATGCAGATTAAACTTAAGTGTTCTGTGGTACTTCCCCCCACCCCCACCCCCAGAAAGCCGGTTGTTAAACATTTACCAACACGTTGCTGCAAGGGGCCCTGGTAGGTATTCTTCCCACAGTGATGATCTGGTTTTGCCTCTGACCGAGCTCTGACTCCTTAGAGTTTAGCCAAGCACTCGTTTCAGGTTCACTTTTGAGCTCCTGGCCCCTGTTCTGGTTCACATTCCACAGCCATCAAAACTGAGTAAGGCAAATTGCCTGGCCCAATGGAATGGGAGTGAAAACTCCAGTGGGGGCCGTTAAGTATTCTAAGAGGTGAACTCAGCTTTACAAATGAGCTCTTCCTGGTAACTGGAGAGAATACCACTGAGTGCAACTCCCACCTGGGCACTTGGCCACCGGGGCCTCAAGCCTACTTCCTTTCCCTTCGGCAAGTCACCAGTTTAAACCCTAGATGAAACTGAGATTCCTTCAATATCAGCCTAGTGGAAAGAGCACCAGATTTTTTTTTTTTTTTAGGAACCATCACTTTCAATGAGGCTGCTTGCTCTTCTTTTGCCTCCACTTAATATAATGCTCCTTTCTTTGTGGAAACTAAAGGGAACTTGGGAACCTGACATTCTGTTACAATATGCATTATAAAATCTGATAGGGCTAGGTTCTTTATCACAAGACCCCAGGGGAAGAGGGGAAGGGAAGACACTGGTACCTAGAACACAGAACAACTTTTTGTTTGCTCTTATGTTCCTTCCCCCTCTGATCTTTCCAAATTGTCAGCTCTGCCCCATAAAGAGCCTGGCCTTATTCTGGAAGCAACTAAACTTCCAGGGGTCTCTGGAAGGGATATGCTTCCTTCTACCATCCCTGAGATCATACCATTAGGTATGATTAGGTACCCAGGGCCTATTGAAGCTGGGGCTTCTGAGATACCAGATTGCAAATATGGATTGTCCAGTCAGCCAACAAGCATTTACTAAGGTCTTCCTCTGTGCCAGGTGTTGTATGCTGGGGATACCCTAGCCTCAAGGACCTCAAATTTCCTCAAATGGGGAAAAGAGCATTTAAAAAATTTTACGTATAGTTGTCCACTTCACCCATGAGGGCCCCAGATCTCTTTGTTACACCTTTAATCAGAGAATTATACTTGAATAAGAAATAGCAGGCTCATTCAAAATGGGCTTACTTTTCTGCTAATTCCTTACTTGCTAGATCTCCTGTGGCAATTTTAAGGAAAGCGACAATATCATTTTTGTCTTTGGGTCTCCTGCACTTCATATAAGACCTTTCATTCTCTAGATACTTAATAAGAGCTATTTATTATGCTGAATTGATTCCCAAGGGCTGTTTCAGACTCCTGAGTCTGTTTCTGGATATTCTATTGTCCAGTCTGGACCATGGTTTTTCAACTAGGTTCTAGATCCAAGTCTAGATCCTTGTTCCTTTCAATCAAACCCATCCTCAAGGAGCTCACACTCTAATGGTGGAGACTATGTGCAAAGGACTATGTAAAAATAGGAAAACTATAGGATACATTACAGGTACAAATATTGAAGCAAAATAGTCCCTGTCCTCAAGAAGATTACATTTCTTTTTTTTATTCTTTAATTTTTTTTGTTTTTTCAATTAATAAAAAATCTATTTTTCTCCCTCATATTCCTGTGAAGGAAGGAAGGAAGGAAGGAAGGAAGGAAGAAAGAAAGAAAGAAAGAAAGAAAGGGAGGGAGGGAGGGAGGAAGGAAGAAAGGAAGAAGGAAGGAAGGGAGGGAGGGAGGAAGGAAGGAAGGAACCAAGGAAGGAAGGGAGGGAGGGAGGGAGGAAGGAAGAAAAGACAAGAAAAAAATCCCTGTAACAAATATACAGTGTTGAGCAAAACAAAGTTACATGTTGGTCATGCCCAAAAATATGTGTTTCATCCTGGAGTCTGTTACCTTTCTGTCAGAAAGTGAGCAGCATGCTCTATCTATCTATCTATCTGTCTATACCAGAGGTGATGAACCTTCAACCTTGAGGTCACATGTGGCCTTCTAGGTCTTTGGGTGCAGCCTTTTCATTGAATCCAAGGTTTACAGACAAATTCTTTTATTAAGGGGATTTGTTTTGTGAAGTTTGGATTCAGTCAGAGGGCTACTGGAGGACCTAGAGAGTCACATGTGGCCTTAAGGTCACAGGTTCCCCACCTCGATCTAAACACACACACACACACACAGAGTACATACACATATATGTGTATAATATATACACATATAAGCATAGATGTGTTGTATAAAATATATGCATACATAAACATATATATCCTTCTATAATGAGTTCACACTAAAACTCCTGGCAAATTTTTCTGAAATAATTTTTAACACAGGTCTATTTTGTTTGCCTCAGATGTATATTCCACTCTATTTTGCCTTCCCAGAATATTCACAACCTGTTCCCCAGGCCTCCTACATCTTTGACACCCTGTACCTTCTTAATGGTTTAGAAAATACCTCCTACAATGGCTATTCTTATTCAAGGTCTTCTGTACTGAACTGATGTTTCTCTTCAGTGAGTATGTGAGTGAATATTTCTTTTTTCAGTTAAGTTTTGATCCCAATATGTTTGATTCATCAAATGTGCAATTATAGCTTCTTAGAAACAGAGTAGATGTTTTCCCTCCTAACACCTTTGTGTTCCCACGGCACTTATATACTTCTGTTTTGTTGTTGTTTCATTTGTAAGTGAAGGAGCATAGCAAAGGTACAGGGCACTGACTCTAGATTCAGAGAACTTGGGTTCAAATTTTGCTTCTGATTCTGGATCCAAGCTTCCTTTTCTGTAAAGTCCGGGAATTGGAGGAGATGGCCTCCAGCATCACTCCAGAGCTAGTCCCATGGTCCTCTGTACCTATCCCTTATCCACACCACTAGAGTCTAAGCTCCATGAACATGGGGACCATATTTTATTTCATCTCTGTATTTCCCCCATTGCTTATGTGGGAGCTTAAGTGTTTATCGAGCTGAATTGATGTAGTTTATAAGAACACTGGCGGTCACTCTCAGCAACTATTTTCGCTCTTCTCTCTAGTAGAATCCTGTCAGGGAGATCTTGCCTGTGAATCCTTTAGGAAGGATTTCTAGAAAGGCCTGGATAAGAATCCCAGAGGAAGAAAAGGCATGGAGGGGTTGCAATCTACATGAATGGGGAGGAGGGTGTACCTAAACCAATGGAATCACACATCTATCGAGGGAGTGCTAGTGATCTGAGTTAATGAAGAGCAAGTTTTATAGAAAAATATGGGGAAAGCCATATAGAAGAGAGGCCATGCAGCTGGAATAACTTTTTAAAACACCAATCAATCACTACAGATTTGTTAAACACCATTTACTATGTGTCAAGCACTAAGTTAAACGCTGGAAAGTGAAATCCAGAGGTAACTAGACATCATATTCCAAAGAGAGATAGGGAAGACCTTCACTAAACTGTTTTTGGATATGTTTTACTGTGAAAATGACATCAGGGTCATTTATATGGGAAAATTTCGTGAGGCACATATGATTTCATATTTGTTCAATGGCCACACTATATTTGTTAAATTAACCATCTCTATGAAACTGTTATGCAAAATAAGCACCTTAGCTTCCCTTTCTTCACTCTTCAAAGTTCTTAAACCTTCTAAATAGTTAATAAGCAAAATGTGCATGAAATTTTAACTTAAGGAAATAAATATAACCTCATTGCGGTTTTTAGTGAACTAAGAAGCATCAGGAAAATGGTTTCCCCTTTTCCTCTCGCTATAATTTTCTCTGCTGCCACCACCTGGTGATAGGTGTTTCCAATCAGGCTTATATAGACTAGATCAGATGAAGTATGCCACAGGAATTTAGAACAAAAAGGGTTGTTTTTAAAATAATCTAGAAAACTTGATGAAACGTATATTTTTAAGGCGGTCCATGATGTTGCTATATGAGGAAAAAACTTTTCCAGGATTCTTATAGCTGACTCCCCTATTTCTCCATCCTCATCCTATGCACTCTGCAACCCAGTGATCCTAGCATCTTTGCTTATCCTTACACTTAACAATTTATCTACCAGCTCCAGGCATTTTCATTGGCTGTTCCCCACACCTAGACCACTCTCCCTCCTCATCCCTGTCTTCTAGCTAGCCTGGCTTCTTTCAGGCCTCAGGTAAGTCCCACCTTCTGCAAGGAGCCTTTCCTGGTCTTCCTTAATCTTTTAGAACCTTCCCTCCAATTTACCTGTTTGTACATAGTCATTTCCAAATTTTCTCCCCCATTAGACCCTAAATTCCTTGAGAATAGGGACTGTCTTTTTCCTTTCTCTGTATTCTCATTACTATGCACAGTTTTTGGCATGTAATAAATTCTTACTGACTTCCCTCAAACTGGTAACAAATTCATGAAAATCTTTGAACCACAAGATAACGTTCTCCTTTAAACAATACCTGCCATAAGTATGATCCTATCTGAAACTTGGTCTCTGGCTGCTAGTCTTTATAAAGAGGGTCCGTGAAGGAGAAAAGTTCTGAATTTACACAGTGGTGTGAAGCAGTTCCTTACAGAATCTCAGAGTAGAAAGAGAGTTTAGAGTTCACTGGGTGTAACCCAGACTGGTACAGAAATCCCCTTTACCAGATAACTGAGAAGTGGTCATTCACCTTCTGTTTTTTGGCTGGGAGGAAGCCGCTTTCTCATAAAGCAGCTTTTTCTTCTTGGAGGGCTCTGAATGGAATATTTTCCCTTGTAGCCAGCACAAATCTCTCCATATTTCTTCCTTTCTGCTCCTCAGTCTACTCTCTGAGACCATTTATTCCATGGATACTTCTTTTCTATTTAATATCTTAAGAGGCAGATGATTATAGCGTTAATTTGAGCCCTCCATACCCCTTCTTGGGTGGAGATGTCAGTGGAAGAGATAGTTTGGCTTGTATTGTCAGCTCTATCCTAGCATGCTGGGAACAAGAGAGAGCTGGTTTTAGTCATTTAAGATCTTAGAGGTGTACTGTGTGCGAGAGTCCTGCTCTCCCCTTAGGGAACCTTAGAGTGATGGCTTTACACGTTTCCCCCCTTCCTTCTAGCTTGTTCTCTCTCCAAGTCTTAGGACACCACATAACTGTACCACACCTGCATTTCCTTCTTCAGCTCTTTTTGCAACACCTTGAAGGGTCGTGGGGGGATCAGTGAATAAGGAGTGGACCCTGGTGACGGGTAGTAGCTACTTTGGGTCTGGCTCCATCTCTCCTCAGTTCGTCTCCACTCTAGTCATGAGGGAGCACAGGATGACAGTGGCTAAACTCTTTATCTGTCTCAGGGATTCCAAGACAACTGCAGCAGCTATGTCTCCTCCAGGCCCCCTCTTCATCTTTCTTTACTTCAAGTCTTGGAGTATGATGGTGGGGAGTGGGAGGGACAAGCAAGCTGACTCAGGATGTCTTTTTCCTAAGGACCTTGATGAAGGGGGAAGCTGAAGCAGCCTTCCCTTCTTCCCTTGTTACTCTGCTCTCATCTTAGGCAACTCCTAGTACGTTCACCCACTTCTTCTGGGCAAGCACCTGCATTAAGTGTGCTTCCACTATCACTCTATCCCATGAATGAATGAATGAATGAATGAATGAATGAGGAAAGCATTTAAGGGCTTGCTCTGTGCAAAGGACTGGGGGGAAGGGGACAGACAAATAGAAAAGTAAGATGGTCCCTGCCTTCGTGAACCTCACATTCTAATAGGAGAGATAGCAGATAGGGAAGGTTTCAGCTACAGGTCAGATGGAAAGGTCTCATAATCCATAGGATGCAGCAGCAAAACAAATGCTAATGCATCTTCTTTAATATTATTTCAGCTGATAAAAATGCTTTCAGTTTCTGATGTTAAACCATTTGACAGTCACTGTCTCCTCCTCTCCCCAGCAGCAACCCCCTGGCAACAGCCCCGTCTTCTCCCTCACAGGCCCCACTGAGTCAGTGCGGTATGGTGAGAGGACGGGGTGCTAAACTGCAAGGCAGGAAGACTTTGATTCGAATCCTATCTCAGACACTTATTCGCTGTGTGACCCAGGGCATGTTGTTTTACCTGTCCAAGCCTCAGTTACCTCATCTATAAAATGAAGGTGTTGGACTCGCTGGCTCTTCCAGCCTTAAACCCACGATCCTATAATGCGCTCCAGGCTCAGCTCCCTCTCTGGGCTCTTTTCCACCTTGCCACAACCTTCTCATCCTTGCAATAACTCGGCCCGAAGAATCGGTCCTTTAATGGATGAGTCCCCACCCTGAACTATACTATTTCATGAGGGAAAAACCATGTTTCTGGCTCAACTCACTCTGTATTTCTTCACTTCCTTCAAACAGCCTCCCAGTAACTTCTCTTCTCCTCCCTCACCCCAACCCACCCCACCCCATTTTCTGGTTCCTTCTCCTTATTTTCTTCCTCCATTAGAATATAAACTTCTTGGTTATAATTCTTCTTTACAACTTGACTAATGTTTAGTGTGAAGGTATTTGTAGAATTTATATCAGATTGCATACCACCATGGAGAGGGGGAGAAAATCTGGAACTCAAGGGATTGTAGAACTGAATGTTATAAATTAAAAATAAATAAATAAAAATTTAAAAAAAGAATATAAGCTTCTTGAGCTTACATTTGTATCCTAAATTTAGCTCTCTGTCTTGTTTGTCTCTGTCTCTATCTCTTTGTCTCTCTCTGTCTCCATCCCTCTATCTCTTCCTCTCTATTCTTGCCCCCTCTCCATCTCTCTCCTCTCTTCTCTCCCCTTGCTCCTCTCCTATCCCCAGCATTTTGCACACTGCCTCACTTGACTATTTATGCAATACGTCAAATCCATCTCTCTATGATTCTGAGGTGAACACATGGGACAGCCAGCAGGAGCCAGAGATAGACAGCTGGAGTGGGTCTGGCAGTTGTAACAGGGGTTTAGCCCCTTATAACATTGGGAATGGGGAAGAAGCTGTGGTTTGTTGTTCCTCTCTCTCTGGCATTGTTGTGAGGAACTGATCCCCAGGTCTCCAACAACTCTGTCAACTTGTTGGAAGTCCAAGTTCACATTTTAAAAATTAAGAATTTTTTTTAATAAAGTATTGGGAAATCATCCTTAAATATTTGTTGGGATTTGAGCAAAGAGTCTCCACCCTAACTGAATCCTAGGCAAGCCCATGTAAGTGTAGACACACACACACACACACACACACACACACACACACACACACACACACACAGCCTTCATGGCCAGAACCACAAGACTAAGGCACTACTGCCCCCTGATGGCAGCAAGAGTTTAAACTTCACATTTTCTGTGAAGCCGATAAAAGTCCCCTTCTGAGTGTTTCACACTATATAATTTAACCAAAAATTATGAGGTCACAGCAAACACACAAAACTATGTGCTTTCCACTGTGTGCTCATGAAGACAGGACTGAATTAGGTTGGCAGCTGAGTAAAAACAAATGAAATAAATGGTTTAAATGAACCAATCTTTACTCTTCTTTCCTGTTTGGATATATCTGAAGGAAAATCGTTGAGCAAACAGTAGATTTCATTGATTTTCCTTGAACTTCCCCAGAAAGTTACATAGTTCTCTGTACAATAATCACCTTGTAAGTTGCTCACGCTGGATTGATATGTGTGTACTATATTTCTTCCCGTAGATTACTAGGTCTCAACCTCAGTTTCCTCATCTAGAAAATGGGAAAAATAATTCTTAGTAATAATTGTGTCACACAAAATTGTCTCAAAAATCCAAAGAAATATAATAAGTGAAGCACAATTTAAATGCTAATGATCCTTCTTTATTAGTAGTAGTACTAGTGACTTTAGACTCCAAGTCCTGAATCCAATCTCAGCCCTGCCATTTCATATCAGTTCAAACTTGAGCAAACTTATTTTCTATGGACCTGAGTTTCTTCATTTGTGAAATAAAAGGTGAAATAAATGACTAAATGACCTTTAAGGTGATTTTATTGACGTAGGAAACATCTAAGTAGAACTTTCTCTATGAAAACAGATTTTTTTTTTTTACCTCCTTTGCAATTTCTAGTCTCAGAGAGTTATAAAATCAAGTGACTTGCCCAGAGTCACACACAGCCAGTACGTGGAAACAATGACTTGAACCCAGGTCTTATAACTAGTTTTCTGTCCTCTGCACCAATGATGCTACTTCTCTTTACTTCCATATTTTATTAAAGTGTTACTTTGGGGTAATATATTGTTGATGAGGATAGTGTAGAAAGGAGACCATGATCAATTATTAATTATTACATCAAAACATATCATTCTCTTATCAATCAATGAACACTCCAGTTTACCTGTAAGCCAGTAACAGGCTAGATGCTGTGATCTCCCCCCTCCACAAAAGAGAGAAACAATTATTGCCCTCACAGAGCTTCTGTATTATAGGTGAAGAGAGTATGAGCGCATTTAGAATATATATATATATATATATATATATACAGAATATATACACATATATATATACACACACATACAGTATATATATAATATATATCTGCACTTACAGAATATATACAAAACAGATGACATGGAGGGAAGATGGGGGAGAGAAAGCATTAGCTAATGGGAAGATGAGGGAAGGTTTTATGCTGACAACAGTGCTTTAGGTGAGTTTTAAAGGAAGCCAGGGATTCCATGAGGCAGGGGGGAGAAGGCAGAACATTCTAGGCATGGGGGACAGCCAGTAGAACAACACAGAAGAGGGAGATGGGGTATTATGTGTGAGGAAGAGCAAGAATATCTTGTTTGGCTATACTGTAGGGATTGAATGTGTAATAAGGCTAGAAAGTTATTAAAAGGGTTTAAATGCTGAAAAAAGGAATTTATATTTGATCTTTAAGGAAAGAATAATAGGTAGCATTTATATAGAGCTTTATGGTTTGCAAAACACTTTAAATATATGAACTGATTTGATTTTTCTAACAATCCTGGTAGGTAGGTGCTAGATTATTATCACCATTTTACAGATGAGGAAACAGAGGGATAAAGGTCAAATGACTTGCCTTTGGTCACACAGCTAATAAATGTCTGAGATGAGATTCAAACTCAGATCTTCCTAACTCCAAGCCATTTACTGCACCACCTGGCTACCACTAAGGAGCCCCTGAACATTTATTAAATAGATAGGACAACATGATTGTCCTATTTATGGGAAACTGGAAAATCACTTTGGTAGCTTTGTTTACATACTTTGAGATGGAGAGAGATTTGAGTCAGGGAAAGGAATCAGGAGCCACTGCAATTGTCCAAGGGGGAGATGACAGCCTTGTGTGTGTATGTATACATATACATATGTGTATGTATGTGTGTGTATATCAGGAATAATATTTATATATCAGAAAAGAAAATAACATCAGAAAAGAAAAGGGAAAAGTCTGTGACACCATTCACTGGGTCTTTTCTTCCTGTTCAGACTGGCTCAGGTTGCTCCCAAGACAGAATATGTTGTTAGCACTTGATCTGTAATCAAAGGGCCAAGAAACTTTGAATTAGTTTTATTTTTCCTCTTACTTGAGAAGATTATGGGTAGATACTCAAGAAAAAGTGAAAAGCAGAAAAAACTTCTCCTCTTCAAGTATAGCACAGAGTTCAGAATGGTAGCAAGGATTTTATCCCCCTTATAATTCTCCTTGATGAACACAGAAGGATTTCCCAACAGAGAAGGCAATGGTTTATAGGGTGGTATACAGACTCACAAGAGATGTCTGTTCAATAGTCTTCAAAGTGATTCAGCGATGGCGTAACTGCCGCTGTGGCCACATGTAAAGGGTCTCTAGCTCTTTAAAGAGGATTAGCTTTCACTCACCAGGAGCATTCATCGATGGATTTCATGTAAAGTAGAATATGCTAATTAAATGTAAATGTCTACAGCAAACATTGCATAATATTGAAAAACCCTCAAAATTGAGCTTTGTCTCTTGCACCGTTGGAAGTCAAACTTTATCATATCAGGAGGAGAGAGAGAGAGAGGGAGAGAGAGAGAGAGAGAGAGAGAGAGAGAGAGAGAGAGAGAGAGAGAGAGAGATGCCTCAGTGGTTTAAAGAAACACTCGTACAAAGTAAAATGAAATCTGTATAGATTTAAAATAAATTAAGATTCAACTTATTACCCTACTAAACAGCGAAACAAAATTTAGCCAATCAAAAATATGTTCCTAGAATCTTGAACAGTAGTGAATATTTAAGAGCTCTCTCATGGGAAAGAAAACATTTATTTGATATGCAATATTGGGAGAATCCTTTTATTTTATTCTAAAACATTCTTATTTGTAATTTTTCCCACATTTTGTCTGAATGGAAACTTTTTAGTGTGCAACACTAGAAAATATTCTTTTTTTGTTTTATTTTCTTTCTTTTTATTATCTCATAGAAAATTGATGTGAAACTGGCCAATTTCTTGAAATAAAATCAACTCTTCCTCACTGTAATTAGTACTAAACTGCTATGTAAACATGAACTAATTCATACTGTATTTTAACCATACGAAACTGACCTCACTGTGAAAACCTGTGATGTGAATTTCACCTAGGTTCTTGGATTGAATTCCATGTAGGTTTGCATAGCACATTTGAACACACACATTCAAAGTCACATATAGTTTATTCGTGCTGTTCTAAAGCTCCCTGAAGTTTCATCTGGATTTGTTGAGAAATAAAGGGCCTAGGAAGCATATGCAGCTATGTTCGTCTGGTTTGATTTCCAAAGCGTGAGCTCTCATTAGTTACTAGCATTTCAGCACACTCAGCTTAGATTTTTCATGCGTGTGTGTGTGTGTGTGTGTGT
>CM053592.1:37285741-37310276 GCA_028646515.1 Pseudochirops corinnae | reverse complement strand
CTATCCACCTAATTGCCCCATAAACTCACCTTACACTTATAGCTTTGGGAACCAGACCTGCTTTACTAATCTCAGTACAATGTTGGGAAAGGGCATCTGATAGGATTCTAGGAAGGCTGTAAACTCAGGTGAAATTTCAGTTAAGCTTAACCATGAAAAGAATCAGTGACTTGCCTTCTAGCAGAGAACAGAGATTTTTTAGAGAGCCCTAGCCCTGGGCATTACCTTAAGAAAAACCTTATGTTCAAGAGTTTAGAAATGTGATTTTCTAGAAAGAGGAACAGAGTTTCCATATAGTGGTCCTACTGGAAAAAAAGCAGTGATCACTCATGTGATCCCCTTCAGTTGGAGGAACAGTGAGAGACCAAAGCCACATCCTAAGGGAGAAGAAGATCTATTCTCCTCCTTTCCCTCTTCCTCCCTCCCATGAATTATTTTAACAGCACAAGTCTAAGGAGAAAGGTTTTGCTCTCTGAGAACACCAAGAAGGACTGCCTGGAATCCCCTGAGAGAGGAGAATTTCACAGAAATTTCAGTGTATTGTGAGAACAGCAACACCCCAGTTCAGTTCCCTTTTGAAAAGAGTTTAGACATTACTGTGAGCCCTTGGTTTAGTTTTCTGTTTCTCTTGGTTAGCTTCTGTGAATATTTTGTATTTTTTCACCTTTTGTATTTTCTGTGAGTTACCTAAAGACTATTTCTGTGTGATATACATTATCAGCATTAGCTATACATTATATATAATATACGTTAGGTAAGAATTGTAGTTTCTATTAGGAAAATGTCCTTGGGGCAATACTGTGGGATTTTGGCCTGTGACATAATAGTTAGTTTCTTGCTTTTTTCTTTGTTTTTGGAGGAGGAAGGCAGGGCAGTTGGGGTTAAGTGACTTGCCCAAAGTCACATGGCTAGTAAGTGTTAAGTGTCTGAGGCCGGATTTGAACTCAGGTCCTTCTGACTCCAGGGCCCACACTCTATTCACTGTCTCCCCTAATTGCCCCAACTTTCTCTATTTCCACTACCAAGTAAATAAACCACAATCATAGGTAAGTCCTGGAAAAGGATTAAGAACAGGACCAAGTCAGTTTCTACTACTTACATGTGTGACCTTGTGCAAGTGTGCTCTCACTTCTGGGCCTAAGTTTCCTCATTTTTTGAGGAAATGAGGGTTTTGTACTAGATGATCTCTTAAATCTCTCTTTTTAAACTCTAAATCCAATGATCCTTGAAAGGAGGCAGAGAGGTGATACATTAGATAGTGCAATGGACCTGGAGTCTGGAAGACCTGAGTTCAAATTCAGCCTCCGACACTTTCTAGCTGTGTGATCCTGGCCAAGTCACTTCCCCTCTGAGTGCCTCAGTTTCTTCCACTGTAAAGTGGGCATAATTATAGCATCTGCCTCTCATGGTTGTTACAAGGATCAAATGAGATAATATTTGTAAAATGCTAAACACAGTGCCTAGCACTTAACACGTCCTTGTTCCCTTCTTTGCAGGTAGTTTCACTTTGATTTTCTAGAAAATAATGTTTAAAGACTTACATGAAATGCAAAGAGAAGTGAGAGGAACCAGGAGAATACTGCACACAGTAACAGCAGTATTGTACAACGATCAGCTGTGAATGACTTAGCCCTTCTCAGCAATATAGTGATCCAAGACAATTCCAAAAGACTCACGATAAAAAATGTTATCCTCCAGAGAAAGAACTGATGGAGTCTGGATGGAGACTGAAGCATACTATTGTTCACTAACTTTCCCCCCCCATTTTTTGTTTGTTTGTTTGTTCGGTCTGTTCCTTCTTTCACGACATGACTGATATGGTAATATTTTTTACACGATTGCACGTGTATGACCAATATCAAATTGCTTATCATCTTAGGGAAGGCAGAGGTAAGGGAATGATGGTGAAAATTTGGAGCTCAAAATTTTGAAAACTTAAATGTTAAAAATTGTCTTTATATGTAATCTAGAAAAGATAAAATAGAATTTTTTTTAAAAAAAAAATAATGTCTAGTTTTGTTTTTATGGCTTGACAAATGATTTATGGTGGGCAATTAGATCATATCCTGGCTAGTGCCCTGGACCAATTCCTGGAACCTGTGGGCTAGAAGCAATAAGTAAAGACATTTCCTCTGCTGTGAGGCAATTCTCTCCCTCATCCCCTTATCTCTAATTTCTTTTCACTCGCTTCTTTGTTTAAAAAGAAATCACAAATACTCACGTTATACAGGAAGCTAATTCGTAATCATTGAGGCAAGCATAGCACGCTCAGATCCAGGTACATGCTAATTCCTGTGTCCTAAACAGACAATACAAACAGAAGGATAAAATGATTAATTTAATTATAACTTATTTGTTGAATGGTGATTGCAAACTTTAGCTCAACTAATTGTACCTGATGGAAGGTATGTACTCTTTGGATGAATACACTCCATGCCAAACTCCAAAGAAACATAGATACATCTGTCAAGTGAAATTCTCATCAGAAGTCACTTTTGTTCACTGGACTTTTTCTAACATGAGGCTTCTCTACCTGGGGTCCATGACCTTCCAAGGAATAGCTTTCAAGAATTTATATGGAAAAAAATAAACTATATAACCCCTATCAAATTCAACATTTCCTTCAATCATGAATTTTTTTTTTATTTGCTTTTTGGAGGAGATTTCGGGTTAAGTGACTTGCCCAAAGTCACACAGTTAGTAAATGTGTCGTGTCTAAGCAGGATTTGAACTGAGGTCCTCCTGATTCCAGGGTCAGTGCTCTGTTCACTGCGCCACCTAGCCGCCCCCAATCATGAATTTTTTGAAAGAAATATTCTCAAAAGGAGTCTATAAACTTCACCTAGTATGACATAAAAAAGGCCAAGAACACCTGCTAATGAATGTATTCATTCACTTATATACACACGTGCATGTTTTTGCTGCTGTAACTGCTGGCATGTTAGGAACTTTTTTGTGTGTGTGTTGCTTAGAAGGAAAGCTCTTTGAGGGCAGGGATTGCTTTTCTTTGTCTTTATATTTCAAGTGCCTAGTACACAGTTGGATGTGCTTTCATAGGGGCAGGGCACTCTTGGATAAGGAGACTCCCACCAATGCACATGCAGCACAATTCCTCCAACTTACAGGTTTAGAGAGATACCGTTTTGTTTGTCCTTCGTTTTCGTAGAGGTCCATGGCATCAGGGAAATGATGACATGACTTGCATTGAATTGGATTTGAGTGAGGGAGGGCTGTGCAAGGTCACAGGCCTCACTTTCAGCCATCTGGGTCCAGTGGCCAGATATTTCTCAGGATGACTGGAGATGGCCCAGGATATGATTCCTTCCTTCCTTCCTTCCTTCCTTCCTTCCTTCCTTCCTTCCTTCCTTCCTTCCTTATTTCCTTATTTCCTTCCTTCCTTCTTTCCTTCCTTCCTTATTTCCTTCCTTCCTTATTTCCTTCCTTCCTTCCTTCCTTCCTTCCTTCCTTCCTTCCTTCCTTCCTTCCTGCCCCCCCATCCAATCTGAAGCTCATAGATTGGACAATCGATCCCTGCTCAAGTTCCACTTAATGGCTATATTTTGGGTACTCCTGGCTCAGAGTGAATGTCCATGGTAACTGTTTCTCTCTTCAGGAGCAATTCTGAGGGGCTTCCCCTCCCAGTTTGATTTTTTTCCCCCCTTCTTTCTAATTAAAGGGTCTGTCTGTTGACTCACTTCTTAAAAGAGACCTATTCACTGAATGGACATTAGGCTCTGCTTCATGTAAAGTAAAAACCTGAAAAGACCTTAGCCTAAAAAAAGTCAGAGAGATGTCCACAGTGAAGATGTCAGACTGGGTGGGTGAGGGCCATGACACTCCCTCATGCTGCCCTAACCACACTAAAATGCAATTGGGAAATACTCAACAAAAGGAAAAGGTACCGTAAGACACAATTTATGGTTTCCTAAGTCAAAGGATCCTCATACATTAGTGCCCTCTGCCCCCCGCCAGTTCTGTTTTAGCTGGTCCTGAGGACTGACCCTGGGTTACAAAGGCAGTGGGTGTCAGAGGTGGCACTTGAACCCAGGTCTTTCTAGCTTCAAGGCTGGCTCTCGAGGTGCTATACCATGATTCCTCTCTGCACGTTATAATAAATGTTTGGTTTTTTAAAAATTTTTTAATTGATTTGTTTATTTGTTTTCAGTTTATAAGATTCAGTTCCACAATCCCTTGAGTTTCAAATTTTCTCCCCTCCCTTTGTCCCCCCCCCCCCCCATGGTGCCATGCAATCAACTATAGGATCTGCAAATACTTTCTCACTGGACATTAGTCTGGTTGTATAGAAGGGTTGTAACCAATGAGTGAACAATGGGAAAGAGGAAACAAAATCAAACATAGAAAAGAACGAGAGCATGTATTGCTTCAGTCTCCATTTAAACTCTGTTCTTTCTGGATCCTTTTCTGAATGTAGACATTTCCTTCCATCCTGAGAATAATAAATGTTTGTTAATCACTAGGCTAACATTCATGTTTCTCCAGCTACCGTGTCACACTGAGGACTCACATTGATCTTGCAGTCCAGCATTCCACCAAAATCCCCAAATTATTTTCTCATACCATCATCTTAATCACTTTTTTCACACACGTATACATAGACACACATATTGTTGTTATTGGTTAGTTGTGTCCAACTCTTCATGACCCCATTTGGGGTTTTCTTGACAAATATACTGGACTGGTTTGCCATTTCCTTCTCCGGCTCATTTTATAGATGAGGACACTGAGGCTAACAGGTTTAAGTGACTTGCCCATGGTCACACCACTAGCAAGTATCTGAGGCCAGAACTGGCTATACAAATATATAAATACATGTATACAAAAATATATATAATGCACATGTCAACACATAGACATATGCATATACACATACATATACAAATATACATAGACATAGTGAGATGCATACACATACATCTACACACAGATAAATATACCTATACATATACAAATGCATGTATACATGATACATCTGCATAAGAATATATACATATACATACAATATCTATACTACACACACTATATGTATATATAAATGTTATGTATGTGTATATATTCATAAGTATGTACATATGTATATATATATATGCATATTTGTCTGTCTATCTATCATCTATCCACCCATCCATCCATCCATTCATCGATTGATCTATCTATCTATCTATCTATCTATCTATCTATCTATCTATCTATCTAATACCACCTCAACCACTACATCACCACAGCTATGATGTCAGATAAGTAGGGATTCTGAATCCAAAGAGCTCAGTCCTGATCTAGGCTTCATTACTGGCTCACTGTATCACTGTGACCAAGTCACTCCCTGTGCACAAATTTTTTGCTTGTGTGTTTCATGGGTTACCACAGAAAAGGAGTTCATCACCAAATGACCAACTGGGACCATTTTCATAGAATTTCCTGCCTTTCTTATTATAAATAGGTGTGTTCTAGAGCCAGCTGGTTAAATTTTCAGCATGAGAATTTACACCTTGGAAATTAGCAAGTGCTATAAATTAGGGTTTGATTTTTTGTGTTGGTGTGTTTTTTTCTAAATTTAAGAAAGTGTTGGAAAAATGTTAATGATGTAGATTAAATGTAAAAGTGTATTATAAGTATAACCCCCTACTGTGCCCAGTTACATCCATGAGGATGAGGAGGAATCACAGTCAAAGAAGTCCAAATTTGAAGCCTAGAAGCAACCTCAGCAATCATCTAACTCAGCCCATACACAAAAAGAACTCCCATTATAATGGAACAGCCTACCTGACAAGTGGTCATCTCAGTTCTGCAGGAAGATCTCTCAGGAGGAGGAGCTCACCACCTCATCAGAGAAGCCCATTCCACTCTATGTGGTTTTAATTGTTGGGAAGTTTTCCTCAGCCTCTTTTCACCATCCACCCATGCTTCTGAGTCTGCCCTATGAAGCCAACTGTCCATGGACAGAAGGATAACTCTGGCTCTGCTTTGTCTCTCTTTTAGAAGACCAAGTGACAGAACAGAGAAGGAACAGTCAGTCCTTACTGCAGAGACTTCATGGTTCTGCCCACACAGGATGTCTTCGCCTACTTGTGCTGCTGGGATCAGCCTAGGCTCCATGAGCCAGCAGGCATTGACAAAGGTGCCCTCTCTGCCCACCAACGAGAAGCTGGAGCTGTCCAAGAGGGCAGCCCTGATGCACAGCACCCAGGGGCCACTGGGAGGGGAGCATGCTGACCCTGCACACACCGATCCTGGCCCCCCTGGGAAGGAGCTGTTACTCAAATTCCCCTTTGAGACTTAACCTGCCTCCCACGGCCACTCTCCCCATTGGGTCTTTGCTGTGTTTTCGTGTGTGTTTTTTACGGGAATGGGAGGGCCGGCTTGGATTTTTTTCTACTACTAAAGATTCCAAGAAACAGAAACAAGCAAACAAACATAAACCATGATTCAGGGAAGAAAGCTACATAATGAATGATGGTGATGATTTTTGGAAAGACATGGTCTGCAGCATGTGTTTTAAGCTAGAGATCTGGCTGCAGTGAGAAAGCCACAAAATCAAAGGAAGCTTAACATGATACCCAAAATAAGAAATGAAAAGACTAAATGTGAAGAGACAAGGCTGAATGTCCACACCTAGCTCAGCTCAGCTTACCACATAACCTACTAAGACAGAAGAGAAATAATGGGCTAGGCCCAGGATCTGCTTGAAAGTGGAGCCTTCAGGGCAGGCTCTAACTGGAAGTCTTGGGGATACCATGGGGCATGTAATAAGACAGAACAAAATTAGGTTTTAATAAAAGATAGTATAAACCAAAGACTCTTAGGTCATGCTGACTCTTCAAAAGGAAGAAAAACTAATTGAGAAAATTTAACTGCAAAGTAGGTAGAAAAAGTGATGTCCTAACAAAATAAAGAAGGTGGTAAGCAGTAATGGTTTGGATTCAGCTGTCAATATGCAAGTAAGGCGCAGAGGCTCAGCAATCAGCGCATTTAGTGTGAATGTCTCATCAATGAGACCATAAAGTCTGCTTCTAGCTGTGTCCCCTAAAGCCATCAGCCAGATAAGGAGCTCCTGTGCAGAAGGGGCCAGCCATCCTCACCAATCATCACTTTCTAGAAAGGCAAGTCCACTTAGCTGAAGTAGCAAAGTACAGAGAGGGAAGAGAGAGAGAGAGAGAGAGAGACAGAGACAGAGACAGAGACAGAGACAGAGACAGAGACAGAGACAGAGACAGAGAGACAGAGAGAGACAGAGAGAGACAGAGACAGAGAGACAGAGAGAGACAGAGAGAGACAGAGAGAGACAGAGACAGAGAGAGACAGAGACAGAGAGACAGAGACAGATAGATAGAGAGACAGAGACAGAGAGATCGAGAGACAGAGACAGACACACAGAGAGACAGAGAGACAGAGAGTGAGAGAGAGAGACAGACACACAGAGAGTGAAACGGGGAGACAGAAAGATAGAGAAACAGACACAGGGAGGGAGAGGAAGGGAGGGGAGGAGAGAGGGAAATGAGACATCATGTGCCAGGATAATCAAACTGTTGCTACCATCCTGACAACAACCCCTCAGATGGAAACAGCCCTGAGGCCAAGAGCCCTGGGCATACTTCTTGCAAACCCATTGCCACAGCATCCTAATTAATCTCCCAACCTTCAGTTTCTCCCATCTTGACTCAATGAAATGAACGAAAAAAAAAATTGTTAAGTACTTAGTATGTGCCCAGCATTCTGTAAGATAGTCCTTGCTCTCAAAGAGCTCATACATCAATTGGAGGAAATGATGCTTCAAGAGAAAATCATCGTGACAGCTAGGTGTTGAAGTGAATAGAGCACTGGCCCCAGAGTCAGGAGGACCTGAGTTCAAATTCAGCCTCGGACACTTGACACTCTGTGTGACCTTGGGCAAGTCACTTAACCCCAATTGCCCTAGCTCCCCCCCTCCAAAAAAAAAAGAAAGAAAATCATCAGGAAAGATGGAAAGGTCAAAAAAAAATACCAAGGATGAAATAGTAGGGATGATGATGAGGCCCACAGGTCCTTAGGTTATATAGGCAGGTCAGTTGATGAGGACTGGAGGGTGATAGGAAGCAGTGGCAGGTGGATGATAAGCCATGGTGTTCCTCCATCTCATGGGAAGGGATAGAATTGTGGATGCCCATCTCATTCAAGCCTTGTGAGCAGTCAATCAGCCCTAGGGAAGGAGGGAGGGTACCTTCAATAGCAGTGAGGCTTCCTGCTGTCTAGGACTGTCAGGCTAGGAGAGAGGGTGAACAGGGAATGACATTCATTCTAATTACTAGATTCATAGTAATCTTCCTAAAATATGGGCTTTATCATGTCAACCCCTACTTCCTCTATCCCTCTATAAAAATGTAAATGTTGGATTCCAGCTCAGAGCAGAGATTCCAGCTGGAGCTGTGCTCCTGGCAGAGAAGGCTCTAAGAAGGACATCAAAGGAAAAGGAAGGTTACAGTGTTTACCTCCACATTCTCAACCAAGGAAAGATGTTTGAGAACTCTAAAAGACAAACTGAAGAAAGAAATGAAAAGATTGTGGAAGAGGGAGAGAAGGAAGGAGAATTACAGAAAGAGAAAGAACCAAGAAACCAGCCTGGACATAGGGAAGCCACAACCTCAGGCTCCATATTGGCCAGAAATGCCACCACGTCAGTGTCAAGTGACCCAGACAACAGTGGAAGTGAAGAGAGTGCTGATGAAGAATTCATTCTGGTTCCTTTGCCACCCCAATTGGTCCCAGGACATTTTGAAGACTTTGAAGATGCCCTTATATGTCTTGACTTCAAACCTAATGGTGACAATTCTGATGACCACAATGAAAAGCAAGACGGCGCAGAGATTCCAGTGACAACCTAAGCCTGGATGATCATGCCAATGATGCCTATAGCAATGAACATGTCAAAGTTCAGGAACAAAAAATGCACACTGGTGACTTCCACCTTTCCAACTTGCAAATTAAGTTAGAACACAACTACACAAATGCTAAGGAGAGACATGTAAAAGCTGTTAAAGTGAAAGAGGAAGGGGAAGAAGAGCATAAAGAAAGTGAAGGCAGAAGTCAATGGGAAGATCCGGAAGACCCACGTGCAGGCTCCACTTTGCATGATGGTGACACTATGTCTGCTTCAAGTGACCCAGAGCACAATGAAAGTGAAAGCAGATTTGATGAAGAATTCTTTGTAACTCCTTTGTCCCCCGCATTTGTCCCAGACTTGTTGGAAGATTTTGAAGATGATTGTACGTATCCCAGTCTCCCAGCTAGATATCAGATATGGAGCAATAGGGAGTCACACCTTGCTGTATGGGTGGAGCCAGAGCAGGGTCCCAGCTGCATTTTTCCTTCTGATTTTTGTAGGCTATGCTGAGGGACTCCAGGTGCCAGTTTCCAAAGCCAGCAAGAAACCCCATGCAGCCAATGCACACTCAGATTCAAATGTCTGCCAGTGAACAGCAGAGATGCTGAAAGGACTTGAAGAGAGAGAGAGAGAGAGAGAGAGAGAGAGAGAGAGAGAGAGAGAGAGAGAGAAAGAAGAGGAGGAGGAGGAGGAGGAAGAGAGAAACAGAAGAAGCAGTATATGCTAGGATGGTCAAACCACTGCCACCATCCTGAAAACAACCCTTCTGTCTCTAATGGAGCCAGCCCAGGAACCTGACCTGGAATCAGAAAGACTTGAGTTAAAATCCTGCCTCAGAAACTTACCTAAGTATGTGACCTTGGGCAAGTCATTTACGCTTTGTCTGCTTCCATTTCGTCATCTGTACAATGGGAATAATGATAGCACCTACCTCCCAGGGTTGTTATGAGGATAAAAGAAGATAGCATTTACAAAGTGCTTTGTAAACCTGAAAGCATTATACAAATACTAGCTATCCTTTTATTTTATACCTCAAATAGTTGGTTGGTTTCTCAGGTCTCTTCATCTCTAGATCAATGACCTATAATTGAATTGTCAGGGCAGAATGTTTACAATTTTCCTATATGCATATAATTTTTATTTTAAAACCTATCATTTAAAGTGAGACTTTCTCTTGATGTGGCATTGTCATCAACAGCTTTGCAAGGCAATAAGTCTTTTCTACCATCAGTTTCAACAGCATATCATACAAATCTAACCAAATCATCCTTAAGCCATTTCTAAAAGTTCCAGTTTTTGTAAACCTGCAGATGTTGTACTTAGCAAAGTGAATAAGGTTGAGAAATATAATAGATATTATCATCCTTTTGATTTCTACGGAAAGATTATTTACCTCTGAGTTTTCAAATTATGTTTGAGGTCAGCATTACATTACAACTTACCTATAATACGAGCTTATACAAACCCAAAGTGGCAGATTGTGCCGATATCCACAATCTACTCTCTTCTAAATTTAAATTCAATCGTGTTTGCCTATACCATAGTAAATAATCACTGCCATATTTACTGTCAAATTGGAATAAATTCTCCAGGCTGGTTTTCCTTTTGTTGACTTGGATAGGAACTTTGTTTTCATCGGTAAAAAGCGGAAGTGTTTATGTGGGAATTACACCAGAAAATAAGCAGCTATCTTGGCTGTAGCTTTGCTTCTTACCTGCAGAGGATCTCCAGAATTCCAAAGACAGAATGCCCCACAGTTTGGAAAACTTTGCCTTCCATCGAGTATATTATCTGTAGCATTAGTACTTGGGCTGAGTTCCAAAATTATGGATGCCAATTCAAGAAATATTCGTTCGAAATATTGTTTTCTTTCAAATCTTAAGCCTCTTTATGACAAAACATTTATATTTGGATTTGTCTAGGATGTGAGTATAATTAGTTACAATGATTGGCATTAAACCTTATTTTAGATGTTTTTGTTCGAGTTAGTGGTTTTCTAAAAAAGGAAGTTGCTTTTTCCTCCTCCTTAGTCATTGTAAACTAAAGAGTGCTTAGGGAGTGTAGGCCATTGTGGTTTATTTGGCTTACTAGGCTTATAGTGTCTTGCTCAACTTGAAATTTTAAGGTAAACTTGTTCTCTGTTGTCTGTTTTCTTTTATGTCTGAAAAAATGGAAAGAGATTGACATAGACTGAATCCCGATTAGGCAGAAGATTGCTGACCATTGTCCTTCTTAGGATATATTTCTGGCACACAGTTGGTATTTTCAGATCATGATGTAATAAAAAATTACATTTAATAAAGGGTCATGGAAAGAGATTAAAAATTAGTTGGAAACTAAATAATCTACTCTTAAAGAATGAGTTGGTCAAAGAAGAAATCATAAAAACAATCAATAATTTCATCAATGAGAATGACAATAATGAGACAACATACCAAAATTTATAAGACGTAGCCAATGCAGTAGTTAAGGGAAAATGTATATCTCTAAATGTTTTATCTCATCAATAAAACAGAAGCATGAATTGGACCTGCAACTAAAAAAAAGCTAGGGAAAACCCAACAAATTAAAAGTCCCAAATTAAATGCCAAATTGAAAATCCTGAAAATCAAAGAAAAGGTTAACAAAATTGAAAGCAGGAAAACCATTGAACTAACAAATAAAAACTAAGATCTGGTTTTATGAAAAAAAAAAACACAACAGATAAACTACTGGTTAATTTGATTTAAAAAAAAAGGAAAGAAGAAAACCAAATTACCACAATCAAAAATGAAAAGAATGAACTAACCACCAAGGAAGAGGAAATTAAAGCAACATTTAGGAGCTATTTTTGTCCAATTGTATGCCAACAAATCTGACAATCTAAATGAAATAGAGGAATATTTACAAAGCCATAAATTTTCCAGATTAACAGAAGAAAAATAGAATGCTTAAATAACCTCATTTTAGAAAAAAAAAAATTGAATAAGCCGTCAAAGAACTCCCTAAGATAAAAATCCCCAGGACTAGAAGGATTCACAAATGACTTCTCCCAAGCATTTAAAGGACAATTTACTCCAATATAAACTGTTTGGGAAAATAGGCAAAGAAGGAGTCCTACCAAATTCCTTTTATGACACAAACGTGGTGCTGATGCTTAAATCAGGAAGAGCAAAAACAGAGAAAAAAATAGATCAACTTCTTCTTTAAGAGTTTGGATGCTATACCACTTGTTGCATATATGTTTAGTGTTAATATTACTTCATTATACATGGTACCTTTTAGCAAAATGTAGTTTCCTTCCTCTTCTCTTTTAATTAGGTCTATTTTTGCTTTTGCTTTGTCTGAAATCAGGATTGCTACCTCTGTTTTTTTTTTTTTTACTTCAGTTGAAACATAATAAATTCTGCCCCAGTCCCTTACCTTTACTCTGTGTGTGTCTCTCTGCGTTTGGTTTTTGATCCCCTCTGCTATCTGCTTCCATTTTAAGGGAGAGTTCATCCCATTCACATTCACAGTTATGATTACTACTTATGTATTTTCCTCCATCCTATTTTTCATACTTTTTGTCCTATCTCTCCTTTCATACTTTCCCTCCTTGACAGTGTTTTGCTTCTGTCTACCACATCCTTGAGTCTGCCCTCTCTTCTGTCAGACCTTTCTCTACTTTCCTCTTAATCTTCTCCCTTTCTACTTTCCTGTTGGGTGAGATAGATTTCTCTATTCAATTGATTGTGTATAGTATTTCCTCTTTTAGCCAGTACTAATGAGAGTAAGGTTTAAGTGATGCCCATTGCCCACCCTCCTACCTCTCCCTTCACCATAATGGGTTTTTGCACCTCTTCATGTGAAATGATTTACCCTATTTTACTTCTCCCTTCCTTCTGCACGCAGTGTAATCTTCTTTCTCATCCCTTAATTATTTTTATGCCCTTTCCTCAAATTCACCGTATACCTGTACTCTATGTATATTTCTTCTGACTTAACTATTAGTAATACAATTTTTAAGAATTACAAGTATCATCTTCCCATATAGGGAAATAGTTCAGCTCCATTGAATCCTTTATGTTTTCTTTCCCCTTTTTGCCTTTTTAGGCTTCTCTTGGGTCTTATTATTGGAGATTAAATTTTTCATTCAATTCTGGTCTTCTTATGAGCTCTTGGAATCATACTATTTCATTGAATGATCATTTTTTTCCCCTATGCTTAATTTTGCTGGGTATGTGATTCTTGATTGTAGTTCTAGCTCCTTTGCCTTTCAGAATATCATGTTCCTTGGCTCCTGATCCTTCAGTGTTGCAGCTGCTAAATCCTCTATAATCCTGCTTGTAGCTCCCTGATATTTAAAATGTTTCTTCTGACCACTTACAATATGTTTTCCTTGACCTGATAGTTCTGTAATTTGGCTATAATGTTCCTTGGAGTTTTTATTTTTATATCTTTTTCCTGAGGTGATCAGTGGGTTCTTTCAATGCCAATTTTGCCCTCTGATTCCAGGATATCAGGGCAGTTTTCCTTGATAATTTCTTGAAAGATACTGTCCAGGTCCTCCTTTTGATTATAGCTTTCAGGTAGTTCAGTAATTCTGACGTTGACTCTCCTGGATCTATTTTCCAAGTCAGTTATTTTTCCAGTGAGGTATTTTACATTTTCTTCTATTTTTTCATTCTTTTGAATTTGTTTGATTCTTGATGTTTCATAGAGTCATTGGCTTCCACTTGTCTAATTCTAAGTTTTAAGGAGTTGTTTTCCTCAGTTGGCTTTTGTACTTCCCTATCCATTTGGTCAGTTGTGCTTTTTAAGGAGCTATTTTCTTCAGTAGATTTTTGTATCTCCTTTTCCATTTGGCCAATTCTAATTTTTAGGCAGCTGTTTTCTTTTTCCAAGCTATTGACTCTTTTTTTTTCATAATTCTCTTGCTTTACTTTCATTTCTTTTCCCAATTTTCTTCTACTTCTTTCATGATTTTTAAGCCCCCTTTTGAGTTCTTCAATGAGTTCTTTCTGGGCTTGAGACCACTTTTGGGTTTTTCTTTGGAGTTTTGTCCATAAATATTTTGACATTTTTGTCTTTTTCTGAGTTTGAATCTTGATCCTCCCTGTCACTATAATAATTTTATATGGTCAGATTCTTTTTGTTTTTGTTTTTTCCTCATCTTTTTTGTCCTTTTCCATTTCTTTTAAAATTGAGCTCCCCTTCCAGGATGGAAGAGGCATTGTAGAAGCATTAGCCATCTTGTACCAGGGACATAGACCCTGGCTTTTTACCTGGTGCTGCAATGATGTTGCTGTAAGGTCCATGGAGGAGCCTAGTGTCTGGTGCTGCAGTAAGGGGGAGGTGTAGCGGCTGTCTGCTGATGCTGGAGGCCACAGGGGCCTGGCAACTTACTCAGTGCTGAGTCAGGGTCCTAGTACTGGTGTCTGGCATGTTCTGAGCCTGGTGGGGTGCTTCTGTGTTTCATCAGGTCTACACTGAAGCACTTGATGTTCTGGCTGCCAGGGGCTGCCTTTTTGCCTAGGGTTATGCTGAAGCATGTGGAGGTTCTCAGAGCTGGAGTTTGCCTATTCCCCTGGCTATGTTGAGGCTTGTGGGGGGCCCTGGTTTTGTCATTTACCTGCTCCGCCACACTGGGGTTCAGGATCTCCTGCTGGTTTGCTGAGGCAGGACTTGCTGCTGGCTTGCTGGGATACTTCCTGTCCTGGACTGAGTTCTCCTCTTACCTGAGTGAGACAGACCTTTCTTGCCAATCTTTCAAGTTTCTTGGGCTAAAAGATTGCTTCACCCCATCTTTTTGCTAGTTATGTTATTCCAGGATTTGTTGTGGGGGGGGGAGAGCTATTTTATTGTTGTTTGGAGGTGAATATGGGAGAGTTATGGCAATTTACTGCTTATTCCACCATCTTGGCTCCCAGTAGTGTTGATACAAAAATTTTAAATAAAATGCTAACAAGGAGATTACAGCAATATATGACCAGGAAATACACTGTGACCACATGGAATTTATACCAGGAATGCAGGGTTGGTTCAGCATCAGAAAACTCTCAGCATACTTGTACATATCAATAACAAAACTGATAGAAATAATATAATTATCTCAATAGATACAAAAAAAGCTTTTGACCCATACCTATTAAAAACATAAGAGAGCATAGGAATAAATGGAGTGTTCCTTAAAATCATTAGTATCTATTTAAAACCATCAGCAAATATTATCTGTAGTAGGGATAAGCTAGAAGCCTTCCTAGTAAGATCAGGGGTATACATGATCATCATGATTATTCAGTAGTGTACTAAAAATGTTAGCTATAGTAATAAGAGAAGAAAAAGAAATTGAGCAATTTAGAGTAGGCAATGTGGAAACAAAACTATCACTCTTTAGAGATGATAGGATGGTATACTTAGAGAATCTTCAAGAATGAACTAAAAAACTACTTAAAATAATTAGCAACTTTAGCAAAGTTGCAGGATACAAAATATACCCACATAAATCATCAGCATTTCTTTATATGACCAACAAAACCCAAAAGCAAAAGACAGAAAGAGAAATTCCATTTAAAACAACTGTAGACAATATAAAATACTTGTGAGTCTACTTGCCAATGCAAATCCAGGAACTAAATGAACACAACTACAAAACACTTTTCACACAAATAAAGTCAGATCTAAACACCTAGAAAAATGTCAGTTGCTCATGGGTAGGACAAGCCAATGTAACAAAAATGACAAATCTACCTGTATTAATTTACTTATTCTGTGCCTTACCATAAAAACTACCAAAAAACTGTTTTATAGAGTTAGAAAAAACGATAGCAAAATTCATCTTGAAGAACGAAATGTCAAGAATATCAAGGGAATTAATGGGAAAAAATGCAAAGAAAGATGGCCTAACTATGCCAGATCTCAAACTATCTTAAAAAACAGAAATCATCAAAACCATTTGGTACTGGCTAAGAAATAGAATATGGTTTGGTGGAATAGATTAGGTACACAAATGTAATGAGAATAGGAATTTGACGATCTTCCCTGCCCCTTCATAGACCTGGGGGGGGGGGGGAGTTTGAAGACCTCCCCTGCTTTGAAAGTAAACTCTGCCCCCTAATAGGCTGAATGTAGTCACATGGAGCCTGTGGTGGGAGAAGTTTTGCTGAAGGGAAGAGGAGGCCACAGGAAGCTGGGGGGAGAGGATGCTCATTAAGGAGATAGAGAGGTTTGTGAATAAATATTGATCTCATATTGGTTTGTAGGAAGGCTGAAGGATGTTGTGGCTCTCAGCATTATTATGGTTCTGAATATCTGTGGTACTATGAAGGAATTGGCTTACCGGTTTTTGGATTTGGTTTTCTGCTGTCTAAATAAATGCTTTAGTTCTATCCTCTATCTGGAGAATCTGGTATATTTTGCAATTGAACATCATGTGATACTTATAGTCACGGTCTTTATCGTGATCATGGGTACTGTAAATACTTCATTGGCACTACGACAAGACACAATACCAAATGACCATAGTAATCTAGCACTGATAAACTCAAAGACCCCAGCCTCTGGGATAAGAATTCACTATTTGACAACAACTGCTGGGCAAACTAGAAAACAGTATGGCAGAAACTAGGTATAGACCAACATCTTAAATCACATACTAAGAAAATGGATACATGCTTTCGACATAAAGAGTGATATCATAAGCAAATTAGGAGACCAAGGAATAGTTTATCTGTCAGATCTACTGAGAAGATAAGAATTTTTCATCAGCAAGAAATAGCATTAAGAGATATAAAATAGATAATTTTGATTACGTTAAATTAAAAAAGTTTTTGCACAAACAAAGCAACCAAGATTAAAAGGAAAGCAGAAAGCTGGGAAACAATTTTTATAAATATGATAAAGCCCTCATTTCTCATTTATATAGAGAACTGGGTCAAATTTGTGAGAATACAAGTCATTCCACCAATTGATAAACGGCCAAAAAATATGAACAGGCAGTTTGCAGATGAAGAAACCAAAACTATCTATAGTCATATGAAGAAATGCTCTAAATCACTATTAATCTGAGAAACGCAAATTAAAACAATTCTGAGGTACCACCTCACACCGATCAGCTTGGTTAATATGACAAAAATGGAAAACGATAAATATTGGAGAGGACGTGGACAAATCGGGACACTAATGCATGTTGGGGGAGTTGTGGGTTGATTGTGATCGGCATTAGGAGAGAGGATAATTCTGCTAAGGAAATTATGAATCGATCAAATTATCCAAGTGGCCACGTACTGCACATGCTTACGAGTGTTTTCCCATTTTATTAGCAGCTCCTTGACCTGTCCTTAATAATCTGTCTTGACTACGGTCAAATTTCTACTACCACAAAAGTTTAAAGACAGGATATTTCATTATACTTTTTATTAAAGACTCAGGGAAAGTTCATTCTAAATTATGGTTTTGGGTCCTCCCTAGGTCTGTTACTGAAAAACTAAAATAAAATTCTGTTTTTTTCTAGAAAATAAGCTTATTTATTTAAAACTTATCTCCACTATAACCTAAAGAATTTTCATTTTTGTCTCCTGTGTTAATATGTAGTGGTGGAGGTAGTTTTTTTCTACATACACTCTCTTACTCTGAAGATCAAGAAAAAAAACATTTTAATTTGGTACCAAAAACATATATGTATGTCAAAAGTATGTGTATGGATATGTGGATATACATACGTGCATGTACAAATATATATATGTATCTATATAGGAAATTCTATCATGCTTTGTCACGTATGTTCCCTTTCCCTTCTTGACTTTTTTTTTCCCCAGGTTTTCAACCTCATCCAATGACAATGTTTTTTTCCTATGAAATTATATATCCTCATGTCAGTTCTCTCTGCTTCAGTGTACTGACCCCTCTTGGATTGTGGCTTATGGATAAGAGGAAAAAGGAAACCGGGGCAGGGGTTGTTTAACCAAGTAAGCTATCGTGGGCAGAAGCTCACTTAACAATCCAATAGTCAGGAAGAGAAGAAACAAGGGTCTAGGTGGGCATTCTGGGACAAGCTGTGTCTCTTTGCTTTCTCTCTGTCAGTCTGTCTGTCTCTGTCTCTTTTTGCCTCTCTGTTTCTCTGTCGGTCTGTCTGACTCTGTCTCTCACTTTCTGCCTCTGTTTCTCTATCTCCATCTCTCTTACTTTCTCTCTGTTTCTGTCTGTCTGTCTCTTGCTTTCTGCCTCTGTGTTTCTCTGTCAGTATGTCTCTGTTTCTTTCTGCCTCTCTGTTTCTCTGCCTGTGTCCCTCTTACTTCCTCTCTGTTTCTCTGTCTCTCTCTTTCTGCCTCTCTGTTTTTCCATCAACCTCTGTCTCTCTCAAGCATAGGCTTGTTCCCTTTTTCTGAGTATTTTAATATCCCAATTTTCATTTTGGCAGGAAAATTTATCAGAGTTTCCATTGAGTCAACTAAGGGTGTGGCTAGTCACAATTAGGTGCTCAGGTAGGGCTACTTTTCCTTGATCTCCAAGCAGTTTTCTGTAAGCTGATGGTTTGGGGTGGGGGTCAGAGTGGTTCTTCTAGTCCTTTTATCTTTGATTGTCCTGACATTAGGTTTCTACAGCTGTTAAATAAGAAGGTTGGAATGAGTGGTCTCTAATCTTCTCTCCAGCTGTAAATTTAAATCTAAATCCATGATTCGCCTTACCAATGATAGATGCCAACAGAGAGAAAGCAGATCTACTTAATTCTAATTTTTCTTCTATTTTTTTTTTCTGCCAAGAAGAATAACTTTTGGATTAGAAAATCTGGAACAAAGATAGCTATTACCAATTCCAAAAAAAGGAAAGAGATAACCAAAGAACACCATCTATCTTTTTATTAATTCAAGTCCCACATGAACTCTGGTTCTAAAAGACTGTTAGAGATAACTCCTGAAAGCCTGTATCAATGATCCTTTGGAAGAACATGGAGAACACAAGAGTCACTACTGAACTGAAAGAGGACAACTATTGTGTCACATTTCAAGGGAGAGAAGAGAATAGAACCTGAAAACTACATGCAGCCCAGGGTGTCTGGCTTCAATTCCTGGCAAAATTGTTTTGTTACTGTTCAGTTGCGTCTGACTCTTTGTGACCCCAATAGAATTTTCTTGGCAAAGGTCCTGAAGTGTTTTGCCACTTCCTTCTCCAGTCCATTTTACAGATGAGGAAACTGAGGCAAATGGGGTTGTGATTTACCTAAGGTCACACAGCTAGTAAATATCTGAGAACAGATTTGAACTGAGGAAAAGGAGTCTTCCTGACTCTAGGCCCAGTGCTCCATCCACTGGGCTACCTAGCTGCCCTCAGCAAAATTCTAGAGCATATTCTTAAGAGATAGTTAGTGAACATACAGAAAATAAGTCATGACCACAACAAGCAGCATGGCTTCATCAAGAATACCTCAGACAAGTGTGTGGGAGGGGTGGAAGGCTGTGAATTAAGAGCCAAACCTCAGCCTAAACATTAGGAATTTTTCTAACTGGGGACTTGGAGCTGTTGCAATTGTACTTACGAATTTTTACTTAATGGAAACTCCCTAAAGCGTCAAAAGAGAAAACCAGTCAGACCTGGGGGGCTTTTACATTACCCTTTAGGCAATTATTCTCAGAGTACTATACCCTACCAAGGGGGAATGGTGGCAAGGCATCTGTGTGAGTTTCTACCTCCATTCCAGTCCCAATCTCATCAGATGCAGGTGCTTTGCAGGATTCTCCCCACACAAGCCCTCATCCCTCTTGAGGCCTCCATGGGTTGTAAAGAATGTCCTTTGATAAATCTCATTTGAATATAAAAGTTTTGTACATAGGCTTTCTTTTTTTTTTTTTTTTTTTTCCTCCTCCCTAGCCTGATTTATACCGATTTACCACAATATCATTCCTCTGGAGAAACAGGTGAAATGAATAGAATGGGATCAATTCATGTATGTTTCAAGGAAAACTTACATGCTGAGGCAAACGGTGCTAATTCAAATTGGTGCCAAGACTGGGGCTAATTCGAATACTTATGGAATTTATAGATGGCACGAAGATGGGAGAAAGAGCTCATACTCTAGATGACAGGATCAGGCTCCAAAAAGTTCACTGAGAGGCGAGACCAGAGGTGGGAAACCTGAGCCCTTGAGGCAACAGGTGGTCCTCCTCAAATGGGACCCTTTGACTGAATCCAAACTTCACAGAACAAATCCTTAAATGAAAGGATTTATTCTTGAGGACCTAGAGGGCCCACAGGTTCTCCACCCCTGGCCTAGGCTATTCAAATGAATCAAGTAAACTGAAATGAAATAGTTGTGTGAAATGACAGCCAAGAAAATTAACTGTCTTAGGCTGATTTAGGAGAAGGATAGATTCAAGGAAGAAAGTTAAAAAGGTAACAGTCTCACTGTATTCTGTCCAGGTTAAAGTATATTTGAAATACTGGTTTTTGTTCTGGATGCCCCATTTTTGAAAGGATATTGATTCACTAGGTGGCATCAAAAAGCGTGCAGTTGGGATGGTTCAAGGCCTTGAGGTCATGCCATATAAGGATGAAAAAATGAACTGCTTAGCCTGATGAAGACTTAGCAGGGGACATAGGATCATTGCCTTCAAGTGTTTGAAGATCTGTCATGCAGAAAAATATTGGCCCCAAAAGGACAAAATCAATAGGTAGAGTTTCTGAAGAGGTAAACTGAACCTCAGCTTAAAGAAAAACTACATAACAATGAATTATCTTCCAAAAACAACTAAAGCCATCCAAAGGGGAATGGGCTGCCTCAGGTGGTCTTTAAGCAAAAGAAGGACAGCCATTTGTCAGGTATGTTAGTGAAGGAATTCTCTACCAGCTATGTGTTAGATTGCAATTTTATTCTGCAACCTTTCCAAGATGGAGTATTCGAAATAAATCTGTAGCCCTGATACCAAATGCTCAAAACAACTCTCATATGACAAAAGCTAACACAATATCACACCAGAAAATCCTCTAATATTACACAAACTAGTACCATATCAATTAATAGCAAACTCTTTTCACCAGAGACTGAAAGGGCTTAATCATGAATATTATTTCTTATCATTTCCTCATGTGTCTTTTTGCATACTTAGACTTCGACTCCAGTTATTCCAGTAATGCGTTGAGGAAATTCTAAGACTTTCAATTATGTCATTGACACTATCATAAAAGTGAGTGATAGTTTCAATAATCATTTCTTGGATACTCTAGATAAAAAGATATATTTATGTTGTTGTTCAGTCATGGTTGACTCTTCATGACCCCATATGGGTTCTTTTGGGCAGAGATACTGGAATGGTTTGTCATTTCCTTCTCCAGCTCACTTTACAGATGAGAGAACTGAGGCAAACAGGATTAAGTGACTTACCCAGGTTCATACAACTAGGGTCTGAGGACATATTTAAACTAAGAAGATGATTCTTCCTGACTCCAGTTCTGGTGCTCTATCCACTGTACCACCTAGCTGTCCTTGTATGTGTATCAGTGTCTACACATAGATATACATATATACACATGTATACATAAACACTTACACAATATTATTATATTACATATGATACATATAATAATATATGCACATATATACATTGACTTTAAGTCTAAGATAGAGATTAGACTTGTGATTTTGTATTATAAGGGATTTTTGAATAAGGAAACTCCCTTTACAAATGCAGGTAAGCCCTTCTCTGCCTCTTATAGTCTAGAGCAAGGGTGGGGAATCTGCGGCCTCAAGGCCATATGTGGCCTTCTAGGTCCTCAAGTGAGGCCCTTTGACCAAATTCAAACTTCATAGTACAAAGGGGATCAGGAAGTCTTGGGTTCAAGTCTTGCCTGTGACATGTATTGACTGTATGATCCTGGACATGTCACTTAGTCTCTCTGTGCTCCCAGGCTAGTCTCTAAGAATTGAAAAATAGTTGTCACATTGGTAGAGGGAGTTTCCCTACCAGGAAAGCACAGATCCAGACACTTTCAAGAAAACAGGTAATACATATGAAGAGACATGGAACAGATCTTGATCCAGAGATTTTATTGCTAGAAGGTTGTTTTTTTAAAATTATCTACACACACACACACACACACGAAGGAAAGAAGGCCCTTCCTGCACAAAAATATTCATAGTTGTTTTACTTGTGGTAGCAAAACCAAAAACAAATAAACTGAAAGCAACTTCTATTTCCAATGATTAGAGAACAGCTCAATAAATCGTGGTTTATTAGTATGTAATATATATATAATATATAATTATATAATTAGTTATATACCAACAAACCATTAAAGAACAGCTGTGAAGAAGAGAAGGAAATTTATGAAGGTCTGCACAAAATGATACCACATGAGATCGGCAGAACCAGAGCCGCCGAAATATCAACCACAAATATATGTCTATTTTAATCAACCAATATTTATTAAGTCCTTACTATGTTAGGTACCATGTTATATGTCTATGTGATCACTTACAAAAGGTATACATGTACACACATGTACACGTACCTAATATAGGATATGATAGTGCATATTTATATGAACATGTGCATTGCATACATGTATTTATCATTTATGCTACAATGTTACACCGTTACATATCTGCATACATGCATACATACACACATACAATACATATGCTAGATGGTACAAGTAGAAAGAGTGCTGGACCTGGAGTCAGAAAGATCTGAATTAAAAACCTGCCTCACCGGGTGGCTAGGTGGCTCAGTGAATAGAGCACCAGCCCTGAAATTAGAAGGACCTGAGTTCAAATATGACCTCAGACACTTAACTACTTATTAGCTGTGTGACCTTGGGCAAGTCACTTAACCCCAATTGCCCTACAAGAAGCAAAAAAAAAAAAAAATCCTGCCTCAGACACTTACTAGCTGGGTGTTCATGGGCAGTCATTTAAACTCCTTTGCTTTTGCTTCCTCATCTGTAATCATAATCATAGCCCGCCCCTACCTCCTAGAGTTATTGTGAGGATCTAATAACTTGTAAAGCATTTAAAGTGGTTCTTGGTATCTAGCAATGGCTATACAAATGTTAACTGTAAATAAAAATGTAAAAATATAAGTGTGTGTATATATGCATACATATACATATGTAATATGTGTATATGATACATAGATACATGTGATATATACATAGTGTGACATGGCAAATAGAGAGATCCAGCCTTAGATTGAGGAAAATTTGGATTCAAATCCAGCCTCTGACCTTGGCTACATGACCCTGAGCACCCCTCACTTCTCGGTGTTCTCGGATAATTCTTTAAGATTATAACATTGGTGGAGGAAGTTTCCCCATCAGGAATTTCCCACAACAAAACCATCTTAGCTAGGTCTGGTCCAAAAACATACATCTATAATCAAGCCAAATATAACAGAGCTTCAGATAAACTTGGAAAGGGACACTGAGAAAACCTTTGTGTTTTTGGATTCGTTCATCCTCATCTGTTCCATGCTGGTGTTACTCATGGATTTTGATAGCTGGAAGCACCCTCCAAAGTCATCCGGTCTAGCCTGCTCACTTTGCAGCTTCAGAGAAAGGGAATGATTAGCCCTGGGTCCTGCAGCTTCCAAGTTTCTGACGTAGGATCAGAACTCCCCTTCTCTTCTCCAAGGTTTTTTATGTTTATTTGAATTTAAAAGAACCAATTTCAGGTTTCTGTGGTTTCAGCGATGAAACTCCACCAACTCCAACAATAATAGAAGGGATGGTTTAAATTGGGAGTTAATGCGGGGAGAGAAAGAGCTTCTTGGAAACTGGCCCAGCGGATCCTCAGATAATGTCCATACCGTCTGGGCCAGGGAGCTCACTCTCTAAGGGTTGGGCAAGGTGTGGGGGATAGACAGGAAATTAAATGACAGTAATCTAAGGAACCCTCAGGTCAGTACTTTAGGACGAATCTGATGCACACAAATTTACAGAAAATAGATGCAGAAGTGAATACTTACTTACCTTTATCTCTGAGAACAATTTTAAGCAACAACTCAGGGATTTGATGTACATTGGCATGACCCGGCTACAAGGATTCAGTTTCTTAAAAACAGTTCCAGTTCCAGGAAGTGGAGAGAAAAAAAAGAGAAAAAAAACCTCAGAGAACAGACATTGGCTCAGCCAAGGATTATGTAACTCCAGGGACTTTCAACAGCTGCTAGACTTACAGGATCACACCTCCTCGAATTAAACTGTTTCGGTAAAAGGAATTCTGGGAGTTGTATTTCTTACAGTTAGTCAGAAAACAAGCTTTTATCAAGCACTCACTATTTGCCTGTCACTGAGTTCTGTGCTGTGAATAGAAAGAAAAACAAAAACCAGCCACTGTCATGTAGATGCTCACATTCTTTTCTTTTTTTTTTTTTAACTGAGTGCATCTCTATTTTTTCAGTATGTTTTAATTTATTCTGTTAAGTGTCTGATGGCAGATAACTGTAAAGCTAAAGGGATCCCAGACTCTCCTGAGAAGTTAAGTGTTTTGCCCAAGTTCATACAAGTAGTGAATGGCAAGGCCAAGATGAGTACAGATATAATATTTATTCATCTATACTAGCGGTTCTCAACCTGAGGGTTATGTTCAATTTAAATACATCCTGCATATCAGATATTTACATTACAATTCATAACAGTAGCAAAATTACAGTTATGAAGTAGCAACAAAAATAATTTTATGGTTGGGGGTCACCACAATGTGAGGAA
>CM053592.1:37241845-37285241 GCA_028646515.1 Pseudochirops corinnae | reverse complement strand
GTAACTTCTGTTTGTATTCTCTGAAGTTCAGGGGGCTGACTTTTCCCCCTGAACTAGGTAAATGATATGATTGATTAAAGTAAGATTGTTAACCCATTTTGAGTTGCTTTCCTTTAGAAAAGCAGATCTAAGAACCTGTGCTAGCGACCACCCTGAGTATGCTAGGGTGCTTGCTGATACAATACTAAAATGGTAGACCGAGGCCATCTTAATAATTCTTTTTTTGAGGCTATCAAGGTTAAGTGACTTGCCCAAAGTCACACAGTAAATGTCTGAGGCCAGATTTAAACTTGGGTCCTCCTGACTCCAGGGCCAGTGCTATATAAACTGTGCCACCCAGCTATCCTTGACTGTTAATAATTCTTGAAGAAAGTAGATTCTGTTATTCCTGTAGTGTCAAGTCTAGTGTTATAAAGTAAATTCATGGGATCCCATCCTTAGAGTTGCTAGTGACCTTATTAGCCACCTAGTCCATCACCCTCATCTTACAGTTGAGGAAACTGAGGCTCAAAGAGTTAGCAAGTGGAGATTAGAACCCATGTCTTCTTGACAAGCATAGCTCTGCCATGCTGCCTCTCCTGTTGTCAGAGATGGTTCTTGAACATTTTTTTTCCCTCTAAGCCAGGTTCTTCTTTTTAAACCATTTCATTGTACCCTGTTACTAGACAATAAATTGGGAGCTAAAATGAAGCCCACATACCACTGTGGTAGTAATATGAGGATACCAACAACCTGGCTCTGAATTTTTTTAACTTTTGAATTTTCTGACCATTTATTGAAGAAACTAGAGAGAACAGAGAAAAAAAATTATTTACTATTTAGATGGCAACAGACCAGCTCTAAGTATGGAATTTTATCTGAGATTTTTCTTGCGTTTGTATTCAAAGAAATGGAGGGTTAAAATTGGAGATTGGCGAAAACAAGATATATTTAAGTAGGTCATATCCAGCTTTATAAAGTTTTTCCATTTCTCCTTGAGAAAATACATGGAAGGATCAGAGGTTTAGAATAAAGGCAAATCAGGGCAGCTAGATGGGGCAGTGAATAGAGCACTGGCCCTTGAGTCAGGAGGACCCAAGTTCAAATTTGACACTTACTAGCTGTGTGACCTTGGGCAAGTCACTTAACCCCAATTTCCCTACCTTCCCCATTTCAAAAAAAAAAAAGAATAAAGGCTAATTGGAAATATCCTGGCACCCTTGGCTTGTAGCTTTTTACACTTAAACATCACTACATTATCTTAAGCCTAAAATCTATCTCAACTCAATTGTTGATCCACAACAAGAGAACACTTCCAGTCAGGAAGATCTAAATTCAAATCTTTCCCCAAACTCTTACTAGCTATGTGATCCTGGGTAAGTCATTTAAGCTTTCACAGACCATCTCAGTCTCTTTATCTGCAAAACGGGAATAATAAACATACCTACCTCACAGGATTGTTATGAGGATCAAATGAGTTAATCTTTGCAAAGCATTTTGCAAGCTTTAAAGCAGTGCATGAATGTTAATTATTATTATTGTAAACTAATTAAAGAGACTCACTTGAGGCAATTTATATTTATAAAATCTCACCTATTTGTTGTCAAGATATATTTTAGAGCACTGGCAACTGAAAGGCAATTTCATTTCTCTCCAGTTTTATTTCAATAAACCTCATGTATTCTAGACCCACTATTGTCCCTTACACATCAGAGAACTGTAGTGCATGAAGAGTATATCTGAAATTTACTGCAAGGCAGCAGGAAACCACTAAATGGTCCCCACCGGACAGAAAGTTTTCCTCACATCTTTAAGTATAAAAGCCATGCACAAAACTTGTGTCAGTAGCACATAATATAATATCCTTCTGATTGCCAACTTTGGTTTACAGCACTCTAGAGTATCTCCAGTTATCTTGTGGATCGACATTGAAAATCCTTAAAATGAAATTGATCTTGAGTAACATTAAAGAAATGCAGAATTTTAGAAGGGGTGGAGAGGGGACAAGAATCAAACCAAAAATATTTTTCCTACTCTAAAACAACTGGGAACACTGACCTCTTGCTGTATAAGCCAGATAAATGAACAGCAATTCTCAGATTGCCAAATGGTCCCTCTTGTTGGTGGGAAAATGGGAAGAAAATGATTTTACTCAAAAGGTATACTTGCCTGATGCTATAGCTCCATCCAGTGGCAATTTCTGCTGGCATGGGGCCAGGCTGCTTGGCAAAGTACGACAGGGATTGGAGCAGGTACCAGAGCTAAGAAAAGAGCAAGGCAACTCAATTAGCGTCAATAGTTTGGGTTGGATTGTGGATTCTGCCTGAACAGAATTCTGGCATGCCAAAGCGCTCAGAAGGAATCAAGGCTGTAAGCTACATAACCTTTTCTTTAAGAAATGAAATCATCTAAGAAACAAACCACTCCTACAGATATTTCCAGATAACTGGGTATTTAGTATGCACTAGTGAGAGCACAGGATTGGCAGACTTTTTCACTGGATTGTTTGTTGGCATGGAAACGATGTCTGAAAGTAGAGTTGAATATTTTCATTCCAGGTCTTTTCTTTCCTCAGAAGAGTATAGTACAGTTAGATAGAAAGCTGGACTAGGAGTCATGGAGAATTGGGTTCAAAATCAAATTTTGAACATTTATTAGCTGTGTGTCTCTGAACAAGTCACTTAACCTTTCTAAGTCTTTTTCCTTATCTGTAAAACTGCTCCTGCCATTCAGTTGCTTCAGTCGTGTTCAACTCTTCATGACCTAATTTGGTGTTTTCTTAGCAAAGATACTGGAGTAGTTTGCCATTTCCTTCTCCAGCTCATTTTACAGATGAGGAAACTGAGGCAAACAGTTAAGTGACTTGCCCCGGGTCACACAGCTAGTAAGTATCTGAGGCCAGATTTGAACTCAGGAAGAAAAGTCTTCTAGAGTCTAGGCTCAGCACTCTATCCATAAGTACTTAATAATCCCCTACTATGTGCCAGGCACTGTGCCTTGAGGTGGGCGTAGAAAGACAAAAAAATGAAGCAGTCCTTACCATCAAGGAGCTTACATTCTCTAGGGTGAGAAAATAGATTAAAAAAATAAACAAAAAAGATATTAAAAAAAAACAAAAGAGACATTTTAGAAAGCACTCTAGGGCTAGATTCAAAACTAAAATATAGATATGTAACTATGTAAATACGAGAGAAAGATTTTTGTCTGCATTACAGTATAGTGAAAGAGTTTTGTACTGCAAATGAAGAGATTCAGGATTTATTTAACTCCTGCTATGTAATTTCTACTGTGAGTAACTTTACTCAGTCTACTTAACCTCTCCTGGATCTTAATTTTGGAGTAAATGACTTCTGTTGAAGTGCTTACCATGGTGGGGTTTGACAAGTCGAAAGTGAAATTCAGAATCTCCAAGGATCTGAATGTACAGTTTTGAAAGCTATACAGTATTCAAATCACATTTTGCAATGCACCCAACAATTTATGTGTATTGGTACATAATCAAGAGTTCACATTAACTGATCTCAAATAAAAAACAGTTGGAAATTAATGGGCTATAATGAGTTATATATTAGCTCAGTGGTGTCACACTCAAACAGAAATGAGGGGTCACACATTGATTTAGAAAACCACATACTAACATTATCTATGTCCTTTTGCATTTTTATTTATTTTCTTAAATATTTCCTAGTTACATTTTAATCTGGTTCTGGAAGCACTGGGAAATATTTTCTGCAGCTATATGGCCCACTGGCCTATGTTGGAGGTCTCTCACTACAGAACCACTAAAATCTTTCTAACCCTGAGATTATAACAAGGGCTGAACCAGCAAACTGGAATCAAAGAAAGTGAGTTCTGATCCTAGAAGGAGACTTTTTTGCCTTCTATTTTCTTGTTATATATGGGTAAGTATGGTATCTGCTTACAAAAGAGAGAGAGAGGCAGAAAGAGACAGAGGAAAAAGACAGACAAACAGAGACAGAGAGAGAGAGAGACAGAGAGAGAGAGAGAGAGAGAGACAGAGACAGAGACAGAGAGAGAGAGAGAGAGACAGAGACAGAGACAGAGAGAGAGAGAGAGAGAGAGAGAGAGAGAGAGAGAGAGAGAGAGGAGACTCCACAGGTGTAATTTTGATAACAAGATCCCCTACATAAAAATACATTGTTTTCATTATCAAAGGTGCTATAGTACAAGTCGCTTAACTTAACCAGACATAAATATTCTCATATGCAAAATAAGGAAGGTGTCTCTGAGGCCCCCCTTAACTCCAAATCTATCATCCTAGGACACTACTCCATAAAACAGGAACTATATTTCTGAAATCAACCATTCCTTCTTTCTCAGCTTTATAAGTCTATGCACAGATATGTAGGTTTCTCTTTTCTTAGCTAAATCTGGGACATCAGGACAGATAGAAGACGATGGTGTCATTGTAGGTAATGCATGAGGCATCACTTAAGGCTGCTCTTGTAGTTGAAGAATATGTGAATAGCCTCAGGAGTGAGTACATTTCACTTACTGGGAGAGAAATAATATACTCCATTCAGTAACTATTGAGAAAATGAGAAGTAGAAACTAATTCTTTTCAGAAACAGCAGTAGCAACAATGGAATTCTAGAGTTTCATTTGCCCAAATGTAGTGGCAGAATTTAACATTTGTTATCCAAATGGCTCAAAGGAAAACAATGATAGAATACAAGCAATCTAGCCCCCAAGAACTAATTTTCTAGTGAGGCAGGTTGTGACCAGCTCCTAGAGCTGGAGATCTCCTCGAGATCTCCAGAGTGTAGCAGACCCAGATTTCAGATCACAGATTGCAGAAGCAGTAAGTAATGGAATTCAAAACTTCTACATTAATGTTAATTAATCTCTAAGGATTCAGTCACAGTCAGTGATTATGGGTATCACGGACAATGAATCTTGAAAAGAACTGAGGACACTAGAGTGAAACAAACTGTAGCATTGAATGGTGACAGATACAGAAACCTTGAATAGAAGAGAATAGGTTAGCATATGTTCCTGGTGTCAGGGAGATTTGAGCTAAAATGTGACCTCAGATACGAGCAAATCCTTTAACCTCTGTTTGCCTCAGTTTCCTCATCTGTAAAATGTGAGTAATAACAGCATCCATCTTGGAGGTTGTTGTATGGATCATATATATAAGTGTAAAGTGCTTATCATAGTGCCTGGAACATAGGAAGCACTCTAAAATTTTAGGTATTATTATTATATTTAAATATAACACACAATTCCATTTGAAGAAGCAGTGACTTCCATACAAGTTCAAATACGGCCTTTCTGTGGATTCCAAAATACGTATATTGGCATTTTCGTGTGACCAAAATATATAAAAATAATAATAGTTCCAGTAATATTTCCCTTGGCAGACTATAAATCTTAGAATCAGAACTAGTCTGCTGGTAAAAAATGGAAAATTCTAGGAGATTTTTCTGCATCTTTTTAATTCATCCAGTCTTTCCACATTCTTCAGATCAGTCTAATGCAGGACCAACTAACCTTGAGTATGCAGAATGATGTAATTCGGTATCCAACAGCTCCTACACCACAGTACCGATTAGCAATATGATACTTTCTGGGGCTGTTATGTCAAACCGTATTATGTTAAGCACTTTAGACATAGTTTGGTCCTTGATGCTAAACAGTAGAGAAAGAAAATAAAACTTCACATAAAGCAAAAATAGAGGTTTATTTTCTCATTGAATAATAAGATGAAAACAAAACATAATAGAGTCACAAGATTATAGAACTTGAAATGAATGGAATCTCCAACCTAGAAGAGACTAAACCAACCCTCTTTTTTTTTTTTTTAAACATATGAAGACACTGAGGCCCAGCAAGGTGAATTGACCTGCCCAACATTATACCGGTAGCTAAATATCAGAGATATGACTCCTCCCTATCTTGTTGATTGATGAGGGGAGTGCACGTTTTATTTGTTGTTTTGTTTTGTTTTGCTTTTTTGGAGGGGGGAAGGTAGGGCAATTGGGGTTAAGTGACTTGCCCAAGGTCACATGGCTATTTTTGTGTGTGTGTTGAGTGTCTGAGGCCGGATTCTAACTCACATTCTCCTGACTCCAGGGCCAGTGTTCTATTCACTGTACCACCTAGCTGCCCTAGAAAGCACATTTTTAAAGAATAAACATTTTAGTGTGGAATCTTGGTTGAAAAGTCACGTTCATTAGTTTGCAAAGGAAGGAAAGACAACTTGGCTTTGTGGATAAAGGGCAAGGCTGAGAAGCAAGAAGATCTGCATTCAGATCCTACCTCTGACTCATACTGACCACAAACAAGTCATTTAAAACTCTCAGTTTACACACTGATACTCTTAAATACCTTAAATTCTCAGTTCCTCAACCTATTCATTTCCCAGGACCTACTTCACCTACCTTATCTCAGCTACACACAGAGATGGTCATACCCCTGATTTCACCATCACTTATAAATGATCCCCTTCCATGTTGATGAACTCAAATTTCTTTATTTGATCCTAAGCTGTTGTCCCTCCATTTTCCACTTTGCCTTGCAACTCCAAAGCTTGTCCTTCATCCTCCCCACAACCTTCAATCCCTCCAGCCCTTAGTTTTTCCTAGGCTATCAGTCCTGCACTAACTACCCTCTCTTCCCTTCTCCACCTTGAATCCTTGGTGAACCAGTTTAATTCTACTGTCCACTTGTCTTGGATCCCTTGTCCCTTTAACTTCTCAAAGACCTTGCTTTTCCAATTCCCACAATCCTTTGCTCCTACTAAATGAAACTGGAGAAAATCACTAAACGGTGCTTGAATGGGTCCACTACACACTTATATAGTCTCAGTTGGGCCTTGACTGCAACAAGGCAATAACTTTTTGCACCTCCCTGATAGATTTGCTCTCCTAGTCATCACAGAGACTTTTCCCAACCTTTTCATACCTTCTCAAAACCTCCCATAGCTCCTCCTGCCTTCCCACCCTCTTCTCTGAGAACCTTGCCTTATGTTTTACTGAAATGACTGAGGCTATTAAGAGTTCCATCATCTATTCTCTATATGTACTCCATCCGATCTCTTCCAATGAATTATTCTCTCTATCATTCCAATCTCTTATCTTCAATATTCCCTGTCTGGTGACTATTGCCCTATTGCATATGAATATATCCATTCTCCCCTATCCTCAACCCCCCCCCCCCACTTGATCTCTCCATTTCTGCTAACTATTGTTCTATATCTGTCATACTATGTGGAGCTAAACTCCTTGAGAAACCTGCATATAATAAGTGTCTCTACTTTCTTTCCTGTTACTCTTTGCTTAACTCTGCCATCTGGCTTCCAGCCTCATCACTGAATTTAAACTTCTTTCCCCAAAGTTACTAATGATCTCTAATTGCCAGATCTAATGGCCTTTTCTCAATCCTCATTGCATTTATGCCTCTTTTCTCTCCTCTGGCACTGCCACCACACTAATTGCAGGCCCTCATCACCTGACTCTGCACTATGCCGTAGTTTGATGGTCCCTTCCTCAAGTCTCTCCTTACTCTACTCTAACCTCCAAAGTGCTTGACCTATGTTATCTTAATTGTCAAATTGATCTTCCTAAAGGGCACATCTGAACATATTATCCCTTCTCTCTCTTTCAATAAATTCTAGTGGTTCCCTATAATCTCGGGGATCAAATGTAAAATCCTGATTGGATTTTTAAATGCTCCATAATCTGGTTCCTTACTTCTTACAACGTACTCCCCTTCATTACTCTTCTACAAACCATTGACACTGGCCACCTTAACATTCTTCACTCAAGACTCTCCATCTTCCAACTTTGAGCATTTTCACTGTCTCTCCCTCATGCCTGGAATGTTCTCCCTCTTCATCTCCACCTCTTAGCTTCCATGTCCTCTTTCAAGTCTCAGCTACAGTCCCATCTTTCTGCAAAAAGGCTTTCTTAGTCTTCCCTAGTCATGGTGCCCTCCCTCTGAGACTACCCTCAATTTATACTCTCTATAGCTTGCTTGTACATCACTGTTTGCATGTTGGTTCTCCATTAGGCTATGATCCCCTTAAGAACAGAGATTGTCTTTTGTCTTTCTTTGTTTCTCCAATGCTTGGCATAATTCCTGGCACATAGTAGTATATTGACTAATGTACTGAATAATCCAAACTGGTTTCTTTTAAGGATGGAGAGCATAGGTTAAGGAAGAATGAACTGTACTTTAAAAAAAAGATGATGCTAATAGCATGCTGAAGTGGAAAGAACACTGAATTTAGTCATCAGACCTGAGTTACAATCCCAGCTCTGCTGCTTACTAACTGAGTATATCTACCTGGGACTTAGTTTCCTCATCGACAAATAATGGAGGTAAATAGTCTCTTAGGTCCCTGCCAGCTCTCAATTTGTGATTCTATTATCTTATTTCATTTTTACCTGGACACATAGTAATGGTCAGTAACTTAGTAATGCTGAGTAAATTTCATATCCAGTGTAACCAGCAATTTTTAATAATCTCACCAACTTGCTTGTTTTTAAATAATATTTTATTTTTCCCAATTACTTGTAAAAACAATTTTAACTATGCTTTAAAGTTTGGATTTCCAAATTCTATGCACATCTCCCTCCATGTATCCCTTCCTGAGATGATAAGCAATCTGATATAGGTTTTACATGTGCAATCATGTAAACCATATTTCCATATTAGTCATTTTGTGCAAAAAAAAACTTGAAGAGAAAGAAAGAAGAAAAAGAAGGAAGAAAAGAAAGAAGGAAGGAAGGAAGGAAGGGAGGGAGGGAAGGAGGGAGGGAGGGAGAGAGGGAGGAAGGATGCCCACTTGATGGGCATTCCCTCAATTTCCAATTTTTAGGCACCACAAAAAGCTGCTATAAAAACTTTTGTATAAGTAGGTCTTTTTCCCTTTGTTTTTTTTTCTCTCTTTGGTATACAGACCTAGCAGTCATATTGCTGGATCAAAGGGTATGCACAGTTTTATACAACTTGCTTATTTTTTTTAAATCTCATTACCTTTATTTGACAGATTTACTCACTGGTATGTCAATGGAATAATCTAGGCAAAATATGTTTGAAATTCAGCAGGGCATTTGGCACAATTTGGGATTTATGGGTTTATGGATATTCCAGGATATTCTAGAAGGACTAGCACCTCCAGTGTGACGCCCTGCAGAGCCTTTTTCAGGGTTGCTCATCCACCTTTGGTGTCCACCTTTCAGCCAACTCCCGTCTGTGGCTCCAAGAAGCCATAGCATGTGTAACAGCCACATCCCAGTAAACCCTCTCAGCAGAAGGGCTAGAGAGTTGAGGGCAGCCAACAAGCCTCAAACCCATCTGTGATTTAGGGGAGTATCTATCTCAACCATTTGAAGACTTTCCTCAGCAGAATGGATGAATGAGAACAATGTGTTACAAAAGCTATGAAGGCAACTGAAGCAGGCCTGAGTGCTCAAATCTTGGTCAGACATTGAAAGTCACCCACTGCATCATGAGCCATCCCCAGTCATGCTGATTTTTGTCTTGCCACTGGACGTCAATGACTCTAGAAGAGACAGTGAGGCTGATAACTTTGTGTAGCTCTGCCTCACTTAAATCCAACTCACCCACAAGTCAAGACATCACCCATGGGAAAATTTTAAAACTTATGGAAGTAAATGCTGAAAACTAAAAATAAATTAAATTTTAAGAAAAGACATCACCCATGACATCATTGTTCCTCTTCGAAGATGAAGGATAAACAACAACCTACATTGCACCGTAAGGTTTTCTAAGTGCCTTACCTATATTATCTCATTTTATTCTCTTGACAACCCTGTAAAGTTGGTGCTATTATCCCAATTTTACAGTGAGAAAACTGAGGCAAACGGGAGTTCAGTGACTTGCCCAGGATCACACAGCTAATTAGTATTTGAGGCATGATTCTTGACTTCATGTGTACCCAGCTACTAGACATTTTTATGGTTGTCTATTCCTTTTAGACCATTACAACATGTTCTTCCTGTTTTACTTTAATGAATGTTTGTGGTGCTAGGGGCATTCTCAAACTGGCTCAAAAGAACCAATTGTTAAATTTCCAGTGTAAGCATTTCTACCTTAAAACTTGACAATTCTATAAATTGGGGCTTGATTCATTGCTTTGATGATTACGGACGACTGATGATTGTGAAAGTGATGAGTCGATGTTGACAATGAAGATTAAAATTAAAAGGGTTTCATGCTTTTGTGGAGGAGTGGTTGTTAAACATTTACCAGCTCACTCCAGCATGATATTCCTTCTATCCAATGGGAAAGTTCTCATCTACATCCCCAGAAAATTCTCCCACCCATTCAGTTTAATCCTTCCCCTCACATCTTGAGACCATGATAAACATTATGTCCTTCAGTTTAATCTTTCAGGTCATCATTCTTAGAGAAGGAGTTTCTAATTCTCCAGACAGCAGTCTTAGGTCTCACCAAGGTATGCTATAATTCAGGCCTGAAACAGGGCAATGGAAGAATATATCTTCTTCAAAAGAAACAGATTGGATAGAAGTATTGGCAGAATTCAAGAACTGTCAGAAAGATATAAACCTATGTGAGATTCATGAACCTAAGGAAGGAAGTGTGGTAAAGAACACTGGATGAAGATAAAAGAAAGAAGAATGATATAATTATGGGAAGACGGTACTAGCTTCCTGAGCAGGTGGGAAAAGATAACCTCCTGACATAGATTACCAAGTTAGAATGGAGGCATGATGTATTTGTGGTGGGGGACACCAACAATCTAACATTGGCTAACGGCCTCATTCTGCTAAAAGAAAAATAATATTTAATTTTAAAAATGCTTAACATGTATCATTCCGTCTTTTAGAAGGTAGAAATCATCAGAAGTACTATTCTGTACCTGATTTTTAACCAACGAGGAATTTATAGCTAAAACATAAATAATAGTCATTTTGGAGAAAAAGTAACCATGTCTCTTGAAGTCATGCTAGACGATAAGGGGAGCACAACACACAATATGATGTCTAGAGTGGGGGTCAGGAAAACTCAGGTTCAAATCCTACCTCAAACATTTAGCTATGTGACCCTTGGGAAAATTATTTAACCTCCTTGTTCAGTTTCCTCATCTGTAAAATGAAGGATTTAAGCTTGATGACCTCTGAGGGCATCCTGTGAATTTCAAAAAGTTCAGAGAAAAGATTGGTATGATCCAATGCCCTGAGTCTCCAAAGGCACCATTGACTCAAGAGGTGGGAGAAAACCTCGAGATGGAAATTCAGACAATGCAGTCACAGATAATTCCAACAGAAAAAAAGGGAGAAGACTATTTTTTAAATAATGTGACTACATGGAGGGTTCTCCAATGTATTCATACAGTAAAAGCATATGCAAGTGAGTAAAGCTAAAGAAATAATAAACACAGGATAACAACAATGAAAATGGAAAGAAAGGTCACCGTAAAACAAAAACAAAAATGAAGGTTATGAAATTAAGAAGAACAAGCTTGACCCCAAATAGCAGATATGAGAAAACACTTCTTCCCACTCCTTTACAGAGGTGCAGCCCTGGGTAAATGATAAGAGTGTTCACAGGTGTGGAACATCACATATATAGTCAGACTTTTTCAACTTACTGATCAGTTTTGTTAACTTTTTCCTCTTTGCTTTTTTTTTTTTTTTTTTTTTTTTTTTTGCTTTTCGGAGGGAGGAAGGGAGGGCAATTGGGCTTAAGTGACTTGCCCAAGGTCACATGGCCAGTTTTTTGTGTTAAGTGAAATGGCTTGGGAAGACATAAAAGTGGAAATTTAGGCAATATAAAAACAAAAGATGTCAATAAAATGTATTTTTTTAACGGACATGCATAGACGATGCAAGTGTAACTAAGGACAAATATGACAGGGCAGCACGGTCTCTCATTCTCCTTTATGAGTTGGTGACGTGAAAGGTCCTAGATGAGCCCAGCACCTCATCTCTACCCCCATAAATTTCTTTAGCAATGATTTAAATGTGCACCAGATAAAATAGTCATTTTAAAAAAGACCGAAAAGAAATACTGGTAAACTCATCCATCCGTTATAGCAGGGCTTCTTAGACTTTTCCCACTTGTAGCCCCTTTTTGCCCAAGAAATTTTTACACAACCTCAGGTCTATAAAATAGGTATACAAATCAAACATTTGCTGATAATAAATCATAAAGAAATTTATTTTAAAATAATTCTTTGGTATACATATAATTTTACCATTTATTAAAGGTGAAATCAAATTTTCATACCAATGAGATGGATGTGCTTGTTTATTTTTACATAAAGAATTAAATCTTGGCAGAATAGTTGATAGTGGGGCAGCTAGGTGGTGTAGTGAATGGTGTACCGGCCCTGGAGTCAGGAGGACCTGAATCCAAATTCGGCCTCAGAGACTTAACTCACTTACTAGCTGTGTGACCTTGGGCAAGTCACTTAACCCCAATTGCCCTGTCTTCCCCTCACAAAGAAGAGGAAGAAGAAGAAGAAGGAGGAGGAGGAGGAGGAGGAGGAGAAGGAAGAGAAGGAGGAAGAGGAGAAGGAGAGTTGACAGTTCAGGATGCAGAACATCATCAACATTTTTCAGAGTAGATCAACATTTTGATTTTATAATCCTCAATGCTGAGAATGCTGCTTCATATAAATACACAGTGCAAAATGGCATAAGTATGTTTAGGGAAATTTCAGAAATTGTTGGAAATTCTGTTCTAATACCAAGCCAAAATTTATTTAATGAATTTTTTAGGAATTGATAACTTGGTAAATTCTTCTTGAACTTTTAATGGCAGATGACTGAAATTTTTTTTTTAATTTCAGTTGAGTATGATTTATGAACCCAACTTAGGTTTTTAGAATCAAAATTTGAAGTTATTTCATCTAACTGAATTGCAAATGTTGGACTGCCCTTAAGCCTGATAATAAGCTGCTGGAATTTCAGAAATTTCAGAAATTCTTTTGGAAACTGTATCATTTGATAAAGGAATTTTATGAATTTCATTTCCATACTTTTTACCATGAATTATTTCTGACATTTTAATAGCACCAGGTAGCACGAGATATTCTCCTATCACATAAGACTTTTTAGTTTTTGCAATTAAACAAGTTTTATATGACTCAAGTAAATACTTTTCTTCAACAGTAACAGATTTCTCAAAACATTGTTTTTCTTTGTTTGGAGATTTTAAAAGTTGTTCAGAATATTCCTTTGGTTTATTGCAGCACACTGCATGTTTGGTAGTAAGATGTTGTTTTAGTTTGACTGGTTTCATGTTCTCTGCAGCCAAAGATTCCTTGCAAATTAAGCAAAGAGGTTTTCTCACACCATCATCATTATTAGAAGCAAATCCATATCACGAAAATGATTCAACCAGGTTGTAGTACACAAAAATGTCACTTTGTGTGTACTACAACCTGGTTGGGAAGACTCTGCCTCATTGTCATCAGTATTTTTACCTCTTCTGTCTAAATTTAGCCTCTTATCCATAACCAAAAAATATTTTTGTCCTAAAATATAAATAAATATTGCTAATAATTTCTCAAATAAATACTAGCTTTAGTGTGTGAAACTGCATTTGTTTATGCTTAATTTTAAAAACTGATGTTCACACTTAAATACACATATAGCAATGGTGGTGGAGAAATATTACTAAAGGGCTTTTGCATTTACTTGCTGTAATTAAACACTTATGTTTCTGTAAAAGAAGGAGATAACAGCAATTTTTAAAATCAAACTTTCTAACACAATACAATCCAAAGCTATACTACTTTGATACTTACACACTAAGGAATGATGGTAGAAAAATATTAAAAGTCTTTATTTTCCATAATTAAACTATTATGTTTCTGCAAGAGCAGAAAACTTTGTGTGTATAGTAAAAACACTGCAATTCATAACATACAATAGTTTCAAATCTGAGCTAAGGTGTTTCTGGCATTGGCATTGTGTGGTATGACAACATGTGTGGTACAAAGTGTGTATGTTGTCTGTTCAGAATCAAGGCTGCAGTGAAGCCACATGATGCAACATGGGCAAGCCTGCCAAAAACATGTTTGATTTTGAATAAAGTTTTGGCCGTTACATGTTCACAAACCTTTTACTGTTGCCAAAGTTTTGGGACTCCCATAATCAGTTACGCGACCCTATATGGGGTTGCAACCCACAGTCTAAGAAGCGCTGTATTGTAGGACTGTATGAGAAGGTGGTCTGAAGCCTTCAGGACCTACAAGCAGTGACATTTAAAGGGGTTTTGAAGCCAACACAATTTTGAATAAGAAAACATGAAACTATCAGAACTTTATCCCTAGTCTGGTGGGGCCACAGTAGGAAATGTAGACAGACTACACTATAAAGAAAGACTGAACCAGGGCACATGCAGTACCTCTAAGAGCTATGAAGCCAAAAGTCTTATCAGAGACATAGCAAGAAAAGGCCAGCTGTGAGTGACTGACCAAGGATGCAGACAGCAGGTGGACAAGAAAGCAGAGGAGAGAAAGAACCATCAGAAGTCCTGAGACCTGTACAATTTCTGATATTCAATTGGATTGAATGTAGGGAGACGGGGACTCAAATAAACAGAATACATTTTTTTTTTTACTATATTGCAAAATTCAATATACGTACATTTTGGAAACAGTTAGCTAATATTTACATAGGATTTTAAAGGGTACAAAGCAATTTAGATATATTATCACAGTGTATCATTACAACAACCTTGTTAGGTGTGTGGTATCATAATTCTTCTTATATAGATAAGGAAACTGATTTGCCCAGGGACTCACATCTAGTAAGAAGCAGAATTTGAATTCAAGTCTTCCTAACTCCAACTCTAGTGCTCTTCTCTCTAACTTCTCAAAGTATACATTAAAAGAAGTTCATGCTTTCATAGACAATATTCTTCCTTGCTCTTGTTTATGTTATAAATATGTGACTAAGTTCATTATAAAAAAATTATAGCCAGCTCCATGAGTTGTCTATTTAACTACATACCACAGTCTGAACGACAGCCATTCTTGATTTACTTGGTCAGCATTTAAGCAGCCTGCAATACTCACGATAAGCATTTATGCAAAGATCACCACCAATATAATCACAATTTGTATGCCTAACATCAATCATGGAGGAGGAGGAAATGGGGAATTTCTATGAAGAACTCATTAAGATTCTCAAAGTTAAATCTACATATACTTTAATACTCAGTGACTTCAGTGTCAAGGTGGGCATAAGAAAAGACAATCAAAATACGAAAAAATATTGAAAAACATGACTTAGGAGTGAAAATAAAAGGAGAACAAATTCTCATAAACTGTACAGAAGATCTACACCTACAATTCCTGAAGAGTTCCTTGGAAAAGGGAGTTAGAAGACTACATAGGCAAAGTATCAAATAAAATCATTCAAAAATGAGTTTTTTAACAGACAGGAAATTACTAATTACTGATGCAGGAGTTATTTATATATCTGTTATTTGTTTATAGTTGGACCCCACTTATCAAAGGCAAATATAAAAATCAATGCTGAATAAGAATGAAAATTAGAAGATAAAACAATAGGCATCTGATATAGCTTCCATGTCTCCTATTTTAACAAGCAATTTACTCTAAACAATATTTTTTAATGGAAAAAAGAACAGACATAGACACCAACTGTCACTATTTTCTAAGGAAGTTTAACTTATTTGAATTAACTATGATAATGAAAAGACCAAAAAAATTCTAGAAATGCCCTTAGCTAGTAAACATTTGACCCCTTTACCAGAGATGTGGTGGCCAAGGGCAATACCAGTTTACAATACAAGGTGGTTTGTAAGATTTTGTGAGAAAGGATGGTGAAATATTATAAACAATGCACCTCTTAAATTAATAAATATCAGTAGAAAGAAAAAAAAACTTTTACATTTAACTTGGCAAAAGACTCAATACAGATGATTCTGAGAGCATTTGAAGATGAAATTGTACATTACATGACAGACAGACCAAAGGTGGAAGAAACCATCAGTTTTCCATAAGCTTTTTTCTCTATCAGTGAAAGACTAAACTCTAGAACAATCTGAGGCTTATGAATGAAAAATGCTTTAAAATACTTAATTGAACTACATAAGTTCGATTTACCTAACCCAGATGAATTATATCCAAAGATAATGAAAGCACTTATGGATGTGATTACTGAATCAGTGATCTTTGAGGAATTGTAGACTACAGAAGAAAAGGTCACAGGACTATGAGAAGGCATATATCCTTTTTTCCTTTATATTCCACAAATTATAATGGGTTGGTGAATTTGCTATTTATCCCAAGAAAAAGTTCTAGAACATATTATTAAACTTGCAATTTAATGAGTGCTAACTTTCAGTTAGCAGTTGAAAAGGGAAATGGAGATTACTGTGAACCAAAATGGGTTCATTAAGAGCAAGTCATGCCAGAGTAACTTTATAAGATCATTTTTTCAGCTTCTCAAGATCTGGACAAGCTGGAATAATGTACCAAATTGAATAAAATGAAATTTAATTTGGATAATGTAAAGTCCTGCTCTGATTTAAAAAAAATAATAATTATATAAGTACAGGACAGACAGACACAGCCTGAGAGAAATACATGTTATTACAAGATCTGCATGTCTTTAGTAGACAGTCAGATCCATAGATCAGAAATACAATCAATAGTTTAAAATAATGAAATTTTAGAAATAGCAACTGGATCTATGATTTCATTGGTATAAGGAATTTCCAGATGAAGAAACTTCCTCCATCAATTTAATATAAAACTCAACATTTTTTGAGAATTTCTTGGAACATCGAGAGGTTAAATAATTTTATCAGGATCATAAAGCCAGTATGTTTGCGAGGTGGAACTTGAAAGACCCAGGTCTTCATGGCTTGGGGCCAACTCTCTACCACTATGCCATACAATTTTATGTGATATTTGATTGGATTTATAGAAGTACTATGGCCCAAAATGCATGATCCCATTGTATTTTGCCATGATCACACAGTTTGCCTGAAACAAAGTCCAGGAAGGAGAATAATATGAAGTGGTAGGAAAGGTAGGTCAAAACCAGATAGCTAAGGAATTTATATTTTATCCTAAAGGAAATATGGAGTCACTAAAGATTTTATGCAAGTGGGTAGGGTAACAGAATTGGACAAGTTCTAAAATATTGTGTCCAATTCTGCACATACATTTTAACTGACAAGCTGGTATATACCCATCATTGAGTGAATTGGGTGATGAAAGATCTTGAGATCATCACATGTGGCTCATGGAAAGAACTGGGGATGTTTAGCATAGGAAAGTAGAAACTCAGAAAGATATGATAGTGTCACCAATTTGAAGGGAAGTCATTTGGAAAGAGATTAGGTTTATACTCCCTTGCCTGAGAAGTTAGAATTAGAAATAATGGCTATACATTATAGGTTGGCAGATTTTACAGTAGGAAGGTGTTCCAAGAAATTAAAATGGTCCATAAATTAATCGTGTTATTTTTTAAAGTACTGAGTTCTCTTTCACCAGAAGAGGAGAAACAAAATAACCACCTTCCCAGGATATTCCATAGGGAATGCAAGCCATACTAGGTTATTTCTGAGAGCCTTTCCAATTCTACTATTCTGTATATACCACAACAAAAAAGGATCACAGAGAAAAGAAATTTATTTTCACCACCTAAGTGTAGGGTCTTTTCTTTTTTAAATTTTATTTATTTATTTTTAGTTTTCAACATTCATTTCCACAAGATTTTGAGTTACAATTTTTTCCCTGTCTTTCTCCTATGCCCACCCCAAAATAGCAAGCCTACTGAATATCCCTTCCCCCAATCTGTTCTCTCTTATATCCTCTCCCATCAACCGCCCCCAACTTTCTAGTAGGGCAAAATGGATTTCTATACCCCATTGCCTGTATATCTTTTTTCCCAGTTGCATGTAAAAAAACAATTTTTTGAAATATTTGTTTTTAAAACTTTGAGTTCCAGTTTTTTCCCTTCTTCCCTCCTCACCTGCCACCACTGGGAAGATAAGTAATTCAATATAGGTTGTACACATGTAGTTACCCAAATCATTTCCATAATTGTTGTATTGTGAAAGACTAACTATATTTCCCTCCATCCTATCCCACCCCCCACTTATTCTATTTCCTCCTTTGACCCTATCCCTTTTCAAAAATGTTTGCTTCTAACTACCCTCTCCCCCAATCTGCCCTCCCTTGTATCATCTCTCCTCCTATCCCATACCCCCCATTTTCCAGTAGAATAAGATACTCAATTGAGTGTATATGTTATTCCCTCATTAAGCCAAATTCAATGACAATAAGGTTATCCCATTCCTTTTCACCTTCCTGCTCTTCCCCTCCATTGTAATAGTTTTCTCTTTCTTCTTTTATATTAGAAACTCTAATCTATCTCTCCCTTTCTCCTTCTGCCAATAAATCCCTCTCTCATCTCAATTTTATTTTTTAGATACCATCCCTTCCTATTCAACTGATCCTATGCCCTCTATGTATACATGTACACACATATACATACACTCACTTATGTATTTTTGCACACACACCCTCCCCTACATATATGTGTGTGTATATATATATATATATATATATATAATATACATATATAATCCCTTCAACTATCCTCATACTGAGAAAAGCCTCATAAGTTACAATTATCATTTTTCTATGTAGGAATGCAAATATTTCAACTTGAATGAGTTCTTTATGATTTCTTTTTCCTGTTTACCTTTTCATGCTTCTCTTGCTTCTTGTATTTGAAAGTCACATTTTCTGTTCAACTCTGGCTTTTTCATCAAGAATGCTTAAAAATCCTCTATTTCATTGAATGACCATATTTTCCCCTGAAGCATTATACTCAGTTTTGCTGGGTAGCTGATTCTTGGTTTTGGTCCTAGCTCCTTTGACCTCCAGAATATCATATTCCAAGCCCATCAATCCCTCAATGTAGAAGCTGCTAGGTCTTGTGTTATCCTGATTGTGTTTCCACAATACTCAAATTGTTTCTTCCTGACTGCTTGCAGTATTTTCTCCTTCACCTGGGAAGTCTGGAATTTGGCTATAATATTCCTAAGAGTTTTCTCTTTGGGATCTTTTTCAAGAGGCAATCAGTGAATTCTTTCAATTTTTATTTTGCCCTCTGGTTCTAGCATATGAGGGCAATTTTGCTTGATAATTTCTTAAAAGATGGTGTCTAGGCGCTTTTTTTTATTATGGCTTTCAGGTAGACCAATAATTTTTAAATGATCTCTCCTGGATCTATTTTCCAGGTCAGTGGTTTTTCCAATGAGATATTTTACATTGCCGTCTATTTTTTCATTTGTTTGAATCTGTTTTATAGTATCTTGATTTCTCATAAAGTCATTTGCTTCCAGTTGCTCCAATCTAATTTTGAAGGAGTTATTCTCTTCAGTGAGTTTTTGAAATTCTTTTTCCATCTGGCAAATTCAGCTTCTTAAAGCATTCTTCTCCTCATTGGCTTTTTGGGCCTCCTTTGCCATTTGAGTTAGCCTATTTTTTAAGGTGTCATTTTCTTCAGTGTATTTTTGGGTCTCCTTTAGCAGACTATTGCCTTGCTTTTCATGATTTTCTTGAATCATTCTCATTTCTCTTCCCAATTTTCCCTCCACTTCTCTTACTTGATTTTCAAAATCTTTCTTGAGTTCCTCTATGGCCTATAACCAATTCATATTTTTTAGAGGCTTTTGATGAAGGAGTTCTAATTTTTCTGTCTTCCTCCTGCTCCATATCTTGGTCCTTTCTGTCCCCCAAAAAAGGATTCTATGGTATAATTGCGCTTCCTGTGCTTGCTCATATTGCCAGCCAATTATTTGACTTTTGAGCTCTTTGCCACAGTAGAACTCTGCTTCCAGAATGGAGAGGGCTTTGCCCCAAATTGCTGGGGGTTTTGCAGCCGCTGGAACTATTGGGAAGGTGCTATCTCTACAGCCCCCAGCAGCTCTGGCTCACTGGCCACACACCCCAAGACCACCACCCAAGACTGTGATCCAGATCCAAACAGCTTAAAGCAAGAATGATTACCCTCTTAATGGCCACTTGGTCCACCTACGACCTGCAGGCCAGGAGCTCCTGAGGAGATCATGCGGCAGTAACGGTGGCTGCACAGTTGCAGTGCCTCCGCTGCTTCTTGCTTCAGGGGCAGGGGCCAGACCATGCTCTTCCACCCCCCACTCTCATTCCAACAGAGTTCCACACTGACCTTTTACTTTGTCTTTAGTGTTTATGGGTTCAGAAGTCTGGAAACCACCATAGTTGCTGTTGATTCACCCTCCTGAAGTCTGCTCTGACTGCTGCTGGTTGGGGCCACTCTGGGGCTGGAACTGTGTGGCTCCTGCAGGACTGCATTTGGCTCCTAGCACGCTGCAATAGACCTTTCCTATCAGCCTGCCAGGCTGTCTCCAGCAGGAGATTTGTTTCTCTCTGTCACTTTGTGGGTTCTAGAAGTAGCTCTAAAATTTGCTTAGAGTCATTTTTTTACAGGTATTGGAATTGTTTGGAGCTGGAGACCATGCCAAGTTTATGCTTCTACTCTGCCATCTTGGCTTCCAGGATCTTTTCTATAAGAGATTTCTTTGTTATCATCATTAAGCATGTGAGAGAAGAGACTTTCTCATTATCACTTTGCCTAGTATTAGTATATCAAATATGAAACAAATATGAAAACAAATGCCTATTACATGATCAACCCAACATGAAATTATGCTTCTTCCTGCTTTTGGATGCTTGTACTATATTTATTGCTAGGTGGATGGGGTAGGTACAAAGACGGAACCAAAACAGTCTCTACCCTTAAAGAACTCTTAGAATCCTGGACAAATACATTACAGAGACATGTACATTTGAAATGATAAGAGGAGAGAGTACATGCTAACATCTGAGGAGACCTGGAAAGGCTTCATACACAAGGTGGCAGCTGGGATGAGCCCAAAAAGAAGCTAAGTACTCATAAAGAACAGTGATGAGGAGTGAGTGCATTCCAGGAACAAGGAGCAGCTGATTCAATTGCAAAAAGAAGGGAGTCATACCACCTTAAAAACCAGTTTGCCTGAAACAAAGTCCAGGAAGGAGAATAATATGAAATGGTAGGAAAGGTAGGTCAAAACCAGATAGCAAAGGAGTTTATATTTTATCCTAAAAGAAATACAGAGTCACTAAGGATTTTATTCAAGTGGTTAGGGTAACAGAGTCAGACAAGTTCTTTGAAAATATTCTTTAAGCATATCTGTGTAGGACTGATTGCAGAGGACCAGAAGCAAGGAAACCAATTAGGAAGCTATTGCAATAGTCCAGACAACCTTACCAAAAAAAAGAGGAAGCATTATAATAAATAGAAAATGAAAAAAAGAGGAAGTGAATATGTTTAAAATTATTATTCTTTATCCAGAATGTTTGAACCTTATATATAACAAAAAGTAGGTTTTGCTTCTTTCTGCAACATACTATTTTGTACGTCAGCACTATAGGCAGAGGAAATGCTACAGCTGAGAATACCTAGACGAAGCATCACTAAGGCAAGGGACAGCACTTAATTGTGTTGTACCTCTGTGATGGATGTGATGTGTAGTGAGAATTTTAGGAGCTGGTAAAAGGAGAGTCTACTGCTGGTAGGAAGAATATCTGTTCTTTATTATGGAGCCTTTTAATCAATTTAATTGCTTACAGTGAGTGGCTTGGATCCAGGTGAACATCTTTGGACAGGGTGTGGCTGCATTGTTAGGCTCCTGAGACACATCCCTAATTGGTATGTTTCTCTCTGTGTCTTTCCCAGGATGATAGCCTTTAGTAAAGCAGCCAGAAGAGTTGTTTGTAGTGTCCACGTTCCCTTCACTAAGCTTCCCCTTGGCTGTGATGATATTAAGAATCTTTCCATTGTCTCTCCTTACTAGGTAGGCAAGTCTGTGAGGTTAAGTACTTCTTGAGGCAGCCTCAGCTGAATCTTTGATGATGAGACTGCACCAGAAAACTCTGGGCAAGTCTGAGAGCCCTAGACACAATAATGGATATCAGTATTTGTCAGAAATTCAGGCAAGCCCTAGAAAATAATAACGTCTAACCTTAAATACCTCTGTATTTGGTACCCAAACATAAAAACACTTTGACTCTTGTAAGCCTTTATCCTTCTAATCTACTGTATTTCGTCTATGATGATTTGCAGTAAATCCCTTTTAGGATACCTAGGAAGGTGGAGGATACTATGGAAGGTGATGGGTAAGAAGCTTCATCCTCTCTTGTGGGAGAACTCACAAGAGCAAAGGGAAAGGTATTGGCTGCTAGGGTCCAGTAGATGGCATCAGTGAGCTGGGTGCTGGGCTGGCTGACCCAAGAAAAAGTATTTTTAGGCATGTGTGGAGACATGGGATTAATGCAATATCTGACTGAGAGTTTCTTCTTATGTATTTCTATTTCCCCCACCTCCATGTCTTCTGAGGCTATATATCTCATACCACTTGCCAACTCGGGGCTTGTACTTCTCCCAGTGCAAAAATTCCTGATTACAACTCTGAGCAAACACTCCAGTGTGTGCTGAAAATCATTGTCCTACCCAAATGTAATTTGAAAAATCCCACCCTGTGACTAGAGAGTCATCCATAGAATAATTAAAGTGCCTTGTCAGTCTGTAGATCAATAAAAAACAGTTCCTTAGGAGAAAGAATGCTTAGCCCAAATGGAACTGGAAAGCACATCAGAGTTGGGGTGAAGTTTAGTCACCATAACGAAAAAGGGGGACTGATGTCCCAGACTTCCATAGTGTTACTCTCGCAAAAGAGTGGAGGAATAATACAAAACCCCTGTTTCTAGGGAAGTCTCTAAATATTTCAGAGGGGATAGCTGAGACAATCCTCAGAGTCTAGAACTATGAATTCACTACTACCATGAGCTCAGAAGCAAGACCACACCAAGAAATAATGATACACCCAGAAATATATAAATTATCCAAGGATCCTGGGTGATCTCATTCTCCTTCCTAAGATACCGTAGCTGAGAAGTCCACTTGTTTCTAAGGTCACCAACGATAATGAGAAATCAATAAATAGGTACCTTCTCACAATGGCAGAAGACAGCTTCGAAGTCACCAGCCATTCCAGTAGAATGTGGCCTCCCCAGCCAACAGCATCAAAGTTGAGTTTCAGGCAATACCACAGCTACACACTGTTAAGTATTTATCTTTTGAGATTTTGAGGGAAAAAAAAATGTCCCTCAAAATACACCACTTCCCCAAAATGAAATTTTCTCTGAAAGAAAAAAAAGATAAAGGTATAGTCTGAAAAGGTATACAACTGTGTAGCTAGGTGGCACAGTGGATGGAGTGCTAGCCCTGGAGTCAAGAGAACCTGGGCTTAAATCCAGCCTCAGATAAGCTGTGTGACCCTGGGTAAGTCACTTCACCCTGTTTGCCTCAGTTTCCTCACCTGTTAAATGAGCTGGAGAAGGAAATGGCAAACCACTCCAATATCTTTGCCAAGAAAACCCCAAATGGGGTCATAAAAGTTGGACATGACCAATTGACTGAACAATAACACTGATTATAGACCACAGTACAATTTTATGCAATATAAATGTTTATTGTTATTACTTATTTATTGTTTGTTTAGTGCTGTTGTTTTGGGGGAAGGGGTTGAGGAGGAATCTTATATTATATAATACCTCACATGAATATAGTGCTTTCATGTTTACAATAATTTCCAATTTGTAGTTCACAAATGGTAGGAGAAATTTTTGTTTGTACGATCTCTGATTTCATTGGAATATGGGATCCAGTAAGAAAACATCTTCTACCACCGCATATTAGCACCTACTCTGCAACAAAAAGTCGGAGCAACTGAGAGGATCAGTGACTTTCCCCAGGGTCACGCAGCTAGGATGTGTCAGAGTTGGATCCATCTCTTTCTGACAACACATCTGACTCTCCATCCTCTGTTATACCACCCCTCAGATAGATGAGAAAGATAGAGGTGATGAAAGAGACAGAAAATCCATTCTTAAATCAATGTCTTTTTTGAGTCTGAAGCCAGATCTCTGTCTCTTTTGTCACACTGCCTGGGATAGGACAAGCCATCTCTCTATTTCATAGATGAAGAAATTGAGACTCAAAGAAATTAACTACCTTGCCCAAGTCACAGAGCTGTTAAAGGGCAGATCCAGGATTCAAACCCAGGTCTTCTGATTCCAGTACTCTTAGTTATGCTACTTTTACTCCCAAAAATGACATCAAAATAGTTTAATGGCTCATGCCACAGACACCCATAACAAGCATGGGGTTACATAACACCATTTTGAAGAATTAGAGAACTAAAGAATCATCTGACACCAGACATGCTTGTTATGAGTTTACAGTAGGGGAAAAATCTGCCTTTTCCCCTATTCACTTACACATTAAAGTAATAGAAATGGAAACAAGATGCTGGGGTTTTTTCATAATGATGAGTAAACTTGAATGGATTTTCTTCCCCCCCAGTATACCTCAGTAGCATTTAACTGAATGATATTTCTGAATTTAAATAGCAACTAAAAAAAGAAAACCATTTCATACCTATAAGAATAATTCAGGTCCATTGGAAAATATGACTAACAGTTATAACATAATATTTTTAATGAAAGGAAAACTTATACCAAATCTTTCCCTAAACACTAGCATCTAGATAGAAATGAGTCACACATCTCTGGCAGATTTATGTTTCACTTAAAAACAAAGGGTGAAACAATACTGGGAGAACCAATATATGTTAAATTCCTTATAAATAAGAAAATAGAGTATAGCGTGATTAATGAGTAATTTGCCTTTCTTAATTTAACATGTACTACTGGATTTGATAGACCTAGCATAAAAGATGCTTAAGATGGATGGCATTTGTGGGATTCAGAAGGACGACAATAACCCAAGGATGATTAAGAACACATTAGAGAGAAACACAACCTAAGTTAGGGTCTCAGTTCAAAGGAAAAACTGGGGAGAAAGGAGAAAATTGAGATGGACTCAGAATCTGGAGGATTCAGAGAAAACCAATACAAAAGAGATGGTCTATTGTTTCCTCCCTATCCTGTACCCTGAGTGTGGATCCTCTATAAACCCAGAGAAGTAAAACTCCTACTCTGAATCCCAATTAAAACTAGACCAAGATTATCTTGACAGCTTCACCTTTTAAAGACAACAACAACAAATAGCATTTATATAGCAAAATGTTTTATAAACATTATCTCATTTACCCAGATAATGATGCTCAGTGAAGGATAGGATCTAGAGCAGCAGTTCTCAATCTGTGGGTTGTGACCCCTTTGGGGGTCAAACGGGGTCACCTAAGACCATCGGAAAACTCAGATGGTCTTCTGAGACACCACTCTTCTATTCATCTCCAGGAGGGTCCGCCAACATGCAGATACGCCCACATATGAGTATTAAAGGGTTGCAACATTAGGAAGGTTGAGAACCACTGATTTAGAGGTATCTGCAAAGTAAGGAGTATCCCAAGAAGAACAGTAGCATCCATTAAGGAACAGCTTCAAACACTACTTACCAAGCCAATCAGTTTGACCAAGCCAATCAATCAACTAGCACTTATTATGTGCCTACTGTCTGCCTAGTGCCTACTGCTAGGCACTAGGATAGCAAAAACAAAAGTTAAAGAGTCCTTTCCCTCAAGGGGTTTAGCTTCTATTTGGTCATGATCCCTTGAAGGCTTCAACAATGCCATGTGAGTTAATACTGACTAGTTTCTACCACATTTCCATATCTACATTCATAAATCTTCATACACAAATGAAGTCAAGTCAACAAGTACTTATTAATCACCTACTATGTGTTAAATAACAGTGTGATAAGTGCTAAGGAATGGGCAGCTAGGTGGTAAAGTACATAGGGTGCTGGACCTGGAGTCAGGAAGACTCATCTTACTGAGTTCAAATCTGGCTTCAGATAATTTCTAGCTTTGTGACCCTGGGCAAGTCACTTAACCCTGTTTGCCTCAGTTTCCTTGTCTGTAAAATGAGCTCGAGAGAGAGCTTGGCACCTTTGCCAAGAAAACCCTAAATGTGGTCATGAAGAGTTGGTCATGATTGAAAAACAACAGCATGGTAACAGCAAAGTGCCAAGGACACAATCAGAGGCAATCAACAACTTCTGCTCTCGGGGGAGGGAAGAAGACGCCATGCAAACATCACAAACAAGATATACACAGGATAAATGGGGAAATCTCAAAGGAAAAGCACTAAGATTACTGTGAAGGGCAGAAAATGAGACTCAAAAGAAGCCAGGAAAGTCGGGAAATAGAGCAGGGAGATCATTCCAGGCACAAAGGAGTAGGTGGAATACCCGGAATTAGGAGATGGAGTGTCTCATGAAAGTTACAGGAAGGACTGGGCTATTGGGTATATGGAGAAGAGAAAAGAGTAAGAAGACTGAAAAGGGAGGAAGTGGCCAGGTTGTAAAGGGTTTTCAAAGCCTAACAGGAATTTGTATTTGATACTAAAGAGTAAATAGGAAGCCACCATAGTTGACTGGATTAGAAGGAGGGTAACATGGTCAGATATGTGCTTTTTTTTTTTTTTTAGATGGAGAGTTTGAGAGCTGAGTGGAGGATGAATTGAAATGAGGGGAGATTTGAGACAAGGAGACCAATCAATAGGTTCTCGCAACAGTCCAGATGGAAGGTCGTGAGAACACACACCCTAGTGGTTGCAGTGTTAGAGAGAGGGGGCTATATAAGGGATAGCAGGTATTGAAGGTAAAATTAACAGGACTTGGCAACTAAGGGGTGAGAGGATGAGAAGCAGAGAATGACACCTAGCTTTCAAGACTGAATGCCTATTGGTCTCTCAACAATAAAAGAAAAGCTGGACAGAGAAGAGGACTTGAGGGAAATGATAATGAGTTTAGCTTTGAACATGTTGAGTTTAAGATCACTACAGTGCATCCAGTTTGAGATTTCTGCTCGGCAGTTGGAAATATGTGGCTAGAGGTCAGAAATGAGGCTAGAATTGGACAAGTAGATGATCTGATCATCATTTGCATAGAGACGATAATTTAAACCATGGGAGCCGATGAGATCTCCAAGTGAAAAAGGATGAAGGGAAAAGAGAAGAGAACCAAGACAAAGCTTTGAGGGAGCCATATGGTTGGCTGACATGATGTGATTGAAGAGGCAACAAAGGAGACACCAAAGGAGTGGTCAAACAGATAGGAGGAGAATCAGGAAGAAAAAGAGAATATCAAGTAGAATAGGATGATCAACAATGTTTATGCACAGGTCAAGAAGGATGAGAATTGAGAAAAGGTCATTAGGTATGACAATGCATTTGAGCCTCACAACAACCCTATGAAGCAGGTGCTATAATTATACCCATTTTACAGATGAGGAAACTGAGGCACAGTGAGGATAAATCACTTTCCCAGGTCACACAGTTAATAAGTATATGAGACAGGGTTTGAAGTCAGGTTTTCCTCACTCCAAGTCCAGTGGATCTGCATACCCTAATGGACTCTGATCTCAAGATTCTTGGGAATAGCAGTGTCCCTCCTCCCACCCCAAATCATGAGAAACCTGCTTCCAGCTCAGCTCCCACAGCCCTCACTGAGGGGAGAAATAATGGTGGAGAAGGGGTCCACTATCCTCACCACCACCAGCAACAACTGCTGACCAACTTCCACCAACAGACAAACAAGCACAAAGATTCTGGGAATGATAAAACTCTCTAAAACACCTGTCCTGCTTCCAACACTCACCACAGCATCACCCTGGACAGCAAATCCAATGGATAAGGGGCCAGCTATCTCCACCAACTGTCATTCACAGGGCAGATGGGTCAGCTTAGCTGAAGCACTCACATAGCCTGAGATAGGCTAACTATGCTACAACAACTATCAAAGAAAGGAGAACTTGAAATATGATAGTCCAATAGAATCTTGTCAATTTGTTTGTAGAATTTATTTATCTTCTCGGTGGTCCATTTGTAGACAGTCTTGATGAGCACTCTAATATAAGGTGATTTAATTGCACCATGAAATTGTTCTTTGTTGCCTTTAGGAACCCAATAAAACCAGCTCCATCAATTTCTTTACTTTCCCCTGTGAGGAAATCATGGCTAAGGGGATACTGAGAAGAAATGTAAGCACCTGAAGGATGCTGTTTATTACGTACAGACATTCAAGCATGAGGCTCCCTCACCCTGAAGTCCTATGGGCACACAACATTGGCTCAGCTGTACTGTGGGATGAATACTCAGTCCAGAGCCCGGAACACCTGGGTCTCTGCTTTTTTTTCTGATTACTATTTCTTGTCAGATTCACAGGGATTTAGAGGCTAACATTAAGGGCAGCCAACCAGCAGGTGATCTTGACTGTGACACCACTACCCACAATTAACCACAGGGGCATTATGGTTAGGAAGGTTTTCTAAACTTACATTGAAGTTTGTTCAGCTAATAGTGGGCCAGTCTCGAATTCTTAATGATAAATGTAGTTGATCAAGTCAGTTATTGGTACATGGGAACCTCCTAGTCGATAGGCAAATCATCTAGTGGTCAAACATGGAGTCACTTCCATCAGTGAGCAACTAGCAATAGGCCAGTCATCACAGCTCCTCAAGGTGAACCTGTGAGCCATCCTTCCACTCAATTCCATTCTCTTTCTTTATTCTGTTTTCATTAATAATGAGATTCAAATTCAATTTCTCCATCAGTGTGTTCACATGTTGGTCAATAGACAAAGATCTCAAATTTATAGTACAAATACCTAAGTCTAAATGTGTAAATGATCTAAAAACTATGATCTTTAGCCTGCCTTTCTGTTACTCTACCAACTTCAGAGTATTTTTAATTGTTTTGTGGATTTCCATGATAAAAAAAAATTGATTATCAAGTGGTCTACCTGATGGGGTCTCTTCATTCTCAACTAGGCTGATCCTCATTAATTCTGTTTCCAGGACCATATCTGAAGCCTTCCGAGGGTGGTAGAACCTGCTAGAGCTTATATTTTTTTTGGCATAGCTCCAAGAACTCAGGGTAACCTCCACATTATGACTTAAATTCTGCATAAGACTTGCATCATGACAACGTAGATTTCAACAAGGAATAATTTCCAGTGAAAGAGAGAGGATAATCCCACTGAATGTTGCCCTGGTAAGAATATAACTGCAATATTGTGCTTGGTTATGGGAGCCATTTAAGAAGGCATTGACAAACTAGAGTATCTTGAAAGAATGGTGGCTAGAATGATAAAAGAACTGGAGACCATCCCATAATGACGATTGTTTAGTGATGTCTAGCCAGGAGAAGAAAAGGTAGGGAACATATAGAAGAATTAGAGTTTGTACTATTTGTCCCAAAAGGGCAGAAGTCAGAGCAAGGGATAGAACTTGCAAAGAGCCAAGTACTAATTATATGGAAGGAAAACTTCCTAACAATTTAAGTTATACAAATACAAAGTAAACTGACCTAGGATTTAGTGACTTCTTCATTGGAGGTTTTCAAGTGAAGACTGAATAACTAATTTTTTAAAATGTTAGAGGGAATTTCCATCTGTGTACAGAGTAGATGGATGAAGGGCAGCTAGGTAGCTAGAATCAGGAAGGCTCATCTTTGTGAGTTCAAATCTAGCCTAGCTGTGTGACCCTGGAAAAGTCACTTAACCCCATTTACCTCAGTTTCTTCATCTGTAAAATGAGCTGGAGAAGGTAATAGCAAACCACTCCAGTACCTTTGGGGTCAAAAAGCATTGGACACACCTGAAAGAACTCAACAACAATAGATGTTTGAAATTATTTGTCAGATTCCTTCCTATTCTATGATACTGGCAAGCATTCTCATACAAAGCAGCCAAAATTACTTGCTCATATGAAAGCAGAATATATTTAATGAATAATTATTCTTTCTTAATTCAGCATGTGCTACTGAAGGACTGAGACAGATTCTAGGAATCTATTTTTCATCCACATTTCACCTGTCCATTCATTCCATGTACAAAATTCCAAAATACGTACAATTTACTCCTCCATTAATTCTTCCTTATGACCCTTGCTCCTGTTTCCCTGTAATTCTGCTATTAATATTTAGGCATAGTTCTTATTTAATATGGTATATTTAGTATAGTTTCTGCAATGTTCTTTGATCTTAATTATGCTTTCAATTTAATACTATAAACAATGAAAATAATGAGACAAAAGTGATTAATAAAAGATTTTTTTGTCACTCAGCTGAGGTCTACATTACTCTGGTCATAGCAGTAAAAAAAATTAAAAGAACAGGAATAATATATTACTCTTATGCATAATAAATTCAGCACACAAACATGTAATTTTATGTTTATGGCCTATTTATTATTCCACTTTTCTTTTACATAATGTTAGTGGGTTTAATTTCCATTTATAACATACAAATGCAACTTACAATAGACAAATGGATTTAGGTGGGTGTTTCCAGTTGACAAAAAAGCTTTTAATTGAAATGAAAGAGCCATAAAAACCATTCTATCTGGATCATTGGCAAAAGAGTGATTCTGTTAGGATGTTGACTCTAATTTCTTTATAGGACTACGTAATCACCCACCTCCCACTCCTATTTTGGAATTTGTTTTTTCTTTCTTGTTAAAGCAATGTACTTATTAAACCCTAGAGATTAGAATACTTTTAATGGACTTAGACTTATCAGACTGTTAGAGTAAACATTCCCATAGCAGACCTTTTCCTGTTAGCTGATTAAAGTACTCCCTAGGAACAAATTACCTTGTATGTTTTCAGACACCTGAGGCTTCCTACATCAGTAGTTTAAGTGATACTATACCATTGACACCCCCCCCCCCAAAAAAAAAAAAACTTAGCAGTTTTCTATCCTACTTCTATATTCTATTCAAATCTATTTGCCAAACATTTATTTATTATGCTGTATTAGGCTCAAGGAATGACTTAAAGAAAAAAAAAGTGCCTGCCCTCAAGGGGTTTACTTCCATAGTATCATAGGTTTGGAGCTGAAAGACACCTTAGAAATTATGAGTCTTCATTTTACAAGGAAGGAGCCTGAGGCTTGAGTGATTTATCCAGGGTCACACAGAGAATAAGCATGCAAGGCAGGATTTAAACTCAGGTCTTCCTAGCTGCAGGCCCAGTACTAGACCCTATGTCATTATGCTTGATGTGTTCTAAATAAGACAGTACAACAATATAGGTTTGATTCGATAACTACTTCATTTGATGTATTTAGAAATCGTATTGTAAGGTGGAGGAAGGAGTATTTATTCCTCTCTCCACCCTGTGAAGTAATCCCAGAAAATAAGGGAAAGTTTGTATTTGTATAACTTAAATTGTTAGGAAGTTTTCCTTCCATATAATTAGTACTTGGCTCTTTGCAAGTTCTATCCCTTGCTCTGACTTCTGCCCTTTTGGGACAAATAGTACAAACTCTAATTCTTCTATATGTTCCCTACCTTTTCTTCTCCTGGCTAGACATCACTAAACAATCGTCATTATGGGATGGTCTCCAGTTCTTTTATCATTCTAGCCACCATTCTTTCAAGGTACTCTAGTTTGTCAATGCCTTCTTAAATGGCTCCCATTACCTGACAGAGGTAAAGAGATGTTAAAATCATGTCTGGTACCCTAATATCCCTTTGAGAAGTATGAAAAAGTTCTCTGTTTTAATTAGAAGGGGAACCTGGCCATTAGCTAAACAAAGATCAACCACTCTTTGAGTGTCTCTTGAAAAACAAATCTGCTAGCCCAAAACATTCCATAGTTCACCAAGCCTCTACCAAAAGGGGACAAGGTGAAAAAAGATTTTCTCTGCTCCCATCACCCATGGGGTCTAGCAAGAGAGCAATTTGCCCAGCAGGAAATACCTAATTCAGCTGAGAGTAGTTTGGAGAGTTGAGCAGTTTGTAGCAGAAAGCAGAGATATACACTCTCCAGATGGACACAGAGAGACACAGACACAGACAGGCAGCATTCAAGAGGCAAGAGGTCACTGGCAGCACAGACAAAAGCTGGCTATGGATTCAAGAGAGAATCAGTCATGGCACTAGAAAGCTGAGTTATTGAGAAGAGCAGACCCAGGGAGACTAGCAGTGACAAGCCCAGCAGAAATGTTGCTTGTAGGTGGGTATCATTAGTCTTCTACGAAAAGTAAAAGGACATTGGGGCTCCAAAGTACTGGCATAGTATGGTTCCTTCCTTGGCCACATATTCCCTATATATGTTCTTCACTACCTGGGGCTATCTGCAGTCATCCTGATCTATATCTTGCCACTGAACCCAGATGACTCTGTAAGAAAAAGTGAAGCTAGTGACTTTGCAAAGCCCTGCCTTACTTAAATCCAATTCACTTACAAATGACGACATCACCTTCCTGTTGTCATGGTCCTCTTCAAGAATGGAGGACAAACTACAACTTCACTACTAGTGTACTCTGTGTCCAGTTTTCCCACTAATGCTCGTGATTGTTAAATTCTCAATGTGAACATTTATTTATACCTCAGGAACAGGAGAAGATTACAAATTAGGGCTTAATTTAATGTTTTGAATATTTCTATATTCAATAAAGTGATGAAGAAATATTAGCAATGCAACTTAAATTAAAAGTGCCATTTTTTTAAAGAGCCAATTGTTAAATATTTGCCAGCACACTTGTAAGTGCACTCCAGGCTTATGGGGGGAATATTTTGTAATTACTGTCCTTACTATACCATCTTAGTAAATTCTTTTGCTTTTATCTAATTGTATCTACTGATTGACTACTAAAGGTAAATTCTTATCCCTAGAACCCAAGGGAGTCTCTGTCTCCCTGGGGATTCAACCTTCAAACCCGTGAGTGCCAAGTTGGGAAGGTAGCCCAATGAAGGCCCTATATCTTCATTCCATAACCCAGTAGTAGTTATGCAATCGTCATACCTATAGCCCCCAGGGAAATCATACTAAAGTCTGCAATACATAGGGCCTTGACAACACCAGCCAAAGATGTGATTGTTTCAGGACCTTTTGAGAAGAGATCCAGATCATCAATAGCTATAAGAAAAGATGCCCCAAATCATTAGTGGTTGGAGAAATGAAAATTAAAACAATTCTGAGGATCCATATCACAATCATCAGATAGGCAAGGCTGACTGAAAAAAGTGACAAATATTAGAAGGGCCATAGAAAACAGGCATATTAATGCACTATTGATAGATCTGTGGATTGGTCTGGCCATTCTGGAAAGCAATTTGGAAATTTGTCCCCAAAAGTAACCAAACTGTCCATACTCTTTGACCCAGTGATATTACTACTACTACTACTACTACTACTACTACTACTACTACTACTAATAATAATAATAATAATAATAATAATAATAATAATAGCAATAATAATAATAGATCTACCCCAAAAAAGATCAAAGAGTAAAAATACCTATGTACAAAAAATGCTTATGGCAGATATTTTTGTAGCAAAGAGTAAGAAAATGAAGGAGCAGTCATCAATGGGGAATGACTGAACAAATATATGTGAATGAATGGAAAGTTTCTGTGATATAAGAAGTGATGAAAAGGACAATTTTTTAAAAACTAACAATGCTGATGTATGGACTGATACAGAATGAAATGATGCAGAATGCAGTGAGTTGGTCAATAACCATTTATTAAGTGTCTACTGTACACATGCCCTCAAGGCTCACAATCTAATGGTGGAGGCAATAAGAAAATAAATAGGTACAAACTAAAGAAAATGGAAAACAATTGAGTAGGAGTAATTGGACTTATTACCTTTGTAACACTATTGCATGAAATGCTGCTTATTAATACAAGTTCTAAGTTAAAGTCTATACTGTATTCCAAAACATTTTCAGGAGAATTTAGAAGAATAATTTATACGATAGTAACACTGTAAAGACAAATAATTTCAAAAGACTTGAGAACTTCAATCAATACAATGACAAACCACAGTTCCAGAGCACTGATGAAGAACCATGCTACCTACGTCCCATCAAAGAGATTATGGACTCAGGGCGCAGAATGGGACAAATTTTATTTTTTGGATCTGGTCAATCTAGGGGAATTTTAATAAGTATCTTATGATAACAAGGGTTTGGCTTAGTTTTCAATGAGAGAAAAAAAAGTAGGATGGAAAAAAAAGTTTGAAATTTGAAGATTTTTTTTTTCTTTTTTCAACTGCATTTGACTGAATTGACCCACTAATTGAGTTCTAATGAGAAAAGTAGTTTTACTTCTCAATATGGCCTAAAATTATTGTTCGGTCTATTCCAGTTTGCCAACTTTTCATGTAAAAGTTTACCAGTATTTGGGGTCTATTCTGAAAAATATGAGAATTGTGCAAATATGAGAAGGGGTTTTAGAGCCAGTGGTTCATTTTAGATATGTCATTACTGGAACGATTATAATCCCCACAGTCATTTTATCTGGAGTTATTGCACTTGATATTTCTCTTTCTCCAAATCCTTCCTAAAATAAGAATGGTATAGCTATGCCACTGTGGGGGGGAGGAGGAGAAGGCATATTAGATATTCATTTGTTAGGATTCTGCTTACTTAGCTGTAAGTGAAAATGGTCATTCATTCATTAGGGCTACCACCTCCTTCTAGTTGGTTGGTATAACACGGTAGCAAATCAATGTTTCTGCCTGAATAATAGATCTGAGAAAAGGGATCTTTGATAGGTAAGGGACTTAAGTTCAGCAGATGTTATGCTTTCAAAACCAAAGACAGAACATAACCTTCATGACTCTCCTAATTCCTTTAGACATATTTATAACATCCCATGTGTCAGCACTCGAGACGGGCATGACAAGGAAGCTGAGAATTGTGAATTGCACAAGATCTACTGTAAAGGACGATGTCAAATTGTTTCCAACTAAACTGCTTCATGTGGTCACTCTGGTAGCATATTTAAGAACTTTAAGGAGGAAGAAGAAAGGTCAATCACATTGCCAGTCATTATAGACTAGTTGCTATGGAAGACTATGGTCGTTTTGGTTGAATTCAGTATGTGATCCAGACTCAGGTGAACTTCTGGACCTTGGGAAGGATACAGCTGCATTCTAAGGGTCTTCAGGATACTTCATTTTTGTAGAAGTGTCGCCTCTGAGATGACAATTCCATTTAAAGTGGACAGGGAGGGTTCTGTGCATATGTCTTTCTGTTTGTTTGCCTCTCTGTAGAGTGCACTGAGGACTCTCATTATTTGTGGTAACTTCAAATCAGTTGGGGGGCAGGGGGAAAATAGTGTCAATCTCCAGGTATTCAATGAGTCTGTAATGATAACACCTTCCTGAGAGAGTGGAGGGCCATATCTATGATTTAGCATGAGAGACTCCACCCTACCAACTTCCTGGGTGGTTTGAGAGACCCAGTGGCACAAGAACCATGAATTCCACTCTCATCGTTGTTTTCCTCCTCCTGCTCCCCCTCTTAATCCTCATCCTCCTTCTTTTCCTCCTTCTCATATCTCACTAGAGGGTCCAACACAAATTTTGCACAAATTCAGGAAGCAGAATTCAGTAACTGCAAGAATTATTGTACCTTCAAAGCAAGATCAGCTAATTAATGTTACTGCAGGACTACTTAACCTGAAGAGAAGACTTAGGACAAAAATGACACATCTTCAAACATCTAGAGGACTTCCCTGTGGAAGAATATTTTAGTCTTGTTCTTTTTGGTCCAGGGAGCGGAAGTAGAATCAATGAATCAAAGTTGTAGATACTCAGTGTAAAAAAAAACTCTAACAATCATGAAGCATAATGGAACTCACCATAATGTCAGAGAGTTACCACCACCCCCAAGAACACAAAATTTCTGATCCCAGCCTTGAAGGGGCAGTAGCATATCTTTTGTTGTTGTTGGTCAGTCATTGGAGACGTGTCAGACCCTTGGTGATCTCATTTGGGATTTTCTTGGCAAAGATACTGGAGTGGTTTCATAATGTTGTTAGCCAAAGAGATTTCAGCTGGGGAGAAGAGAAATATCTGGACAAGTGTTAAAACCTTGTGAACAGTAGGCTTCTGGGTTGGTTTGGGGAGGGAGAGGAAAATCCTGGACATTGCAATCCCAGACTTCTAGCAAATGAAGAAGAATCCTTGGCCTGCCTCAAGGTCTGACCCTCTGACAACCCTAAGTTTGACAGTTTGGGGCTCCTAGGCTTTAAAAATGGATGAAAGTTTGGGGTTTCTCTAAGACAATCCTTCTGTTTTAGGAAGATATTCAGTCCTCAAGAAAGTAAATGGCTTGCCACAGTCACACATCTAATAAATAGCAGAGGTAGGATTTGAACCCAGACTCTCTGACTCTGAATCCAATTTTCTTTTGCTTCCCAATATATGTTTTGCCACTTCGAGTGCTTGTAAGGATCTGGGGAGGTGGGGGGTCACAGCTAGGTGGCACAGTGGACAGACCATTAGGCTTGGAATCAGGAAGACTCATTTTCATTAGTTCAAATCTGGCATCAGACATTGACTAGCTGTGTGACCCTGGGCAAGTCACTTAACCCTGTTTGCCTCAGTTTTCTCATCTGAAAAATGAACTGGAGAAGAAAATGGCAAACCATTCCAGTATCTTTGCCAAGAAAACCTCGAATGGGGTCACAAAGAGTCAAGCATGACTGAAACGAATGAACAACAAAAAAAGATCTAGAGAATTTTTTACATACATTTATAGAGATCTAGACATCTGGTGAAATAAGGGAGCTCTTGAATAGCTCTAATTTCTTGGAGAAAGAAGTGAATCATAGAGATAACCCCAAAGCTGGAGAACCAGAGAGGGAATCTAAGCCATGATATGGACCCTTCAATATTGTCATCATTGTATAGGTTGAGTGGGAAAGGCAGGTACATTTCTGACAATACCAAGTCTGCTTCTTTACTGAGGGGCAGGAAGGAGTGCAAGCTTCTCAGGGGAATACAGTAAGTAGTCCATATTGGTTCCTAGAGGTAAAAGTGGAATTCACCAAAATGTCATGGAATTGCCTGTCAACCAATCCAAGAGCGTTTCCCTCTGGGAAGTTCAAATCAGAGGATAATACAAGTTGATTGTCCACATCTATCTCTGGAGCAAAAGGAGGACTAACTATAATCTGTGAGTTGTCTAGCATAGGGCTTGGTACTGATAAATGATTAGTGAATTGTTGCTAAATTAGAGATAAGAGGGGTCTTATCCAAACATAAGTTGGACAACATGGCCTCTTAGATTCCTTCCAACTCTGAGATTCTATGACTCTGCATATTGTTTCTAGCCCAAGTACCCCCATGCTATTTGCACATGCACACACACATACACACATACACACACACACACACACACACACACACATGCACTCATGCCCACATACACACACACACACACACACACTCAAGGGGCAGGGAGAACACTCTTCAAGATATAGTCTCCTGTCTTTGTAGCAATTCAAGTATATGTGGCATTTGTGATAGGAAAACTGGGAGAAGCTGCTCTCCTCATGCAAGATCCATGATAAAAGAAGATAGCTCCCACCCCCTAGCATCATTGGGAGATTTTAGCTTCACCTAGCAGTGTTCACATATCTATGTTAAAATATGATGCAATGATAACTGTAATGTGGGCTCCAAGACCTTCCCTAAGATAGTAAGTCCAAATCTTAGAACTACTGGTTCTATATCTATGTCAGAAGAGAACCCATAGTGTATGGGCAAATATTTAACAACTAGCTCTCAAAAAAAGTATTCATGACACACTTTTAAATTTAATCTCCATTATTAACATTTCAAACATCACTTTCTTAAGTCTAGATTATCAACAAAACAAAAATATAGCCCTGATTTGTAGTGTTTGCTGATTTCTGATTCATAAATACTCACAATGAAAATTCAACAGTCAGCTCTCCTGAGCCTGGCTCCAGTACACCTCTGGATAGAACACTCAGATGTCCAGATTCCACTTAATACCAGAAGATTAACACGGACCATTGGAGCAACACCCTAGCATAGCCATAGCCCTCAAGGTGACAAATAAGAGGTCAATATTTATATCACTTGGTTCCCTGGCTGCTTTTCCAGAGTTGGCATACCAAGGGAAGTACCAAAACTTAATTAGTAATAATCTGCCAATATATTACATTGTATATTACAATATTATATATTATATTATAATTATGCAGAATTATATAAGGTATTACAGTCTTAAAGATTAATAATAATAAGCTATCATGTCTATAGCACAGCAGTTCTCAACCTGTGAGTCACGACCCCTTTGGGAATCAAACAACCTTTTCATAGGGGTCACAGGGGTCACCTAAGACCATTGGAAAACACTGCTCTTCTATCCATCTCCAGGCAAGTCCGCCCACATGCAGATACACCCACATACTAGTATTAAAGGGTCGCAGCATTAGGAAGGTTGAGAACCACTGATATAGCATAATATGTACCTTAATAGGTACCAAATTAAAAAAAAAAATTTCTTGATCTCTAGAGCAAGAGTGTGAGGTATTATGTGTAAAATAAACCATGTACCAAGAACTGTGCCAAATGTTTTATGAATACTATCTCATTTTATTCTCAACAACCCTGGAAGGTAGATGCTATCATGATCCCCATTTTCCAATTTAAGAAACTGATTCAAAAATAGGTTAAATGATTTGTCACACAACTAGTAAGTGCTGGAGGGTGGAGTTGAACTCAGGTCATTTTGGTCCCTGAGGCCCAGTGCTCTATCCACTGCACCACCTCTACAAGGAAACTGCAAGGAAAATCTCAGGAGAAACTCCTAAATATGACCATACTCTTCCCCAAACTCCAGGGGTTCACCAGGTCTGAGTTACCTTCTCAATGTAGTAGAAAAGACAAGGCTCTAGAGAAATGGTGACCTTCAAATCACCAACAAGAAAATTCCATTCATCCTCTACTTTTGATCCCTGGGTGGATGTCACCCATGTGTTCCCATAATGTTGAAATGTAGCTCATTGCAGGCACGATCAAGCTGGTCTATATAAAGTCTGATAGTCTTCCTATTTTCTTGTGCCAAGTTTGAATCTTATACACGAGTTCCAGGACTCATTGGAGACTGTGTCTCCCTAGTTAATTAGTCTCACTAGCAGGCTCACTAGCTGTCTTGAGATCATTAGTCTTACTACTTAGTCTTAGAAAAGAAGCTAGTTTACAAGTCACCTCTCTATTGGGATTGAGAATATCTTGCTAGACAAGAGAATATCTTGTCCTTCTGTGTTATGGAATTGGATCATAAATTTAATGATAGATAGAAGCCTTTAGGGAACTGGTTCAAGCCAGTATCCAAAAGAAATTGATTTGGGCTTTCCCATCATTAGCAGGGGAATCCCTTTTATTGTTCTTGTCCCCAATCAGAAAGGCAAGTTGTACTCTTTTTTATTGAATATCTCAATTGATTGCCAAAGCCTGAAGAAGCTCATCATCCACAACTACTATTACTTAATATTGATTTCAGACAATCTAGGGCAAGGTTGGGGAACCTGCGACCTCGAGACCACAAGTAGCCTTCTAGGTCGTCAAGTGTGGCCCTTTGACTGAATCCAAACTTCACAGAACAAACCCCCATAATAAAAGGATTTGTTCGGTAAAAATTAGATTCTGTTAAAAGCCCACAGGACCTAGAAGGCCACATGTGACCTCAAGGCTGTAGGTTCCCCACCCCAGGTCTAGGGATCAAAGAATGCAGCAAGCTGGATTTATAGCAGCCTATAACCTTCTTACGACATTCTCTGGGACAACTGAGAAGACAACTTTTGGGAGACAAATCAGATTTAGGAGTACCTGGCCCTCTGAGTGGACTAACACACCTGCAACCTTCTAGTATTTCACTAACAAAGTGTTACTGGATCTTCTGAGTAAGCATGTCACAATCTACTTAAACAACATTCCAGTTTTTCCCCCTGGGCAAACAGGAACACAAACCAAAATTTCTTTAAGTCCTTACCAGACCATTCTGCTATGATTTATGTTGTAAACCTGAGAAATGTGTTTTCCACCAGGGCCAGGTCAACTCCATGGGATTTGTGCTTGGATCATATGGGTTTCAAATGAATGGACTGAGCATACAGATGAGCCAGACAGACCTGGGTTGTTCACCAGGAGGAGTTTAAGGCCCTTCTTTGTTTCTTAGAGGCGGCAAACTTTTATTGAAAATTTGGGATGGGGTAGTAAAGACTGATGAAACTCTTCTCACACTGGCTGAGAAAAAGGATGCTATAGACATAAGATGTCCAGCAAGGAAGAGGTGCTTCTAGAAATAGAGGGAGGCTTCATGACTGCCCTTTGGCTATGTTTAACGTCGCCAACCCAAATATTCATCCTCTATAAAGACAAATGCCTCAAGGGTCACTACTAGGATTTAAAATCCTTCAGAGAATAGGAGTAGAAAGGTATGAGTTGCCACCCTAGAGATTCCAAAAAAAAGCAATGCAAACCATATGAATTTAGTTCACTTTGAGGAGAGACAACATTGTGTAACAAATACAGCATTAGAATCAGAGAACGGGAGACCAGGGTTCAAATCTACCAACACTACTCCCTAAATCCTAAATGAGCTGTGTGATTCTGGATAAGTAACTTAACCTCTCTAGACCATAATTTTCTCATCTGTAAAAAGGGGGTTTTACTGGATGACTTCCAAGGTCTCTTTCAGCTCTAAAGATATAATAATTATCACAAGCATTTACATAGTACATAAAATTAACAAATATATATGTAACATATATGTATATTATACACATATGTGGGGCTCCAAATTGGGAAAAGGCCGTTAAATACAGTAAGAAGTGAAAACCTTAAACCTAAACCCTGTGAAAGGTGGAAGCCAAGACACAGCCATCTGTTAAGAATCATAATTTAGATACTGAGTCATAATTTAGATACTGTTACTGATGAAAGTCATAATATAGATATAGTGACAAATTTATAACCTGCCCATAATCAATACACAAACCTATGTTTGAGCATTTTACCCAATAATGTTGGCTTACCACCCAAGTTCAGAAAGGAACTCATTTCAAAGCAAAAAAAACTCCAAAATATTCACTAATCCAAAGTGAAGTACTCTATGACTCCTCCTCCCTTTGTCCAATTTCTATAATTAACCATGGGGATTTTCGGGGGGTCTTTGCAGGGATCCACTGAATCATCTGGCAGCCCCAGATTGCCCCCCATTTATAAATATTTATTCATAATGATAGATTAAACTCCTATAATCAGTCTGGAGCCCCTTGACCTCTTTCTTTGGTATGAAACTCACCCCCATGGTTTGGGAAAGATATAGGGTTCCCCAGTCAGAGTAATTCCAGACCTTACAACATACATATATGCATATGCATATATATGACACACATATATACATATGCATATGTATATTCTCATATGCTCACAACAATCCTGGGAGGTAGGTCTTATTACGATCCGCATTTACAAATGAGAATACTGAAGCTTGAGGGAAATTAAGCAACTTGGCCAGGGTCACAGAGCCAGTCAATGCCCTGCCCGAGACAACATTCACATTCAGACTGTTATCGGACACTCCAAGTCAATCCTCCCTGCATTATACCTGCCTCTCTATACCTCTTAAAGTATGATGCTATAAGGAAGCCTGGAACTTGATGAAACATCACAACCATTATTATTTTCATTTTTTTCCTTTTTCTGGGTATTCTATTTACACAGAATGAAAAATACCCTCACTGAGGCACTGCTCAAAGTTTGAAGCCCAAGGATGAACACACACCAGTAAAACCATTATTCCCCTCTCTTCTTCCCTGATTCTTCCTATAGCAAGAGTGAAGAAGCAAGAATGGCTCTGGCTTTCATTTTTAAGCAGGAGGTCACAGTGATACTGTATCAAGGAAGGGCAGTTATATAGGTCCATTGTGATAGACTACAGTGGACAGTAGAACCCTCAGACTCACCATCCCCTCAAGCTATAGTCCTGTATCTCTTCTCCTTTTCACAGAGTTATAGGGGGAAAAAAGCTATATTTCCTGCCTCCACTTCTCCTCTTCTCACTCATTTCAAAACCCTTTGAAGTCTGATTTCAAGAAACATGCACCTGAAATATTCACCCAGTTTTCCTTACCTCATATCTCAAGATATCTCAGACCACCAAAACAAAAGCAAAGGACTCCACGTAAGTAGGGGTTAGAGGCAAATATGATGCATGGTAGACCTTGGATTGACTATAGAAACTACCTACTGACTTTACCAGTCACAAATACACTTACAAAGAGCTACAAATACACTCATGTCTCTCCCTTTAACAATCTGCACTCGACCCTTCTGTCCATTCAAATTCACTGTCTGAATCAACAAGGTAGAATCTACATGGCTTCTAAACTAATCAGCTATGGGGCATTAGGCTCTTTGCAATCAGGCTGCCCATTGCTGCTGCTCCATGCTAACAGCATGCCCCTGCTAAGTGACTTCCTTGCTCCATTTACCAGAGAAAATGGGCATTGCTTGTCTGGATGTCTCCAGTGAAACACGCTAATCAGGGAGCAATATGTTTCTCCTCAACTAAATCCCATGTATGGATCATCTGACCCCAACCCATTCAAAGAATTCAATTCAGCAAACATGAATTAAGTATTAAGTCACTCCTTAGCAGCTAGCAGTTATATAACTCACATTCTAATGGGGGAGAGATAAAACATATAGGAGATTTTATCTGCAAGTCAGGTGAAAAAGACTCATGGTCCTTTGAGTAAAGCAAGAGAATGTCTCTTCTTTATTGTGGTTTCCATGAACAAAACTATATGAGTTTCTGATCTGAGCCATTTGACACCTCCAAGCATTTTGGCAGTAAGAACTGTCTTCTCTGGGGTAGTAGAGGTTATTGATGAGCAATCAGTAGCTGCAGCAAGAGCAGAAGCATTTGCTCACTTGTGGTTGGAAGCAGGGCTGGTGGTATCTGCCTCTATGCCATTTCCTCATATTAGACTCTAAGCCCCATGAGGGCAAGCACCCAGGCTCATCTCTTTTTCTCTGTATCTCTCTCTTTGTCTTCCTGTCTCTGATTCCTCTTCCTAGTTCCCATATATGTATCATGTAAATATATGTGTACATACACACACAGACACACACACATAATGCATTTGCATTGGTGGAGGGACTTACCTCATTACACTAAACCAAAGAAACCACAAGGACAATCTGAATAAGGACAGAGACTAGAGAAACTACCTACTGACTTTACCAGTCATAAATACACTTACAAAATAGCTACAAATTTCTCTCCCTTTGACAACCTGCACTTGACACATTTAAGTCCTCTTATTCCATATCTAGTCTCCCTTCTTCTTTTTCATTTTCCATTTTACTTCCATTCTCATGTTTTGGGATTTGTCTCAACAAAACTATGAGGTTGTGTGACACCATGCAACAAACAAACCTGGCAGGATCCAGGTGTCATGCACTTGCACACAGACACACAGACACACAGACACACAGACACACA
>CM053592.1:37221324-37241345 GCA_028646515.1 Pseudochirops corinnae | reverse complement strand
AGATAGATAGGATAGATTGATAGATAGATAGATGTGTATATATTCATACACTACATTATATATATGCACATATGTGTGTATATATGCCAGGCCCATGCTTTCACCAGATCAGGAACTGTTCTGCCACTTACGGTCTTAGAGTATTCCCTGGAGTATTGAGAGATCAAATGATTTGCAGATTTTGAACCCAGATCTTTCTGACTCCAAGATTATTACAACCTGTGTACTATACACTGCCTTTTGAATATATAAAAGTATGTGTATATGTATACATATATAAGCACACATGTGGCCTAATTCCATCCCCTTTACAGAAGTGTGGGTAAGTGGGTCTGTGTGCATACTATTAGTATTGTACCTGGGGAAGTCCAGCAGATCTGACATTAAAATCATGAGGAGCAGCTAAAGTTCTTTGTGCTAGTTTTCCGAGATATGGAAACAGCTTGTATATTTAAGGAGAAGAGAGAGGAGATTACTATTGCGGGGAAGAGGAAGAGACAAACAGAAAGAGAGACAGAGAGAGACTTACCTGAATGCACTCCAAGGCACGTTGGGAAAGGTTCAGGTACAGCAATAGCTAAGCCAGGCAGAACCTTCCTTTTCTTGCTGTTCTATGCTCTGGAGGTGCAGCAGAAGTTGTGATGAGACGAGATCTACTCAATCAGGTGTCTTGCACGTTCTGTGTTTGACTCGCAACTTAGACGTACTCCCAGCTGTGTTCACACAAGAGTGATTCTATGGTTGTGAGGCAATTTCGAAACTAAACTAGTTTACAAAACCCACAGGACCCCCTCCAGGTGTGTGTCTGAGAGCCCTAGTCGTTACAGTTGCATCTTCAACCTTGTCAGTGCTGGAGAAACGATTATATAACTGCAGTTATTTATAGCTGCAATTATTCTCCAAAATTCCATACACATTCTAGCTTCATGATTTACAACAGGTTTTGTTTCTAAACATAGGATCTAAGTGTGTGAGTTATTATTAATAATAATAGCTGGTATTTATACCTCAGACTTTAAGGATTGTAAAATACTTCATAAGTATCATCTCCTTTGAGCCTGGCAACAACTCTGTGATATAGGCTTAAAATTCCCATTTTAAAGATAAGGAAATGGAGGCTGAGTGGCTTACCCAGTATTACACTGCTGATAATCATTCAGTTTCAAAAGACCCTGGTGTAGTAGCAACCACACTGGCATACCCAGGATGGCTGCTAGCACAGTTCTTAGATTTGCTTCACTGGGAAAGAGAACTGTTCAAGGGGTCAACTATCTTTCACTAGCTCAGGGGAAAAGTCAATATCCTGAATTTCAGAGAAAATACAAGCAGAGAAATAAAGACCGACAGGGCTCTGATTGCCTTAATCAAAGCAATATTGCTATACATTTTACATACATCCCTGGATCAAGAAAGCCTTTACTTCTGAGCAGTCAGGGAGCTGTGAACTTCCTGCCACTCAGAATCTCAAACAAGGAATCACAAGATCCTTCTCATAAGCGGAAATACCCCAAAGCAAAATACCAACTCAGAGTACAGGCACGCACACACGCACACACGCACGCATGCACACACGTGCAATATTGTGCTTGGTTATGGGAGCCATTTAAGAAGGCATTGATTGACAAACTACAGTACCTTAAAGGATGGTGGCTAGAATGGTAAAAGAACTGGAGACCATCCCATGATGATGATTGCTTAGTGATGTCTAGCCAGAGGAAGAAAAGGTAGGGAACATAGAGAAGGATTACAGTTTGTACTATTTGTCCCAAAAGAGCAGAAGGCATCACAACCCCATGACTCAATGCCTAATTAGAAATTAGCAAAAGATGTGAAAGCCTTCCTATAAACAAGCCTCCCCTAAGCAAGTTTCCCTTAATGGGCTACATGTGAGGCCCACTAATGGGCAGGGAAGATTTTGAATTCCATTAATATTATACCTGGTTAGACTGGCAGGCAAAGGTCATTAGGGAATCCTTGATCCCCAAATCCTGACAGAGATTATGTCTTATTTTTGTCATTATTTTAAAGATATTTCCAGGTATCAATTAATTAGGGCAGGACCAAGGAAACTAGAAGACTTAGTGTAATGTTTTTTTGGTTTTTTTTGTTACTATTGTTGTTTTAACCAGATCTGTGACTTTGCTTGAATAGGGCACTCTAGGTGAGAAAACTACCCCCAGCATTGTCTTTGAGAGTTGCCTGAGGCACTGAGTTCTATGCCTAGTCCAAGGTCACAAAGCATCTCAGAGACAGATTTGAACCTTGCTCTTTCTGATTCTGAAATTAATTCTCTGTCCTCTCTGTCTTGCTAGTTCTTAAAAATCAACAAATATTACCCTCCCCAAAACCTTCCTCTAGTCACCCCTAGAGCCCTCCCACAATCTTTCTGTAGATAAGATCCATCTAGCCTCCATGAAGGGGTTCAGATTCCTTTAGAGTGTAGCCAATGGTGAGGTTCTTTAAGAGTTTGCCCAATATGGTAAATCTTTAATAAACTTAGTTCTACTTTGGCTGAAAAACAAATCAACAAATGTTTTTAAATGTTTACGACAGAGAGTAGAGGCTCCATAAATATTTAACTATCTGGTTTGTTGACTTGATTTCAAATCCCCGGTCTCTGGATGTAGTACACAAGACAGCTGCCTAGGGAGACCTAGGCTCAGCATGACATCTCCCTCACCACCAGATCTTGGAATAGCAAGAAAAAAAGAAGGTTCTGTCTAGTTCACCCAAAGCTGTATATACTATATACAACAACATTTATAATGAATATAATTTCTCTAACCCGTCAAAAGTCATGTTTTTTTCTTGTATTAAGAGAACACAGCCAGGTCCAGCTACACACAAGATCTAGTGCCTAGTCTAGTCTGCCTGCTAACAAGTAAAAATATGTTACTGCTCATGACCACCAAGGGATTTTGAGAGTCTATTAAGAGTATAATTTTCCATTGGTTTTTTAAAATTATTTTTCTAAGAGATGTCCTTTTTTTCATGGAAACTATTCTCTAACCCAATCTTGTCCAATTCTCTCCAGTTGCTGGACTCTATCTTTCATCAAATTGTTTATTTTGGCCTTATCCAAAATGAAGGATGAGCAGAAGGAAAAATAAATGGATTCTCTACCACTGTTTTCTGTTATTGCCTGAGCAAACTAAAATCCCCACCAAAGGGAATCAAGTTTTGCTGAAGGAAGAAAAATGCATGCAGACTTGGCGAGTCTGAATTGCAGATGAGCACCAAGGGTACCCTGGCTCTGGTGTTCTCATTTCCAGGGCGACCCCTCGGTCTCTAAAGATGTCTCAGATTGATGACAACATAGACCCGAAGACAAACACACGACTCCTAAGTGAAACAGGGCCTCTGGAAGAGCGTTTAATTTAATTTCATAAAAAGCAAGGCCAATAAACCTATTACATCATCTTATAGAAAGGCTCTGCATATAATTTTCATAAGGTCATGTGTCCAGAGGGCCAATATCCACTTAAGTTCTTGCTTACCTCAGCAAGAATGCTTACAGTTCTTAATAGTAAAGGGATTAAAGAGATTTCAGGTGGTTATTAAGGCTGGTAGCAGCTGAGCTAAAGCGATCAGGAATTGAAACAGAAACTTTGCCAAGGTTTTCCACAGTCAACATGCAATTCGAATACTAATGCGGTTTGTGTGCATCCTATTTAGGCCATAAAATTTTAAGAAAGCTTTGCTCCTCTATGATAATTACTATATTTAGCAGAAACTCCAGCTTTTGGTTAGCAATAACCATGAAACACACTCGCTAGCTTTTTAGCTTAGATCAGACCAGGTTTTTTTAGGGTTCTTTAGTAATCTCAGATTAAAACTTTCTGCTGAAAATCTGAGTCTGGCACTGAGCACCAGCCCAGCTAATACATTAATTAAATACTGCTAATTACAAATAAAATGTATCTTTTGCTGGTGGTGATGTGGTGTTATTATTCACAAGAGAAAAAAAATCATTTGGAGAGAATGAATAAAACCACAACAGTTTATTATTATCAATACTTCCTCCTCTTCTTTTCTCCCAATAGGCATGGATTATCCAGGATCTTGGGAGTATCATGAATACCTGCCTGAGACATGGTCTCTAATGGGGAAATTGAAATGGATCTACCACATGTCCAGTGAAGCAGAGGCGGTAATCAATGTTGTAATTTTAGACGTCGGCAGAGCTTTCCACAATGAAAAGAGAAAGAAAAGAGAAGGGAAAAAATTCAACTATGACATTCTCTTCTTTCACTTCTACCTCTTTAGTTTCCTAAACTTCCTTCAAAACTCAGCTCTAGGGGTGGCTAGGTAGGGCAGTGAATAGAGCACTGGCCCTGGAATCAGGAGAACCTGAGTTCAAATCCGGCCTCAGACACTTAACACAAAACTAGCCGTGTGACCTTGGGCAAGTCACTTAGCCCAAGTACTCTGCTTTATCCACATCCAAAAAGAAAAACAAAACTCAGCTCTAATCCCACTTTCTGTTAGTGGGCTCTTCCCTGCCCTCCTCTTTGCTACTTCTCCCTCTCCCTCCAATATTACCTTCCATCTATTCTAGGGATTCTTAACCTGTGGTCCGTGAATGACCATATATGTGTGTGTGTGTGTGTGTGTGTATACATATATATATTTCTATATACATTTGCAGTAAATTTATATTATTTGTTATATATATTTACATACTTTATACTTTATATACTTTATATAGATATCCATAGATATCTACAAACATACACAAATGTACACATATACACTAATACGCATATATGTAAGATTCTACTATGTTTGTTTTGATTAGTCATCTGTTTTTTTGAAGGTGGATAGCATCTCCCTTCATTGGTCCAAGTCTTTCCATGTTTTTCTAAATCAACCAGCTCATCATTTTCTGTACCACAGCAATATTCTGACCCAATCACATCCTATCTGAGAGATTATCTGTGAAAGTTTTTTTCCCCAATTTTCTGCATTCCTTCTATTCTTGGCTACATAGGTTTTATTTACACAAGAAAATTTTAATTTGAAATAATCAAATTATCCTTTTTATGCTTCAGCAAAGCTCTATCTTATAATATAGTTTAAGGTCTGATACCACTGAATCTACTTCCTTTACATCTTTCATCCTGGTGTCTTTGAAGTTCCTGACGTTTTGGTCTTCCAAATGAACTTTGTTACATGCATACATTCAAATATATCCATCTGCATATGTACAAGTTGTGATTCCTGGATAGAAAGACACACCCCTGCCTTTCTAACCTTTGAATGTTGTCCATGTTCTCACATAAGTTCTCCACAGGAGATCTAGCCACCTTCTTAGGAACCCTCCACATATTCTCTTTGCATAGTGAGATTACCAAGAGAACTGGTCATGGGCTACCCCTGAATCCCACCACATAACCAGAGCACCTTCCATTTTCACTAGTACCCTTCTCTAAAACTCTACCGTGTAACTGTGTGTTTGAAATATTGCAACCCGAACACAACCACCACGTACTTCTCCCTTTCAGGGATATTCAGCCTTCATTCTTTAGATAGTCTAATATTCCATGACTAGGAGACATATTACCAAGAGAGAATCAGTCACATGAAAAATAATGATTTCTGGTTCAGGGGGAAGCCTGGGATCCTTAAAAGAACTTTCCCATTATGCAAAGGCAATCCAGCCTACTGTCTTCTTCCTATTCATTTCTAGGACCAGTATTAGCAATGTCCCCCATGACTCTCCTCTCCTCTCAGCTACTGAATTGTTATTCCTAAAGCACACTTCTCATCATGTCACCCTTCTGCCTCAGGAAGCTACAGGAGATCCCTTTGGCCTCTATGATAAAATACAAATTTATCTGTTTAGTCTCTAAAATCTTTCAAAATCTGACTCCAGATGGCTTTTCTGAGCTTAATATGCAGGTGGCACGGGGCACCTAAGAGATTCAGTGGATAGAGTGCTGGACCTGGAGACAGGAAGACCTGAATCCTAATCCAGACTTAGATACTTACTACTAACTGTAACCCTGGGCAAGTCACTTGACTTTGCTTGCCTCAGTTCCCTCTCTAGTTCATTTTACAGATGAGAAAAATGACAGACCACTCCAGTATTTTTGCCAAAAATAAAAAATAAAATGGGATCATGAAGAGTTGGCCATGACTGAAACAACTCAGCAGTATACACCACTCTACCTCATGTGCTCTGTGTTCCATTCAAACTAACCTGGATACCATTCTTGGCACAACATTCCACATCTAGCCTCTCTGCTTCTGCACAGGCTGTTTCCCTTGCCTAGCATGCACTCCCTCCTCATCTGCTTCATTGAATCTCTAGCTTTCTTCAATGCTCAGTTCAAGTGCCCTCCTCAAGAAGCTGATCTAGATACCTGCACCACCCCACCTCCCCTACCATTTCCCCAACATTACTTATACATTTTTATAGTTTTATTTATTTTTTTGCATATGTGTTGCTTTTCTCCCACCCCTGTTATGCTGAAATTAAGGTAAACCAAGGTACAGAATTCCAAGCATGATCAATTTATTACTTAGGCAAGCAATAACCAATAAATCGTGCCAGTGGCCTCTCTTGATAACCTTGAGTGAAGGTTAACAAAGTCTTCTATAACAATTAGCAAAATGATAGAGCAAAATCTCGAGAAACAGAGTGTTCTTCTGATTGGCTATGGATGACAGAGTCAGAAATGAGATTACATCATTTGGACATCCCCTTCTTCCAAACAGAATATAAGCAGAGATTGTGTCCTTTTTTGTTTTTATATCCATAGTACCAAATAGTGAACATTCAATAAATTCTCGTCAAATGAATGAATAGGTGAATTAATAAATGCAAATGGAAAAGAACTATGAGGAGAAAAAGTTGCAGGAGAGAAAGCATGTAAAGTGTGTTGGGGAGAAAGACAGTCTGTCTCTCACACTGGAATTGGTACAAGTGGCGAGCTAAAAAGTTTGAACTTTATCGGGTAACCAATGAGAATCCATTGAAGTTTTTGAGAATGAAGTAGAATGGAATTATGTCAAAGACTCTGGCAAAAGTAATCTGGAAGAATTGTCTTCAATGGGTTGGATTGGGAAGAGACTACAGGCAGGTAGAGAAGTTAGAGGACTCTGGCAATAGCCTAATCATGAGTTGATAGGAACTAGAGCTAAGTTGGCAAGAGAAATGGAAAGGAAGAGGATATAGAAGAGAGATTATAAAAGAAAAGTCTCACTTTTTAGTTAAAGGAAGGTGGAAATCTTTGGGGATTATTGAATTCTTTTACTAATAAAATTTTATCTACATCAAACATACTGATGTATTTAATTGGTGAATTAAAAATGTTTGCATTGTTACAAGAATCAACACAGTAACTGGTATTATTAAACACTGTTCTAGAAGACATAACTAATCTCTTAAAAAAACTATTTTGATTCTATGATGTTTGATTTCCCAAAAATGAGCATCAGAACAAGGATATAATCATTAAAAAGAGGATTTTTAGACGAAAAATGCTATTTATATATTTTGGGGAATCTTACTCTTCTATGCAGAAATGTGACCACTGCCATGTGGTATAGTGGAAAGAGAGCCAGAGTTGAGGATAGAGGAGCTGGGTTCAAATCCCAATTCTGTTCTAGCCACATGAACTTTTAAGACCCAAGTCTCCTCATCTGTCAAAGAATAGTTTGGACTAGATGATCTCTAAGGTATCTTCCAGTTCTAGAGCAATGACTCAAAAGTTATATGTTCCCTAGTGAAGATGAAGAATGGAATTTGGAGTCATTTTGCCTAGAAATCTGATCAGTATTTCCTTATGAAATAATTGTAACATTTTAAAGTAGAGGTATTAAAAAAAATCAATCAGTAGGTCATCATTTTTTTTTTAAGTTTGCAAATGGCATCAGGTATAATTCCTCATCATTCAAAAGGTTGTCATAAAAGAACAGTGTGTACTTGACATTTACCAGCAGATGGTGCTATGGTTTTGGGAAATAAGAGAATTGTTTCCCTCTTCCCACCTCACCACACCAGCCCAATCCATCTTCCCTCCCCCCCCCCAAAAAAAGCACAGCAAATTTCATGGAAATCCTAAAACTGTACCAAAAGAAAAAACACACATCAATACGAAACAAAATAAAACCTGATTGAGAACCTTTCTTTTTTTCTTGGTCAGAATACCCACCCATTTTGCTTAAGGCATACAGGTGCTCAATATTTTACACTGGGCACACTTGCCTTAACCTGTGGTTTATAAATTGCACAACAATTTATAAAAATAACAGGGGATAGCTCATATATAAGTAGCAACACCACATCAGAAAAAAAAAAATATATATATACATATATACATATACATATACATATACATATACATATACATATCCATTAACTTTTGTATTGTAGCATTCAGATATTGTCTTACAGCTAACTAGAGCCTTGTAAAAGATGTTAAGGCAAATGAGGACTGAATACAAAAGCAGATTTGGAGGAAGAGACTAGGTTTAAGGGTAATAATACAGGAGAAACAATAGATCTAGAAAGTATGGATTTTTCTTAATTAATTTTTGTTTAAATAGGTGAGAGATAATTTATGGCTTGTTTCTCAATGATACTAAAGAGAAGGTGAGGCTAGACTTCAGACTGACACTGAGTCATTGAAACTGGAAAGAATCACTATGAGTCATCTAATTTATTTCCCTGCAGATAGCAATACACATAAACCCAAGATCCCAACGCCTATCTAAGCAGCCCATTCTAGTAGTAGCACAAGATTTTCTTGCTTATTTCTAATGAAATAGCTCCTGATATATTTCCAATGCATTTTCCAGCCAGCACTCTTGCATTCCCTGTCTACAGCCTTGTTTGGTGATCCTATCCAAGTCAATAAGTACTTGTTATGTGACAGGGCACTTAGCACAGTGACCAGTATACAAATGCAAGCAAAAAGAAACAGTCTTACCTGAGAAAGGTTAAGTGACTTGTCCAGTGTCATCAAGCCAGTAAGTGCCTATGATGCCAGGTCCAATATTCTATCTGCTGTACCATCTAACTGTCCCTCTTGAGGGTCATAATATCACCAGATTTAGACTCAGAAAAGACCTCAGAGATCATATACTGCAATTTGTAGTTGAGGAAACAGAGAAGCTGATAGCAAGTCAGCAAGCATATAAGAAGCACATGTTATATGCCAGGCACTATACTAAACAAAGGGAGTTCAAAAGAAGGAAGGGAGGGAGGGAAGAAGGAAGAGAAGGAAAGAAGGAAGGAAGAAAGGAAGGAAGGAAGGAAGGAAGGAAGGAAGGAAGGAAGGAAGGAAGGAAAGAAGGAAGGAGAAAGGAAGGAAGGAAGAAAGTAAGGAAGGAAAAAGAAGGAGAGGGGGGAGGAAGGGAAGGAGGGAGGGAGAGAGAGGGAAAGATTGAGAGAGAAAGAGAAATTTGCCTTAGGTCACACATAGGGAATAAGGAACAAAGCCAAGATTGGAATCCAAGTCTGTGATTCCAAGGCTGTCAATGCCTTTTTTGGGATCTTAATAAGATTATCCAACTTATGTGTTAACACTTCCAGACTTCGAGTCCTTCATGAATTTTTGGAGCATGCTATCTATGCTTTCATCTAAATCGCTGATAAAAACATTAAGTAGAACAAGGTCAAGAGCAGAGTCCTATGACATTCCACTACAAAATCTCCCTGGGGGGAGGTAGGGAGGAGAGGGAAGGAAGGGTGAAATTGATCTATTAACCACTACCCTTTGGATTACCACAAGGGCCACTCAGAAATAACCTTGGTGGTGCATGACAACATATTCAGGAAAAAAAAAACTTCATCCTGGAAATATAGGCATTATATGTAATGTAAGCATGTCTAAATTTTGTCATTCAACCCTATTTTCTCCAGCTTGTCCATAACGATATCACAGGGGACTTTGTCAAATTATACATTAAAATATGAGAATATTGTGTTCGGGTAATTCCTCTGATTTACCAGAGTACTAACTCTGTGGGGGGGGGGGGGGAGAGGAAGTGAGATTAGTCTGGTATGAGAGTGTACTTGATTAATTCATAAAAACTCTTAGTGGTCACTGGTTTCTATATCAATTCCTAACAAGTCAATCCTTTACTTCTGTATTCTCAAGTTTTCTCAGTCCTAATATCAAACTGAACAACTATAATTTTTAAAAAATCAGCTTTCTTCCCCAACTAGAAAACCCATATCATATTTGCCTGTCCCCAGTTCGATGTCACCTTTCATTCTCCACTACTTTTCAAAGATAACCCATAGTGACTCAGTAATAACATTCCAAAAGTATTTTCACTACCTTGGAATATGGTTTGTGTAGATCTGGTAACTTGAATTTAGGTACTTTCTCATTATCTCCATATTTATCTTGGGTTTCATTTCCCTCAATCATTTCTGTTCTATATTTTTCCCAGTCTGAAGATGATTCCCCTTAGCGAAGAAAACAGAAGAAACACGAGTTGAAAAGGTCAGCAGTCTCTGCATCATTATCATCTCTCACATATCCCAAGCAGCCACCCTATCCTTCCTTTCACTTTCTCTTGTCTCAACCATTAACATTTTAAAACTTCTTTAGTTTTTCTTCACATTCATCACAATCTTCTTTTCATTCAATGTAATTCAACTCAGATCTTTATTAAGCATTTATGAGGCTGCAAATATTTAAGGCTCCTCTACACTCAGATGTATTCTCTGGGGGTCTGGAGTCATGGTGACTCACTAGTCCCAATATTGGCATGATACTTGTGGACCAGAATGAAATTCTCATAGAGTTTATAATATGCCACATGGATAAGACATTTAGAAGGAATACTCATGTCCCTCTAAACTAGCCAGTTCAACTTTTGCTAGTATAGTTACACCCTTGACTTCAGTTGAATTTAAAACTTATTTTCTCTTATGCATATCAGAGTTGCAGTATCTTTTCACCAGATGTTTTCTTTGTTTGCTTGGGTCTGATACTGACATAATTTCTTTGTGAGTTCAATTCTTTCAATACGAGTCAACAACTCTTCTGTAGCAGAGAGTCTCAAAAGAGTTACATGAACACTAATTAAATGGTTTGCGCAGGAAAACAGAGTCCATGTTTCAAACACAGATCTTCCTTGCTCAGAGGCTGGTACGTTTTGCTAAACAGTTTCCAATTATATTTGTAATCCAGTTCTCTTTTGCTCAGCTATGAGTCTGATACCTCTACTCTACTCTGTGGTACAACTAAGCCACTAAATTCCAACATATTCTTCCAGAGATTGATGAGATTCCGCATTTTGTCAAATTTTATGATGATCTTAGGATCTAGAAGTAAACGAGATACTAGAAATCATCTAATATAACTGCCTCATTTTACAAATTGGATTTGTTCCTGAGGAACTTGTTTGCTAGTCAAAAAATAATGGGTAGAAACAAACATGGAACAACTGATTGGTTTCAGGTCGGAAAAGGAGTATGATAAGATGGCATATTGTCAAATTATTGATTTAACTTATATGGAAAGTACATCACGTGAAATGCCAGGCTAGATGAACCAAAAGCTAAGGTTGATGAGAAAAGTAATAACAATCTCAAATAGGAAGATGATACCACTCTGATGGCAGATAGTGAAGAAGAATTAAGAAGCCTCTTGGTGAGAGTGAAAGAGGAAAAAAAAAAAAAAGCTGTCTTGAAGTTTAACATCAAAAAACTGAGATCTTAGCAACTGGCCTCATCATTTCCTGGCAAACAGAGGAGAAGAAAGGAAAAAAATGCCAGATTTTATTTTCTTGGAATTCAAAGATCATTGTATTTGGCAACTATAACCATAAAATTAAAAGACGCTTGCTCCCTAGAAGGAAAGCTATGACAAATCTGGGCAGCATACTAAAAAATAAAGATGTCACCTTCTTGACAAAAGTCTGTACAGGCAAAGCTATGGTTTTCCCATTAGCAATGTATGGCTGTGAGAACTGGACTATAAGGAAAGCTGAGCCCCACAAAATTGACACTTCTGAATTGTGCCGCTGCAGAAGACTTTTAAGAGTCCCTTGGAAAGCAAGGAGATCAAATCAGTCAATACTTCAAGAAATTAATTCAGACTATTCACTGGAAGGTCAAATATTGAAACTGAAGCTAAAATCCTTTGGTCATATAATGAGAAGACAGGACTATTGGAAAAGCCCCTGACATTGGGAAAGATTCAAAGAAAAAGAAAAAAGGGGGAGCAGAGGATGAGATGGATAGATAGTGTCATGAGAACAACAAACATGAACTTGGACAAACTTCAAGAGATTGTGGAGAATAGAAGGGCCTGAAGTGCCATGTCACAAAGAGTCAGACATGACCGAACAACTGAACAACAACAATAGCAAAAAGAGTTTCAGAAAGGTTGTGACTTATCCAGTGATGAGGACAGAAACAAGGAGGAGTTTGTCACCAATACTCTCCTGCGAGAGAAAAATTGATATTTAAACATTTGCATTTTCAACTATTTATTGTTTGTTTGAAGAGATTTTTTTTAATGGTGGAAGAAGGAGGTAGATAGACAAAGAAGCATTTATGGCCTCTGGAAACCAGTTAATACTAGGTAGAATGGAAGTTTATCCAAAATTAGTCACCATGTATTTCTCCCACCCTATAATAAGCAGACTGTCCAGTAAGTCACAGAGGAAGTGACTCAAAACATCAAGCTAATCCAACCACTCACTACAGGTCTGAACATGTGTCTTTTTAGAGTATCAGTTCCTTAACATCAGTAATCTTGTCAGAAAAGAGAAGAAAAAGGATTCTCCAAACCATAGGATGGGAATCTAATTTTACTTCCCATAAAATTTTAAAAACAAAAAACATTTTTAAAGAGATGGCCCATGAACACACAGAAAAAGAAATGGCAATCCCTAAGAATAAGCAGGGGTTCAACAAGAAGAGATCACGTCAGACTCATCTCATTTCCTTTTTTTATAGTGTTACCAGACTGGTAAATCAGAGGAATGCAGTAGGTAAGGCATGACTGTATCTCAATCACACATTTAACCAAGACTTTTGGGATACTTTTATAGATAAAGTTGTTGTGCAGAGAATAAGAGCGAGTGAGCGAGACCTGGATTCAAGGTAAAATTTAGGTGTGGATTTATTGATCAAGTGTGCAACTACTGGAGTGTAAACTCAAATTGGGCAGTCTTGATTGAAGGTACAAACAGTGTTTAAAAAGGCTAAAACCACAGTGGGGGGACGGGGGAGCTAGCATAAGCAATGACATACAGAAGCCAAGAACAGCCATTGGTTAGATCTATAGCTCAGGGCTAATTTGGGAATATGGCGCAAGGGTACAAGGGTGCAACTTTCCTGTGACAAGGGGGTCCCTCCCAGAATAGGGTAGAGGGTATGGGGTGGAGGGTCATTGGGTAAGGGGGAGTAGAGAATAGTCAATTTCCCAGAACAGACCGGGGTCATGTTCTGGGTGAATGGTGTGGGGACTCTGCTTGATCAGCAAAATAGAACAGGGTGATCTCTACATAACATAGTCTTGTACCATAACCCTGGGACTGATCCTAGTATAGAATGCTGATTCAGGGAGAATACAGAATGCTGATTTAGGAAGAAGGAAGGGTCAGGGGATCACTCCTTGAGCAATACCCAGAACTATGCCTTAAGCTATTTCAAGCTTTTACAGGGTGCAGAATAGAGACAAAGACAAAAATGTAAAGGGGCTTAATGGTGGGCCACAAATCAGGTGGTGTGTAGTGACCTGTGATTTGGTGGTGTGTAATTACCTGTGATTTGGGTTTGGGTACAACAAAGTGAAGCCCGATTTGAACTCAGGAAGATGAATCTTCCTGACTTCAAATTCATCATTCTATCCACTGTCCCCTCCAATGTGATATAATTAGGTATACTCAAAACTAATTAAATGGCCAGATTAAAAGAGTTGTCGTCAATGATTCAATATCATCTTGGAAGCAAGTCTCTAATAGAATGTTCTAGTAGTCTATTTGGCCTGTACTGCTTAACATTTTTACCTATAACTTAAGGCCTTAGAAGGCATAATTATCTATGTAAAACTGCTAAAGAGAGCTAACACCCTGGATGATACTTTGGGTCTGAAAATACTTCAATCACCTAGAACATTAGCCTTAATCAAATAAGAGAACATCTACTTGTAATAAATGTAAAGTTTTATATTTGGGTTTCAAAAAATCATTTTCACAAGCATGAGCTGGGAGAAACATGAGGAAACAGTTGTTTGTTCAAAGACCTGGAAGTTTAATTGTAGTAAGTTAAATATAAATCAATAGATGTCATATAGTGATCAAAAGAGTTAATGAGATTTTAATTGACATTAAAAGAGGCAAAGTTTCTAATAACGTGGAGGTAACATTCCTACTATGCCTGGTCAGAATCCATATGTAGTATCATGTTCATTTATGAGCACCACATTTTAGGAAGAATGTTGATAAGTTGGATAATGTCCCAGGGACACCAACCAGAATGAAAAAAAATCTCAAATCCATGCCATATGAAGATTTCGTAAAAGAATTGGACATTTTAACGTGGAGAAGAGAAAATTGGCAGAGGGTAAGGATATTCTAGTTGTCTTGAAGTGTTTAAGATGCTATCACATAGAAAAAGAATTAGACTTTAGACTTATTCTTCTTGACCCCAGATGACAAAACTAGGACCAACAGGTTTAAGTTGCAAAAACAAAACAAAAATAAAAATAAAACAAAGGCAAATTTAGACTTGAAATGAGGAAAAAAAATCCTAATAATTGGAGTTGTCCAAAAATGAATGGATGATTTCAAGAGGCAGCACATGCTCTTCCATTGCAAGTTTCCAAAGAAAAGAAGTTGGTATATCAACAAGAATGTTGCATCTAAAATTAGAAAATCAGAAGACTTATGTTCAAATCTTGGTTCTACCACTTTTTACTTTGGGTAAGTCACTTAACATTAGTTTCTTCATCTATAAAATGAGAGAGTTGGTTCTTATCATTTGAAACTGAATGCCTACTTTCTGGGAAGGCCATGAAGGGAATTCTCCTTTGAGTAGTAATTAAATATATTAGGTCACCTCTGGGACCTCCTCATCTGGAGGATGAGATTGGACTAGATAACCTCTAAGGCCCTTTACAGCTCTAGGGCTATGCTACTATAATCCTTTCCAGGTGTAAGATTCTTGACTAAGTCTTAGCACAGCAATATGTCTAGGGCTGGAGAGCCCTAGAGATACTTGTTCCACATTTAGTGCCCATATCACATTCATTGAGGCTCATTACAAATAAAGCCACTGTCTTGATTCTAGTCTAATGTTTCCATCCCTTAAAATGCATTTATACTACATTGCATCTAATAGACTTGCTGACATATTCATTCTCTGAATAATTTATTTTTACTTTTAGTACTAGTGGTATAGTGATTTAGAGCAAAAAAAAAAAAATGCCTTCAGGAATATCTTGCTAATCATGACTTAGTCAATAAGTGAGGTATAGGATGTGCAGCAGCCATACCCTGAAAAACTGTCTCAACAGACAGGCTAAACCAGATTGAGGGTAAATGACAGACTCAAACCTTTCAGTGAGTTAGGGGGACGTCTATTCCAAGCACGTGAAGACTTCCCCTGATGGAATTGGTGGATGAGAACAATTTGTTCCACAGCCATGAGGGCAGCTGAAGCAGGCACTGTGGGGTGCTTAGAGTTTAGTCAGATATCAAAGATGCCAAGGTCATCCACTGCATCCCAAGCCATCGCCAGTCACCTTGACTTTTGTCTTGCCCCTGTACTTCAGTGACTCTGGAAGAGAGAGTGAGACTGATGACTCTGAGCAGCTTTGCCTCACTTAAATCCAATCCACATGCAAGTCATTATCCTGTGATGTCATTGGCCCTCTTCAAAAACAAAAGAGGAACAATAGTCTTTACTCTTTGACACCCATCATAATATATTGTAAAGCCAAGCACTAGCAGCTTTTCAGAAGAATGCTACTGTGAACAGCTTTTAAGGTTCTGATTACATAGTATGGTAAACATTCTATTTATTCTACAACAAATCAAAGCAAAACATTCACAGAAATCAAGGTACAGTATTCACAATATTACAACTCACCATAGATAATCAAAATACAGCATTCACAACTTATCACAGAAAATGGCCACATAGTTTCCACTACAGTGGTCACAGTGTTTTGAACAAAGAACAATCATTTAGTACAGTGGTTCTCAACCTTCCTAATGCTGCAGCCCTTTAATACTCCTATGTGGGTATATCTGAATGTGGGCAGACCCACCTGGAGATGGGTAGAGGAGCAGTGTCTCGGTTCCTAAGACCAACAGAAATATATGTTTTCCAATGGTCTTAGGCAATCCCTAAAGGGATTGCAACCCACAGGTTGAGAACTGCTGATTTAGTAACTCAGGCATTCACAAAATCCTTAATTCAATCACAAAGCACAATAGTCAAAGTTTTCCACTCATGAGGCATACTAGGTTACAAATCAATTATTCAGTCATCAATCACTAAGTAAAATCATTTAGTCAATGAATCATCCTTCATTATTCACTATTCAATCATTAGAAAATATACAGACCTTCCACCCCTACGTCACTATTAAATTTAATCTTCTCAGTCAGTACACAATATCCAAGTAAAGTTTTCTTTCAGCTTGACTTGTGGTGGTCCCTCAGATTCCCTGGATTCCCTTCCATGGTCCAAGATCCTACCTGGATTCATCAAACTGTCACCTAGGTTCAAAGGCAGACAGCTCCCAGATCCTTGTCCAGCTCTTCGTGCAGTTCCTGTTCCACAGTGAAGCTCACAGTGTCCAGTCCACCTTAAATCCTTCACAGTCTTTGTTCCCAGAAACTCAAGGCTTAACAAAGCCAGAAACAAAGTCTCAGCATCATGGTCATGCTTCCTCAGTCCCTTGGCAGCTCTGGCTGGCCCTCAGATCCAAAAGAAGTCTCAGCTGGCTCTCAGAATCAAAATCACTCCATCCAGGTTTTCAAAATCAAAACCATTCTCATCAGCCTGGGGGGAGGGGGCTTTCCTCTTCAGCCTCCTGGGCACCTCTTCAGCCTCCTCCTGGCAGGTGCTTCTGCCTCCATGGTGTTCCAAGAAATTCTGACTCAGTTCTCAATTCTCATTTCTCTTCTCAATTCTCAGCCCAGCAGTAGCAGCCCAGCCTCCAGATGCTGCTGAGAGAAACTCTCTCTCTCTCTAGCAGAACAGCTTCTGCCACCAGATTCTTGTCACAAGAAATTCTGACTCTCCCTCTCTGGGGCTTTTCCTTTTATACACACAGCATCAGCTGCTTCCTGCTTCAACCAATTGCTTCCTATTACATCAGCAACAGGAGACAGGAGTTCATACCTCCTGTTTCCCCAACAGAGGCTTGATCAATTACTAAGTGCTAAGTACCTGCTACCTTTGCCAACACAAAGGGATCTTCAGATTCAAATTACATTACCATCACATATATATAAACTTCTCTGAACATAATTTCCTAGTCTATGATCCATCTTTGACCCAATAAAATAGATCAAGAGTATAACACTAAATTCTAAGCTCCCAAGCAAAATTGTGCAAATGTCTATTTTCAACCTAGCATCCTAGAAACACTATTCCTTTGTTAGGGTCTCCTGAGCAGTAGCCAGAAATGTGGAATAATTAGTATGCCTAGGCAGAGAGAAATCATTAAGCAGAAAGACACCTTGAGAAATCATTTAATTCACCCTCTTTTGTTCAGACAGAAGTATACTTAAGTGATTTGATCCCAGAGAAATAAGAATCTATTCTATTTTTAAAGCTCACCAGAGGATTCCACAAACTCCCCTGATATCCCTTCTGGCTTTTAACAGTTCTCACTGTTAGGAGATTCTTCCTCATATTCAGCCTCTATCCAAGATCCTATATTTTAAGAGTTCTTAGAAGAAAGGGAAAACAGTTGAATTCTCTTTTTAGTACAGGGCTTTCAAATACTAAGAGGACAATTAAACCATGCCTATATGTTCTCTAGCCTGAATAGCTCCAGTTTCTTCACATCCAGCCCCCATCTGAAGTTTCTCTCACCATCAGTGCATTTCACTTACAGAAATGGGCATTTAAAGATCATCAAACACTTCAGCATTGTTAATGTGAATTACATGTTTACATATATTTTATATAACCCTTCTAATATATTCCTTCAAATAAGAGAATTGGTTTATTTGTTGGAGAGTCTTAGCTCTTTTTTTAAAAATCAAAGATAGATACATAAACAGAAAGATAGCCTGATAGTAGACAATGATAGGTAGATAGAAGATAGATAGATAGACAGATAGACAGACAGACACAGACAGACAGATAGATATACAGACAGAAAGATAGACAGATAGACAGACAGACAGATAGATAGATAGGTTGATTGATAGATTGATTGATTGACTCTACATTAAGCACTTGCCATTGTCAGACATTGTGCTAATGCTAAAGAAACAAGTAAAAACATGGAACATGGTTCCTGCCCTCAAGGAGCTCACATTCAAATGTGGGAGGACAACACATAAAAGACAGCTAAAAAGGATGAGAGAAAGGGAGAAGAGATACATGCTTAATGGTATGGCTGGAGATGTCTAGACAGTGTTATAAAGGCCTGGAACCAAGCAAGATAAAAACCAAAGCTGGCTTGCCAGGGAGTGTCTAATATTCTGGTGGCAACAGCAAGGCTAGAAATGTACAGGAAGGGTGGAGCCAAGATGGTGGCGTAGAAGCAACAAAGTTTTGCAGCTCACACATAGCCACCTCAAATACCCATAAAATATGACTCTAAACAAATTCCAGGGCTCCAAAATTCACATAAAAATACAGAAAAACACATCTCCCGCTAAAGGCAGCTCAGCAAAAAGGGCTCAGCGCAGCATGCTGGGGATGAAACCAGCCCAGCCTGAAATCACAGCTTGGTCCCAGGGCGGCCAAGAAGAGCCTCAGCTGGAGCTTCAGGAGAGTGGATCAGCAGCAGCTGTGGCAGTTTGCAAAATTTATCAAGCCATAAGAAACAAGGACTAAGTGAAAGTTCAGTGGAACTCAACTAAACTTGGGGAAGAAAAGTGCTGAACTGCCTCCAGGGCAAGAAAGCAGCAGAAGCAGCGGCCCTGCAGCCACCTCCATGTGATTGCTTCAGAGCTCATGGCCTGCAGACTGCAGGGGGGCCAAGCGATCATTCAGAGGCTAAGTGCTCTTGCGTTGAACAGCCTGGATCTGGATCGTGGTCTTCAGTGATGGTCCTGGGGAGTGTTTTCAGTGAGCCAAAGCTGGTGGCAGCTGCAGCAGCCTCCCAATAGCTCTGGCAGCTGCAAAAACCCCAGAGATTTGGGATAGAGCTCTCTTCTCTGGAAGCAGAGTACCACAGAGCTGAAAAATCAAGTACTTTCACTGGCAACATGAGCAGGCAAAGGAAGCAAAGTAACAGCAACCAAACTCTAGAATCCTTTTTTGGGGACAAAAAGGATCAAAGTATGGAACGGAAGGAAGACAACACAGTCAGAACTCCCATACCAAAAGCTTCCAAAAAACATGAAGACTGCCTAAAAACCATAGATCAGCTTAAGAAGGATTGTGAAAATCAAATAAGAGAAGTGGAGGAAAAATTGGGCAGAGAAATAGGAATGATACAAAAATATCATGAAAAGAGAGTCAACAACTTGACTGAAGGAAATAACACCTTAAAAAATAGACTAACTCAAATGGCAGAAGAGGCTCAAAAAACCAATGAGGAGAAGAATGTCTTAAAAAGTCAAATTTGCCAGATGGAAAAAGAATCTCAAAAGCTCGCTGAGGAGAATAATTCTTTCAGAATTAGAGTGGAGCAAATGGAAGCAAATGACTTTATGAGAAATCAAGATACTATCAAACAGATCCAAACCAATGAAAAAATAGAGGGCAATGTGAAATATCTCATTGGAAAAACCACTGATCAGGAAAATAGATCCAGGAGAGACAATTTAAAAATTGTTGGACTACCTGAAAGCCATGATCAAAAAAAGAACTTAGAAAGCATCTTTCATGAAATTCTTAAGGAAAACTG
>CM053592.1:37179964-37220824 GCA_028646515.1 Pseudochirops corinnae | reverse complement strand
CATAGCTTGTTCAGCCATTCCCCAATTGATGGTGTGCCTTCATTTCTTGATCTGTAAACTAAGAAAATTGGATTTGACCTTCCCTCCTCTAAATGTATAAACCTATGATTCTATGGACAACATTGTATTACTGATTGTGCCAAGTCCCAGGATATTACAGGTTTTCCTGAATGATATTCATGGCCACTCAAAAGTAATTGGCATAGAAATTGACACTGGAAAACTAAGTGCTTTAATTCCTATTATACAAATTATGCACTATTACTGGATACCGGGTAGCCAGTGAGCTAGCTAGTTCAATAGCACACAGAAGGACGATGAATTGGACTTAGAGTGAAAAAGGAGAATGGATTTGATAAAAATTTAGCATTTAGTTAACTGTTTGACCCACACAATACTTTGTTATTCCAAGCTGCATCCCGTTGCAAAAAGTCTTATTTTTAACACCAACGAATTCTTGGTGATGCCACGTGCCTGCAAATTATGACGTACTACAACTTAGAGAAGACTAAAAATTTCATGTTTCTAAAAGCAATGGAAAGATGCATGATGGGTATAAGTACGTATTACATGCTGTCAATAAGTCATATTCAAAAAGTGTTTGTGAATGACATCACCAAGGATATGTGGACAGAAAAGGAAGTGGGCCAGTCCTGTGGAGAGGATGAGGGCTAAAGAATTGTATGTTGCACTGTTATCCACAATTTTTTTTTAAAATTAGGAAACTTTCCAGACAATGCAGTGGAAACTGAGACTTATGGGAAGACATGGGCAAAGAAGGTGCGGATGGGTTGCAATCTGTACTAGGGAGAGAGTTAACACATTCATTAAATTACAAACCTATCAAAGGACAAGATGTGCTTTTAAACTACCAAGTTTCCATTAAGCTATTTTTTTTCCTTACTATATGTGGTTCCTTTTTCTAAAATTCAACAGTAACATAAAAGGGGACTGACTCTGGAATCAGAGGACCCGAGTTCACATCCCACTTCTAAATTAATAATTGTGTGATCTCTGTTGTCGCTTCACCTCCCTATGAGATGGCCTGAGGTCACTTCCAGCTCTAAGCGTATGGTCATGTAATGAATTGTTGTGGGGCTATTTGGTCCTATATTCCCTCCAGAAATGTGAAACTAATTTTCTTATTATTATCTCTCCAGAGTCTTTGTAAACCAGGTGTTTTTTTTTTTTATTAAAAAGCAGCTATGTGGACACACAAAACTGCTCGCTATTCTGTGAAACTGACACTCCATGTTAAACCTCTGCTTCTGCACAGAGTAGTTAGTGCCTGGGCTTGGGATACACTCCCTTTCCTTCAAGGTTCACTGCAGCTGCCACCCCCTCAATGAAGCCTTTCCTGAGCTTCTCCAGTTCTTATTCTTCCTCAACCTCCCTTGTATTGTCTAATTGGTGACTATGTTGTATAGTAGACTTTAAGATATTTGGGTCCAGAACAGTGCCATTTTTGTCTCTGGATCTCAAATGACTAACATACCTTGAACAAAGTAAGCACTTAGGATATATTTTGATAAACTGAGCAATTAACCTCTTTTTTTCTAGAAATACTGAGAACATGCTTATCCATTCACATTAATTTCTACTTGTTCAAATTTCAGTGTAACTGTGAAAGTGAGGTTAAAAAAAAGGCAATGTTGGAGAAGGCATTTTGAGGCAAGGCCTAGTTAGGGACTTAGCTTCTGAGACATGCCTACTTTTCACAGCTTCCCTCCCTTTTCTTTAAAAGAAGAAATATAGAGACTAATCTATTTTACTTCTAAAAAAACTGATTTCTGCATTTCTGAACCCACTGATTATCTGAGAAACTCCAAGTTTTTTCCACAATGAATCTCATGGTAGTAGCAGCAGTCCAGGTCACTTGTAGGCATTGGGTCCTCAAACTATTCTTCCAATTCTGTAATTATATCTTCATGTCTTTCTGGGTCAATAAAATATCTTCTATAAATCTGTGGTCATAATATTTTTAATGTTGATAAAAAGCCAGAAACAGCAACAAGCATGATGATTATTTTTAAATGTAAAAATGTATTTATTCACAACTTTTGAGAAGTTGATTCCATTCCTTCAAAAAAGTCTATAATATGGACAAAATGCCAAGAAAAATTAGACAGTAGCTTATGCCAAACAAAAATATACATCTGATGTATACAAACTTTAAAAAGCAATATTACAGGCAGTATGAATGTAAATTACATTTAAAATATTTTTAAATGACATAGCTACAAACTTAAATTATGGTAAAATAATAATCACATCTTTAATGAATATATTTACATCTTCAGTCAGTGTCTTAGTTCTGCAAGTTAAAAAAGGAGATGAATTTACAGATACCCATGTGACTTTTTAAAAATACAGCAAGATCTTACATCACTATTTGCATCTTAATCTTCCTATGGTGTTAAGGAAGTGCATTACCATTGTTATAAGGAAAAAAAATACTACTAAGGAAACTAGACAGCAATTTAGCTACTGAAATTTTACTAGATTCCCTAGCAAAACCAAGAAATGCAGCCCAATTTGGGGGCATTTTGCTCCCTTAGCCTTTAGTTCATATTTAGCAAAGTAGGGAAAAGAAAGGCTAACATGCAGGGTGTCCCAAAGACCTTGGTGGTATATTAAAGCAGCACTAAGACTTTTGGGACACCCTGAAGAATCCTAGCAGCAGTTATAACTCACAATTCACCGAGCTTTACTTCTCAGAGCACCTTCCTTTATCATACATAAAACAAGGCAAAAGAAAACTAAATAAAATCTGTCATTTCATACACGAAAAAATTCTTCAAAATACCCGTCTTACTTCTTTTTAGGAACTTCCACATTATTCATTCACAGAGATTTTAGTCCTTTGTGCAAGTTTTTTATTTTAATATTATCCCAAACTCATCCAATGTAGACTTAAAAAAATAATTTACCTAGAAATTGAAAATACAATCTAAAGTAAATACTCCCTTTGTGGCAGTATGTCACTCTCTTTTAAGTGGAACACTTAAGATCGAGCCTCAATTTTGTGTCTGATCATTAGAAATGAAAAAATTTCCAATTCCACCTTTTTCAGGCCTCATGACAATCCTATTTAGTGATACTACCATGAACACGCTATTATAACAATTTGATAGGAATGAATATTACCGCTCTGTTAGGCTTACTGAACTCTAATTGTACTAGTATAGAATGGTTTTAATTTTTTCTAGAAATACTGAGAACATGCTTATCCATTCACATTAATTTCTACTTGTTCAAATTTCAGTGTAACTGTGAAAGTGAGGTTAAAAAAAAAGGCAATGTTGGAGAAGGCATTCTCCAACCGGTTATAAAAATTCGAACCGGTTATAAAAATAGAGAAAGCTTAAAAATCTTTCAGGAAATAGTGCATTATCTGAAGCTGCTAATAACTTCCCTTCACCGCTGCTGAGAAAAACAAGATGCTTTATTATTTTCATGTTCAGATACTGAAATAAGTAGATAATTTTTTTAAAACCATATAAGATCCATGCAAAGAAAATGAAAATGCAAGTTATTTAAAAAGGAAACAAATTAAATCTACAGATACTAAACTGGAATACATAAATTAGAGCAGTTTTTAATAATCATAAAATCTAAGAGTTGGAAGGGACCTCAGAGGCCATCCGGTCCAAAAGGTACCTGAACAACAATCTTCTTGACAACATACTCAGAAGCATGACAGAATCATGAAATTGCACTTAATTCTGAATTTAGATTCCATCATTCCTATTCCTTGCCCTTGAACATTTACCACATAATTTCTTTCTTCCTTACAAAAAGGCTCAGAACAAACATTTGTACATTCTATTTGATTTTCAACATTTGGTCATGACTGTTAAAAAGGTCGGATGATTTCTCCCTATCTGTCTTGCTGATCTGCTTCAGATTTTTTTAACTCAGAGGCAGACAGTTCTAAAACAGGATTCACAAATCCAGAATACTCCGAATTGCCATTGTTATCCATTTCAGCACTGACAAAATCATTCTCCCACTCCAGCCCATTAGAATCATCAGAAGCCGAGGTAGGATTACTTCCAGTCTTCTTGTTGCTATATTTTAACGCAGCCCGTAGAATGTCCTCTTCAGTTCTGGAACGTTCTCGCAATGGGACCATTCTATTCATCCCTATGGTTTGAAAAAGAAGTTTAAAGAAATAAAAAACTGGAAACAAAACAGGTGCCCATCAACTGACGCAATGGCTAAACAAATTATTATACATGAATACATGGAAACCTGGGAAAACCGATGCAAAGTGAAAGAAGAACCAGAGAACAATTTTTATAATGACAACACTGTAAGTAACAACTCTGAAGGACTTAAGAGGATCGTCATGAGGAGAGTGGTGCTAGAGATAATGTAAAAAAAGTAAGAGTATCAAGAAAACATTTTTTTTAAATACACAGAATTAAGTCCAGAGGGAGAAACAAGACAGTTTTAGAATTAATCTGTTGAATTTGTTGTATATACTTTTAAAATAGAAAGCTGTATGTGATAAGTTTCATATATGTTTTTGTTCTCTGTATGGAAATATTGATGTCTGCCAAGTTTGGAATAACCAAAAAAAAAAAAAAGGATTCTGCTGCTGGAATTATATCTTAAGAAAAAAGGAACTCTGATGGCACTGAGAAAAATTCTTGATTTTGATTTTAAAAAAGGAAGTTACAAACCGTGCTGATCAATAAACAAACTGTATTTGATTATATTTAAACACGTAAAATATATCCCATAAAATGTCATAATTTATCTTCTCCCTCCCTCTCATCAAGTAACTTAAGCATTTCATTTATTTATTTATTTTTGCTTTTAGGAGGGTGGAAGTCAGGGCAGTTGGGGTTAAGTGACTTGCCCAAGGTCACATGGCTAATATGTGTTAAGTATCTGAGGCTGGATTTGAACTCAGGTCCTCCTGACTCCAGGGCTGGTGCTCTATTCACTGTGCCACCTAGCCGCCCAACTTAAGCATTAATTAAGCACCAACTATATACTAGGCACTATATTAGATGCAGGGGATGCAAGTACAAAAAATAAAACAATCCCTACCTATTCAAAAGGGGATTCTTTGCCCATTCACTTATTTCCCTACACAGGGTTTTGGTGTGAATTTCTCTTCTTCATTATTATTTCATAAAGGTGTTACCATATTTATTTATATTCCTTCTTAACTATATTACAGTATTCTGCAACGTACCACGATCTGTTTAATTTTCTCCACAGTGTTGGACATTTAGGTTTTTTCCAGTTTTTGAAAAAAATGACAAATAATGCTGCTGGACAACGACTTTGAAGAATATCTGTTTGTGTTTTACAACACTCTGAGGACATATTCTCAGAAATGGAATTTTGGAGCCAAAGAAGGAGTATATACTGAAAGACCAGTGCCCACAAAGATTCTAAGTTTGCAATGACACCAAGCAGAAATGATTACAACTGTTTTCCCACCATCTTGCCGGAATTGAATCCTGCTGCTTTTAATTATTTTCTTGCCAATCTGATGTATGAAGTTGTGCCAAAAGCTGGTTTAATTTGTATTTCTTTGATTATTAACGGAGTTACGTATTTTTCCAAGTAATTATTAACACTGTGGTTTCCTCTTTTGAAAAGTGCCTATTCATATCTTTTAACCATTTTATCAATTGTGACTGGGAGTTATCTTTTTTTTGTTAATAGCTCTACACATATTTTAGATGTCAGGTCTTTATCATATTTGCCACAAATGTTTTCCAATCTTTTTTTCTTTTAATTATATTTTTTTGTTGCATGTACATTTTTATTTTTTGTTAAGAACATCTCTTTTCTTTTAATTCTTTCTAATTTGTTGAATGTAAAAAAGTAATTTCCCTTCCTCTTTAAGGTAAATACATTATTTTATTTTCTTCCAGTTTTTTTTTATGTCTACCATCCAGCTATGATTCAATAGTATATATAGTATGAACGTGGATCAAAATTCATTTCCCACCAAATCACAACCCAATTTTCCAAAAGTAGATTTGTTACATAATCTTTCCTTTTCCCAGAGCTTATTTTCTAAAGGCTGAATCCAACATTAATCCTTGGTATATATTTGGCTGGATGTTTGGTATATCTATGGTCTTTGACATTTTTCTCTCTATGCTCCAGGCCCAGTACTAGAGTTTGGTTAATTGTGTTGTCACATTTTAAAGTCTTCCAAGACCAGCTTCTTTTTCTATAATGTCCCCTTGGTTATTTCTATCTACTTGTTTTTCTATACATATTTATAATTATTTTGTTTAGTTCTAATACTTACTGGTATTTTGATTTGAGAACAGATTAGCCTGTAGTTAACTTGCCATTTTTGCTGTTAATTTAATCCACCTGAAAACACGGATGGTCCTTTCTAGTTCCTCTAGGTCCTCCTTTATTTTGGTCATTATAGCTTCTGGATTGTTCTTACACAAACCTTCCTAATCTTATGTGGGTAAACTCCAAAAGGTTTTTGTTATCATTGTAACTGGGTTTCCTTTTTATGCTATGTCTAGCTTTATTAAAAGCAAGTAAATTTTGTATCCTGTAACTTTACTAAACGTTTATTTAAAACTATCTTTTTTTTTTCTGTTGTTGAAGCCGGGGTATGATTTGTATCTAAATATCTGATGAGAGGAAAAACTTTGGATGAAATGATGAATCAAAGAAATCTGGAATAAAAAAAATCCTTATTTGAATCAAATCAAGTATTTTAGTACAAATAATAGTAGCTAACACTTATACAGTACTTTAACGTTTGTAAATGCAAACTTAATTTGATCCTCACAACCACCCTGGAGGGAGGTGCTATTACTATCATTATTTTACAGATAAGGGAACTGAGGTTGAGGAAAATTAAGTGACTTGCTTAAGGTCACATGTCTATTAAGTGTCAGGAGCTGGATTTGAACTCTGGTCTTCCTGATTCCAAGTCCAGTACTCTATCAAATGTACCACCTACCTGCCCCAGTTGAGGAAAGACTCCATAGTGTTGGTGACACATATCCCGAGGCTCTGATTTCAGGTACACTGCTTTGCTGGTCAGAGGTCATGATTTTTTAAAAACGGAACCAAACTATACCCACAACCAAGATATTTCTGAACCAGGTGACAGTAGAGACTCAAGTTCATGACACAGACACTCCATTCTAAAGGAGCTACATGTATATGCCTTATGAATCAATTAATGTAAGTTAAAATACATTTAAAGCACATCAATAACAGAACTCCAACAGTAATATAATATGTTAAGCCAAACACAAATATGTATTTGAACTTCCCTAATTTTAAAAGATCCCATACTTTGATGGTTCCCATAACCGATTATTTTAAGTACAAACAACTTTAGGGAAAAGAACTTTTAAAATTTCTCTTTATAATCTCGGGTCTCAATTCTAGTGAATTTTTGGGAAAGAAGTAAAATCAAATTTATTTTTTAATATATATGACTTAAGAAAATTTATTCTTAAGGCAAATAATTCCCATTAAAATTGCAAAATGCATCACTATCATAACCTTTCTTTAGGTCAAGTGTCTATGGTCCTTTCCTTTGCTAATCTTCTATAACTAAGTTATTCCTGTTTCATTCCCTTGCTTGTAATGAATTAAAAAAAACAATTTGAGACATCATGTTTTCTTAGTAAATTTTATTTAACACACTTGAATATTGACTCTCTTAAAGTACAGACACCACAAACAAAAATATCTCCTGTTTTTCGGAAATAAAAACTAAAATTGTTTCTTATGCAGTAAAATCAATTAAAAGATAAATTTACAACAAACTGTTGATTTGAAATTTACCAACTGGCAAAAATGGTTGTAAGATTGTGTCATCCACAAGTGGGCAGTAGTTAGTCATGATTAGAAAATCACTGAAAGGAATCTACTCGCATTTACTGCTCTGGACAAAAGAAATCGTTAAAATACAGTTTCTAGTCTATATTTTAGCCAGTAATAAAACCGTAAAGAAAAGTCCTGGGAGATTCCAGTTTTCAGCATATACTTAAAAGGAAGTGAAAAACAAAAGGTACCACACCGAACAAAACACTCTGAGGCAGCACTTTTTGTTGTATTAAAAAACCCACTATCCTATAGTGGTAGAAAAAACAAGGAAAAACCAAAACTCCGAACCCCCAGCAAGTGGAAACAACACGTATGTTTTTTAAATGAAGGAATGAACAAACTGTGTCACACAAAAGTAATCAAATATGGTGACACTGTAAGAAATGACAAGTATGTGGAAATTAGGGAACTATGGAAAGACTTGTATCAAATGACAGGAAAAAAGCAAGAACCAAGAAAACAACAAAAAAGACTGAAGCAGTGAAGAAACATCAAATGCTGTGCCACGGTACTGGCCTAGCTTGACACTGGAGAAAAATGAGGAAATAAATCTCCTTCCTCTCTTTGGGGAGAAATGGGAGCATCACGGACACACAGCTAAGCACACTGCACGTACTGGTTTTACAGAGCTGCCTTTACTCGGATAGTTAAGTTAGAGTCTTGCTAGGTGGGAAGAATGGATAGAAATAACTAATGTAGGAACAAAAGGAATCAATAAAACTTGAATTTTCAGAAATAATATTATTTCAGACATTTGTTGAACTTCCCCAATCTCCTAAGAAACAAAAAGGAAGATCACAGAAGAAAATGGGCCTGTGGTACTTACATTTTTAAAGATAGGAAAATTGTGAATTTTTAAAATATTACCTTCTTCATCTTCCCACTCTAGATCTAAGGACGTGCTGTCATCATTTCCACTCGTTGACTTGGTTTTGGTCATTAAGTCACAACTACTTTCTGTGTTTGGTGTCAAAACTGTGGCCTCTGATGAAAGTCCTAGATCAAACATCAAGATCATGAAAATCTGACGCCCGTAACCATTCTGTCCACAGTCACCACCACCACAGAGACAACCGCCCACTTTTTATAAAACTCTTTGGAGCTCAGAAAATGTTTTCTTCTCAGCACTTGCAAAGTGGTGCGAGTGTTAAGGCTCTCCACAATCACGTGGCTCCCAAGGGGTACTTGGCCTCTTGACACAAATTCAGTTCAGTGCCTTTTCTAGAATACTACAATGCCTCCCTTCAAATGTAACAATTTACAACCTCATCCTGCTTAAATTATGATTCTCCTCATTTTGTTTTTTGGAGGGGGGAGAGCAGGGCGATTGGGGTTAAGCGACTTGCCCAAGGTCACACAGCTAGGTTTGTGTTATGTGTCTGAGGCTGGCTTTGAACTCAGGTCCTCCTGACTCCAGGGCCAGTGCTCTGTTCGCTGTGCCAACTAGCCACCCCCAATGATTCCTTTTTCAATGACCACTTGTCTCAGAATGTGAAAACGAGACAGAATTCTAATGATCATTCAGTCCAAATTGTAAGGAAGAACAATGGGACTCGGGAAGATGAAGTAAATCTACCCAAACAGCTAGTTAGCGACAGATCTTCTGACTCCATCGAGCACATTATCACTATTTACACGTGATGGCTGTTTAAAAAAACCAACAAACAACGTTTTTTGGGTTTGAAATTCCTAAGGTTTGTATGCTGACAAGACATGCCAACTCCGCTGCATCCCTATCTTGTGTTTCTCTAGAATTTTTACATCAGAAACTTCTATGCTGGATGTTTCTAGAGTGGATCTCTGCTAGCAAATCTGTGGCATTTACTTGTAACACTAGAGATGGGAAACCAATCAGAGGACCTGAAAGACTACTTGCCTTAAAAAAAAAAACCATGGCTCTCATCCCACACTGCTACACAAGGGGACAAGAGGTGTAGAAGTGATACCCCCTGACTAGGGGAGCGAAGAGAACTTGTGTAATCTGAGGGTGCCAAGCTGGAGAGCAGGCTCTTTGGGGACACCCCTTCTTCCTGCTGGATATGAAGATAACCGGAGCTGAGGCAGTGGTATCCTAACCTTTCAGTTTCTGAAAACTTGCAGTAATCTATACTCTTAATCCTTCTTCCTTTGCCTCTGTTCCTACAAGCTCCAGTCTCTGGGTATCTCATGTTAGGCCAATAAGCCTTCATTTGTGAGGTGAAACAAGTCTATGAAAAAGGCTCTTAGCAAGCCTGGCCCTAGCCTGCCTGGCTTCTGTGGGGCAGCGGGCAAGTGTACAAATTCATGGAAGGCTATCAGGTAAGTTTTAGACAGCCATATTCAGCACAAATTATAGAGAAGCGTTCATCATTGACTTCTTTAAATTTTTTTTTCTTTTTGGAGGTTAATTGGGGTTAAATGACTTGCCCAAAGTCGCACAGCTAGTAAATGTGTCAAGTGTCTGAGGCTGGATTTGAACTCAGGTCCTCCTGACTCCAGGGCTGGTGCTCTATTCACTGTGCCACCTAGCCACTCCTTCTTTAAATTTTTAAAATAAGATGAACACTTATTTTGCAACTTTAGAAAGACTTAATGAATGAGGTTATATTGAAAAATCTGACAGTTTTAAAGCAAAATAACCTAAAACAGGATAGTTTTTGTTAGGGAGCATAATAGTATAGATTTTTTAGATTGAAGAAGAAAAAATTTTTAACTTATAAACTAAATCTATTAATTAAGTAAACATTTACTCAGTAGCTACAGTATCCCAACTACTATGATAGGCATTAGAATACAAAAATGAAAAATTATGGTTTCTGTCTCAAGGAGACAGAAGGGGTCACAAGGTACAGAGTATGATCAGAGCAAAGGAGCTATCTGGACAGAATACTAGCAAAATTTAAAGAAGGGAAGATTTAAAAACTAAGCATCACTGTGATTTGAAGCCATTTGAACTATTGGCTTTATACAACTTCTGGGTAAAACCAAAGAAATATCTGGTTAGGTCAATGAGAAGCTAATAACAGAATGTGAAGTGTATGAAAAAAAGGTTATTACACTTAAAAGGATATTATATCATAAATGAATTGCTGTGAGGCAACTAGAAAGAAATCACTGCAAGCTTATAATATTCAAGTTTAAAGAAATTAAGACCAGTGCTGGAGGAAGTAAGGTTGTTTTGCTTGTTAAAATACAGCTAAAATCAAGCTAAGGGATTTTATTGCTCACAGATCTAGACACAGGAAGAGGCCAAGTGGGCAGAAAACAGTGACTGCCTCCTCAGATCACTTCTGGCCCTGGTTCATTTATCTGCATGTTAGGCCAGAGAGCCTCTTGAGGATTTCTAGGCCTAAATTGTCTGGAATAGATGACTGTGATCTAAGACCCCAGTCATGGGCCTAGAAAAGAGCTAATATATCTCAGCTTGGATTTTGTTAGCTACGTCTAGGGGCTATGACAACAGAGCCATCAGCCTGTAGAAGAGTGAGATTTTTAGCCACTGTGCACATTCTTACAGACTAGACCTGAGAAAGCTAGTGAGAGGTCCTGTAGAGATGAAGCCTAGAAGCTGGTAGTGATGCCCAGCCACCATCAGATTGTCTGAGCCCATTATCACACATGGGTAGTCCTGGAGGGCTAGGGTTGTGAGATGCCTTCCTCAGGGACATCAAAATCCACGTTTGCCCTCCTTGACATGTGATATCTATTCATGCTGTTTTCCCCACACTGATTATTGTCCTTTTCTGTGGGACAATGTGCCCTAGATTGATGAGAGGGATCAGGCAGCACAGCAGAGAGGCTGCTCAACTCAGAATAAGGAGACCTGAGTTCTAGCTGACTTAAACCACTTACTAGATTTGTGACCTCAGGCACATCAGTAAGCCTTTCACACTTGGCTTCTTCACCTGTAGAATCAGGATCATAGCTGTACCTACTCGACAGTTACAGTTAGGAGCAAATGAGATGTGAAAATAGCTTTGTAAGCCTTCAAGCGTCACATAAATGTTAGCTATTATTAATAGCTACTAGCATTCATGAGGTGGATGTTCTATTGCTTCTTTTCTTTTTTTTACTTTTTGGCAGGGGGAAGGCAGGGCAATTGGGGTTAAGTGACTTGCCCAAGGTCACACAGCTAGTAAGTGTGTCAAGTGTCTAGCGGCTACATTTGAACTCAGATCCTCCCGGTGCTCTATTCACTGCACCACCTAGCCACCCCACACAACTTCTAACTGCTTAAGCCTCACATTGCCACGCCCTGTCATGGGCTCCTGTACATTTCAGTCATGATATTGACAAGCCAGGAAGCCTCTTGAAGAGGATAAGGACAGTGAAGGCACTGAAAACTATGCCATCCAAGGATCAATGAATCGACAAACATTTATTAAGCACCTATTTACAAGGCAGGGTGCCAAGAAGTGGGGAACACCAGGGTGGAAATTAAGAGTGCTTATCCTCAAAGAACACCATGTGAAGGAACCAGGGCTGTCTGAAAAAAAGAGCTGACTACTGAGAAGCTATCATGTGGAAAGGAGATCAGTCATTTTCTGCTTGGTCTTGGAGGGTGGATCTAAGAAAAACTGAGGGGAGGGGGCCACAGACACAGATTCCGGCTTGATGTGAAGAAAATATATAACAACGGAAGCTATCTAAGAGTAGTACTGCTGCCTTGGGGGGTAATGGACGCCCCTCATCAGAGGCTGTCAAACAAAGACTGGATGATGTTGATTGAGTCTGGGTGGACAAGGCAGCCTCTGAGCTGTTCATTGTGATCATGGTCTTAATTTTCAGTTGGAGGAATCAGAGAAGCCTCCGTGGAGTTTGTGGTTTAAAAAGCTGGACCTTGAATGAAAAGTTTTAGAACTGAAAAACAAACAAAAAACTATAACCCTGTCATTTAATGATAGAAATGAAAATGAATTAGTTATTTAACCACCTCACATGACAGTAATACATTTAACAGGGATGATTTATAAAAAATTAACCTTTTTGGCTTTGGTTTTGTTAAACTTTAAATTGAGAAAGACTGGCAAGGCCAAGATAATAGCTTGAGACCTTTTTCTTGCTTTATTAGTATTTTAAGAAAGAGAAGAACTGTCACGGTTTTAATAAGTGGATAAATCCCTTTGCAAGACTAGAACTGCAATATGGGTTGTGACTTAGCTAAATCATGTAGAACAGCTAAATGGCAGGAAATCTTTTTTCAATTAAAAACGTTGTGGATGGCCTCCGTTATCTATCTGGTAAGCAAGAGGAACGGTACTGCTTGAAGCAGAGGAAAAATTCTTGAAACAAGTATGCTAGCAGATCTTAACCTGGGGTCCATGACTTAATTTTTTTTCATAATTACTTCAATAAAATCAGTTTCCTTTATAATCCTATGTCTTTTATTTCATGAATTTAAAAACATTATTCTGAGGAGGGGTTCGTAGGCTTCATCAGATTCTGAAAAGGATCTAAAATGCAAAAAAAAAAAAGTTAAGAATCCCCAAGAAATACAAACCAAGAACTGATTTTTTGGATACATCCAAATTTAATTTTGCTACTGTGTGCGAGGTACTATGTTAGAAGCTGAAGAGGACTGAGGGGTAGGAAAGGTAACGTGCTCTAGAAAGACAAGTTTTAGGAAAATCCCAGAAAAGAGTATTTGATGAAGTTAATTTGTGAAGTCTTTGGAACATGAAATGTATTTCAAATTTTGACTATATAATTAAAAATACTTACTACTACTTCGAAAAACTTCATATTGTGACTTTATATTTCTCAAATAGGATTCAAAGTCTTCTTCTGCCCCTGAACTGTAATAAAGTAAAACATTTTTCTTATATTTACAATAGATTCTATTTAATATTTGTCATTATTTACGAAGAATGAGATTTAGAACTGAAGTCCTACTTTAAGAATAGAGAATCTATTGTATAATTAAAACAGTTTGGGAAATACAGGCAGATTTTTGTCATGAAATTAGATCTCCCACAGCTCAGCCTTTTTGAATGAACAATAAACATTTATAGAACTGAGACAACTTAAGATTTCTTTTGCAAAATATAAGTCACTTGCCCACATATAAGCTACTCTGCCATAAAAAGACAAGATAAACAGAACTGAGTAGCCATTTGGTATCGATAATGCTATTACATAGTTTTCCAGGAGGAAGATAATGGCAATTGAAAGAGATGATGCTTTCCTACTTTGAACACATAATAGCTCTCAGTGTGACATGTAACTGAGGATGCAACAGCTCTCTGACCAAACACGTAAGCACTCTTCTAAGTGCATGTCCAAAAAGAAGAGAAGGAAATGACCCCTGCTCCCTATGGGCATCAGAACTTCCCATAGAAAGAAGGAAAAAAACACTTTTTATTACTTACCTTTGATATTCTCCAGTGTTGGAATGATGAGATCGTTGCATAATCCTTTGCCTTTCTTGCTTTATAAAAATAACACAATATAAAATAATAACACAGTTCAGACGTTAGAGAAGTAAATTAAATCATTCTATCACTACTAACAATACTTTCTACTGGGGAAAAATGAACTGGGGTCCTCATATTCCTAATCATCATTATTCTTCTCTAATGACCTTCTTTTTCTATTGTTATTCACAGACTCAAAAATGTTAGAGATGGATTATATCTTAAATGTTATCAAGTATAATCCGCTCATTTTACAGATAAAGAAATTGAGCCTTTCAGTACAGACCTTTAAATGGATCAGTAGAGCCCTGAGGATATAAGGAGATTCAAAATTTATTGTAAAAAAGTAAATTTTGAGCTTTGACAGTAATTCTGTAGCAACCAAAAGGAAGAAAGGACTCTTTGCAGTTTCTGGGAGGTTGGTGGGTTCTGAGGAGAGCTTCTCCATGGAAGACAAGGAAAAAACCTCTGTCAGTCTCCCCCTGTACCATTCCCCACCCCCACCCCGTGCCTCCAAGAATCCTGGGAGATACTAAATAATATCTAATAGATTATATCCTGGAAGCTGCTATTTTTAAAGAAGCAAGAACATAGCTATCCTGAGTATGATAATAAAATAAATGGCCTACCCTCTATACAGAAAAGATATTTTTCTTAGGAAAATACGAGAACTAATTTCTAATATAGTTTCCATTTCAAAAACCTATTATAAAATGTCCATTTGCCAATGTAATTGAATTATACTGCTAAATTTTTTTTGAAAAAAAAAATCAGAATCTAAATTATATCTGAATAAGAAACTGAAAATTTTAATTCCTATGGTTTTTTTTGTACTTATTAAGCCAATTTTTGACTAAAAAAAAACCCAACGTACTATGATTCAATTACCACCACAAGTACATTTCTATACAGGCAAAACTGCCATGGCATCTTTTAGTAAATCTGTTGCCTTACAAGTCAGACATCTCAGGACCAAAACTGCCAACGACACAAAGCCAAATTTTTGCCAACAGACACAAGTCCACATGATAGCCCCAACTCCCCTTGTGGGGTACGGATTCCTTGACAATTTGGCTCTTCACTATAGCAAGGCAGTTAATTGGCCAGGACAAGCCATGAAGTTTTATTTTGTTTTCATTCTATTGTGAACATTGATATTTCCACAAAAATGAAAATGGCCAAGACAGTGGCAATAGCAGATGAACACAGAAAAGCATATTCCTCTCAGGAGGTTCAACCTGACATTAATTTACCATAAGACACACATCCAAGCTGCTTAACTGACGATAAGACAACATAAAGCATTATGTAACCTTTGAACCTCCCATTTTTCTGACTTTCTATGCCATATTATTTTCTGTGAACTAGATGTTTCAATATGAAATTAGAAGAGAATATGTGACTTAACATAATTTTAGAGAGTACCAATTAAGAACACAATAAACTTTAAGAACGTTCACAAAGTACTACATTCGTTTTTACTAAGAAGTTTGTTTTGCTACAAAATTACCTTTGTTTAAAAAAACAACTTAAATTTCTGGGAAATGCGTGCTTATGAAAAATATAATAGTTCTTTGAAGAAAAGAAAGAATTATCATCCAACTTTTATTTCTGAAGTCAGATAGCACCTACTAATGCCATACTGAACAATATTAATCACAGCAGGCATGTGACTGCATGCTACATTTGCAAAAGGCTCATTAATTTGCCTTTAAAGATTCTGAGAAGGGAGGCAGAGAGTAAACAATGATAAACAAAACGACCTTCATTCAGGGAAAAACAGGTCAAAAACTAAAGTTTCTTTTATTGCATTTTACAAATCAGAAGAAAAGCAGCTTTGCTATTTATATATTGGGGTCTTTTTCCCCTCACCTCCAAGAACTTTCGCTGCTTTGCTGCCCTGGCTGCTTCACGCTGTGCAGCGTATAAAGCTTCTTCTTCTAGTCTTAACTTCTCTTCTTGTAAGGCTAACTGTATATGAACAAAACAATAAGGGTTAACAAAAATCAGAACCTATCTAACTGCTCTGAAATAATGAAATGCTTATTTATAAAATAAATATTTACAAAATAAAAAAAATATTCACAACAAAAAATTGGTTTTTACATGTAAGAAAGGAAATTTTAGTTATTAATCTTTCAGTTTTTCTATAACAAAGTAAGACTATGAACATTACTTAAGTTTATATTTGGTATTATGAAGTGATATCTCATTTTTTAGTTTATGAACTTTCACATTACAGAATGTAAGCAGAATTTACAACATGCTATAATTAGTATTCACACCATTTCACTTCATATATTTTTACTGTGACTATAATGCCGATGGCCTTCCCAAATCACAGTCAGCTACAATATTCCCACCATTTACAAATGACCCCTATACTTCGATGAAGGAGGAAGATTGCAATTCATCTATGCCTACCCTTACTGTGCCAATCTGGTCTGTATCTGCCTGTAAATTTCCCATAGCAGGTCATTCTCATTCTCCTATTTATTTTCTCTCTCTCGTTCTTCACTATGTGACCAGTCTATTTGTTTTCCAACCATACACATGTCTATGATGGTATCCTTTATACTTCTTTGTTATGTGCTATAGCCTGCTCATACTCAACATTTCTCTTGGGGTAGTCCTCAAATTTAATTTCCTGGGATTTCACTTAACTTCGAAATTTTTTACTCTTAGAGAGCTTAGCGCCATTTTGCTATAGACATCTAGTTTTATTACTGTTCAAGAACTGTCTTGAATGTAGTTCTTGTTAACTAAGCAGCATACAAGGTGTCTATAGCAATTATCATCTTTGTTTCTAAAAATCAGAAATTTAAGTTTTTTGTCCTCTGGCTAATGTATGTTTTTGTTGCTGTATATGCCTGCCTTACTGATCAAAGATATTACTTTTTAAAATTTTAAATTTTGGATTAAACATCAAAAGAGCATTTTCATACAGAGGTAAACATGGAAAAAAGATTCTGCATGCTAGAGTGAATCTCTATTTCATACCATTTGCTTTTTAAATAAAGGTTACGATAAATTCTACATGTATTTTTTAAAAAAAAATTAATAGCATTTTATTTTTTTCCCAGGTACATGTCAAGAAAATATCTGCCATTCGTTTTTATAAGACTTTGAGTTCCTCCACACGTATTTTCAAAACTATCCTGCTTGGATATTGATAAAAGCTGTTGTATCTGGAAAACTACATTTACGTGTCATTTAATCAACAGCAACTATCCCATAAACATCAAAATAAACAGTAACTAGGTCATCAATCCTTGTAGTTGTTTTTCCTCCCTCTTTTACAGTGTTAAACACACTAAAAATTGTCCCACTGAGAACAAATAAACTGGTTAGCAGTGAAATCTATTTTATACATAAAATAATTTTTCAAGCTTTTAAGTGAACTTGGTTTTCAAAGAACTTTACAAGAACCACAGACCATCATTAGGTTTGGACACTTGGTCCATCCTCCTTATCTCTAACAGAGGAGAGAAGGGGGCCCAGACATGAGGTGACTTGTTCAAAGTGGAAGACCTGAGACAAGGAGCAAGGTTTCCTGGGTCCAGTCCAGGTTCTTCCTACTCAACTATGCTGCCTGCAATATGCTTGACCACAGTCCCTCTTTGGAATTTAAGAGGTTATTTTCTTAAGCCCCCACACATTTCTCAAATAGAACCAACACCCTGTGGGCTGAATGATTCACTGTTGAATGACTGCAAGAACTTTTCACTGATTCATCAAGTCCCAATTACAACTAAGTATAAATCTAAAAATAGTAATTCCCCTTATACCTTGCTTTTTAAGCTTACAGTGCTTTTCAGAACACCTCTATGAGGTAGGGTTGTGGATGAAGAAACTGAAGCCCTAAGCTGTTAACTAGTGCTGGGGAAGGGACACAAACAGAAGCTTTCATACTTCAAACTCGCTCTCTTTTGACCATAACACACGGCTGTTACCAGTAAACTGTGAGCATTCAACATAATACTTAACATAACAAAAAAGCAAGAGTGAACACAACAAACACCCAAGTCACATACGTGGTTTTATAATCAAAGAATCTGATTTACCTCTCTTTGAATTTTCATATCACATGTTTTTTGTTTTTCAGCAATGGAATCATAATGCCTCTCTCTTAAGTCAGCTATTTCTTCCTCAGTAAGGGGCCTAGAAGGAAAAAGGAAATACAAAACTTTTGCTATGCCAAAAAGTATTAAAATAATTTAGTGCTATAATTTTACTGAATATACTAGAAGCAACAAATCCTAACATCACTTCTATAAATGAATGAAGCAATACTAAATTTAAACTGGATTATCAACAGGATATTTATACTGCAATCACCCTGAGCCAGGGCAATGACTTGTCTCATTAAAAATAAAGAATACTGAATGAAAATCCTTGATACCAAGAGCATAAGTCTGAATTTAAAACAAATATGTACTGTTGCTTCTTCCTCATGTAACAAAGGTAACTAACAAAAGTGTGCGCAACTTTAGAAAACTGGCTCCTTGAAGCTATCATAGCATCCAGGTCTTTACTTACTAAAATGGCCAGTAAATCCTGAAACAGTCAGAAAATTTTCAAAATCTGCAACATAGGGAAAGGGGAAGAAGCTTGCAATAAGAAACAGGGAAAAGGCAAGTATCCTCTTCCTTGATTTTTTTTTTTAAGACTTAGTTTAAAGAATTTCTTAAGTTTATCACATACATACAAATGAGTCCTTACCTATGACTACTTCCTGGGCTTTCCCCCTGTTCCAAATAAATCAAATAGTTCATTAGATTTTATTATCTCAAAAAAAAAGTCAATATGCTGAGAATATATTTGTACAAATTAGTAAGATATTCTTATATATTCTTTTTAGGGGATTGTTAAAGGTACTTTTAAAGCAAAACAAAAAAATTAAAATAACATCAAATTTCATCAATTATGTATTATATAAAAAGCAATTACTGATTACGGCTGTTATAGTTATTATTTTATATAATTATACTGTTTATTTTTTCCCCTGAAAGCAAATGATAAATTATTAAAATAGATCTCTACTCAAACTGCTTAAAAATAGTTTAAGAACAGCTTTAAAAAGAATTAACTGGAAAGAAAAGGTGAGTGGGGAAAAAACTGAATTCTGCATACTTTTAATGGTTTGTGTGAATGTTTTTATTATCATTCCATATCCTTCCATACAAGATAAATTATGCCAGACTTTAACTTACAGGATTTTTACAGGTCCTCTAAAAGATCTATGCTTATTATGAAGTAGGCGGTTAATGTGCTATAACCACTGGCTCAGGGAGCTCAGGTGACTTGCTGGAGGTCACAGAACCAATAACTAGTGGGTACAAGGCTGGACTCCAGGTTTTCCATCCCAAGTCCAGAATTCTATTCCATCACATTGCTCAGTCAAATAAATGAAGGGGTCTTACAAAGAGAGCATTGGCATGTTGTTCTTCACCTTCACGTGAGAAAAATAGGCAAGAAAATGCAGTTTTCTTTCTCATTTAAAGTGCAGGGAAAACTTCTTGATGGTAGAGGTACTGGTTGAAGATTGCCTTGAGCTTCCATGGAAGCCAGTGAAACCTCCAAAGAGATCCTTTCAAACAAAGCTAAGTAGGCATCTGTACTGGATTATTTAGGCATTCACCTGCTTGGCTGCTGGGTAAGATTAGCCTAGATAACCACTTGAATTTTTTTCAGTCATTTTTAACATGCTCACATTGCTTGCTGAAGAGGAGAGTTAACTGTGGGGCTTCCTTTTTCAAATTATTTGTCTAAAAACTGACAAGCAGAAAGAAAACAAAATTCAGAAATAACTATGTTGTACCAATAATATTATCATTTGGGTATATAGGTATAGAACTATTATATTATTAATTATTACTACCACAGGGCTGTCCTTCCTCCTTATATTCTCCCTTTGCCCAGTTACTTGAATGCACACAAGGTCGGTGAGGTGAGCTGCCCTGACACCATCCGTAAAGTCCACCAGGCCTTATCACATGCCCTGCTCCACGTCCTGTAGTCTCCCAGCATCATCCTCTGACTGAATCATATAGCCTAAGGACCTCTGTCCTTTGCCATCTGCCCCAGTGAAGCACTTGCAGAACTTCTGGGCCTTTTTCTCTGCCATGAAGCTGAGTATTTTTAACATATTGTCTCTTCCAATTAAAGTGTGAACTTGGTTTTTCTATTTGTATCCCCAGAACTTAGTACTGTGCTTGGCCAATAAAATATTAATAAATGCTCATTCATTCATACATTCATCTTGGTAAATACCCAGATAACCAAAATGTGAATAGAACTTGGAAATAAAGAATCCTCAACTCTGCAATACTATCAAGATGAAAATACTTACTTCATCACTTTCTACTAGATTTTCAAACTAAAAAAAAAAAAAGAAAAATGTTAATGAGGATGACATATGTCACATCGGACCAGAAATCACAGTGATCTCATTTTAAAAGATGATACAATAGAGTTATTTGTAAGGACTTTGCAGTTTTCAGAGCATTTGCAAGCAAATGACTTGATCTTCCCCATAACTCTTAGAGAACTGAAGGCAATTACTTCATAAAAGAAGCAAAACATAAAAAGCTTTTCATTCAAGTTAACTAAACATTTAATATAAAAGTTTACTCTCTCTTGAAATACATAGATAGTTGCTAAAATTCTTCATATCACTTTTTGTACCTGGAAAGTCTAAGATTACTAAGTGTTCTCTCTACGGATTTTGCGGCTTCATCGAACTCTTTCAGAGGATAATGCTAAATATTTTCCTCCCAACACAAGGTCATCTATTCAAATGCATTTCCATATATAGTTCTTGAAATCAGATTCTTTGTGATAATTTACCCATAGTTTCTGAGCAAAGCTGTCTTTTTGACAGGTAAACACAAAAACTGACAACTTCTATTGAAACAAAAGTTCCAATAATGAAAATGATTCACAATGCCTTACTACGTTAGTTCATTTTGGGGAATAAGTATTTCTTACTTTTAAGTAAAATAAACAGAAGCAATACTCATCGCTATGAAAATGGATATCTGAAGATAGAAAACCCCGAGTTAAAATATACTGCAGAACCAAGAAATGTTAGTAGTAACTTGGTATTTGTCTCAACTGGATGAAATCAGAAGTATGGATGGCTGAAACTGTTAGAAAATCAAACTACTTGGTACAAACTACTATACATGAGAACAATAATTGAGAAAGAAGCAAACAACTTATAATGACATATTCGATGGATTATCAATCCTAAATACTAAAAACATATTGTATATTAGAATTCAATAGGGCTGGGTGACATGGAAAAAATGTACAAGCTTTATTTCCTGTAAAGTTATTTGTGGTTGGTGCCTTAATAGACTCTAAAAAGTTGATAGGTCCATGGCTGGCTATTCTAATAAAGGGCAACTCAGGGTGTGGATTTAAAGATTATTTTGTAATCTCAAGTTCTACTTCTGTATTTGCCAGCTTTTTGCTGAACTTTTCACGATGACTCCATTTAATTTCACTTCATTTCCCTATGATACAACATTAAGTGGCATTCTCCCATCAGCAAAATGAAGGAGTGGCCCTACATGAACCCTAAGATGACTCCTATCTCCAAATCTATGATCCATCTTGTCAAAGTAATCCCTCCACCTGCTCCCTTAATCATCATCTCTCTTGCCTCTTCTGTGACCTTGCTTCATGAATCATTTCCCTCATTAATTTTCAAACTTCAAATTCGACATGTCCAAAACTGAACTCTAATCTTCCCAACTTCTATTTGTTTCTACTGATAGTACTACTTTTTCAGTTATTTAGGCCCCATTTTCATGCCTTCACCTCTTCTAACCTGGATTATTATACTAGCTTCCTAATTGGTCTTTGTTGTTCCAGTCTTTCTTCTCTTTAATTCACCTTTCATCCTACTGCCCAACTCTGCAGACTCTCAAGAGTGACTCCAACACTGCCTACTGAATTATTGAACCCCATTCAAAGCCTTCTACAATGTGGCTCCAAACCATATTTCTAACATCTTTTTTTGTTTGTTTTTTGTTGTTCAGTCATGTCCAACTCTTTGTGACTCCTATTTAGTGTTTCCTTGGCAAAGATACTGGAGTGGTTTTGCCATTTCCTTCTCCAGCTCATTTTATAGATGAGGAAAACTGAGGCAAACAGCATTAAGTGACTTGCCCAGAGTCACACAGCTAGTAAATTTCTGAAACCAGATTTGAACTACGAAAGATGAGTCTTCCTGACTTCAGGTCCAACCTTCCATTCATTGTGTCACCTAGCTGCCCTAGCTTATCTTTTACTATTTCTCCTTTATTTAACTCTACATTCCAGCCAAACTAGAATACTTTTTGAATATTCTGTTGTCATCTTGCTTTAGCTCACCTCTATTCCTCTGTTCATACCATCTCTCGTACCAATAATGGACTCCCCTTCATTCTCACTTGTTGACTCCTCCATCAGGTGCTACGTTCTCCACAAAGACTTCCCAGGTAAAAAGTTCTCTCTCCCCTCAAAATGTGTCAGAACATTTTGTCTGGATGACTTCTTTGCACTTATCTCAGTTTCCCAATGAATAAGTATTGGTATAATTCTGCCCTCCCTCCCCTGCATCAAACCAAGCTCTTGAGAGCAACATCTATGGCCCCAAGAAGCTCATCATCCTGCAAGATACAACAAGCCTTCCTACTCACATCTCATCAGCACTCAACTGTAAGGTAAAGGGAAAAACTCCTTCCAAAATCCACATTTAGGGAGCCCTCCCCCCCCTTACTTTTTGTGTGTTGTTTCTTCCCATTAGATTGTAAGCTTTTAGAGGGCAGAAACGATTTTTCTTTTTTGTATTTGTATTTCTAATGCCTGGCACAGTGCCTGGAGCACAGAAGGCAATGTCATCTGTTACTGACTGCTTATCTCTAGCTTTGTACACCCAGGACTCAGCATGGTGGGCATTTAGTACATTTTTGTTCAAGGAATGTTGACGGGAGTATTAGGTAAGGATGGACTGGATCACTATCACTAGAATTCCCTTAAAGACTTCAAGAAATACATCTTTGTTGTGATAAAAATCAGTGGAGTTAAGGAATATAGACATTTTATGGACGACTTGTGCTCAACCTGTGGTAGAGCTTTCCAAGCTCTTACTGGTCTGATCGGCTACACTTGGACACACTGTACCTTGACTCCAATATAAATGATGTCATTTTGGTCCTCTTCAAGCATGAAGTACAACCACCAACCAATTTTTATGGAAAAAAAACCACAGTAACTCCTGAATCCGCCCAAATAACAAACCCCTTTCCCAGCTTAAGAAGACTGTATTTATCAAGCTTACAGAATGCTCCAGTGATAATGCTTTTATCTTACGTCCCTATACAAAGTAGAAGGAAAATTAATGGATTACAGAATTTAAAGTTTCCAATATTAGATAGCCACAATTCAATATGTCCTTCTAGTGATTCTTCAATGATCCTGAGCTAAACACTAATAAAATATGAACTTCAAAAACAACTATAGGGAATGCTATAGGTTATCAGTGAATATTACATTAAAAAAAAATCTCTAATGAGGTAACAATTTATAACAAAGGTATACTTCATTTTATTCAATGGGTGCATTTTCCATGAAGTTGTATCTAAATCAATACATGTCAAATAAAATAATTTTTTTTGGAGGGTAAGGCAATTGGGGTTAAGTGACTTGTCCAAGGTCACACAGCTAGTAAATGTCAAGTGTCTAAAGCCAGATTTGAACTCGGCTCCTCCTGACTCTAGGGCTGGTACTCTATACACTGTGCCACTTAGCTGCCCCTAAAATTAAATTTCACCAGTAACTTGTAATTGCAATGATGTATTTCTAAAGAAAAATAACTTGGTTACAAATATTATCTAAAAAAACCTCATCCTAAAAAAATGCATACTTTTAAAAAATCCAATTTAAAAAATAGGAGCAATCTAGTAAAATATGAACAACACTAATTTCAATGAGTTATTAAAATACAGCTCTGTAACATCCCAGAAATTGTGGTGATTATGAGATAGAGGAAGAAACAGCTTTATTTTATTGTGAGAACACTTACTTTCAAACCATATACACAAATGTAATAAAACAGTTTGTCTAAATAATTTCTTAATATAGCTATTGCTTTACTTACTTGTCTCTATCTAGCCATATTTTTAGAAGAATTAGTTAACATGTCTTTGAAATACAATGCTATATTTTTGCATGTAAAAGTGGTGATATGTTGCCTCTTTTTAAGAAAGAGTAGCTGTGGTTTTTTTTGTTTTGGCTAAAAAGCAGTCTTCTTTATCTTGTCTTGACACTTGGGTATCAGTGAAAGGCAAAAAAGAAAACAAATCAAGGAAGGAAGATAAAAACAATAACTCTTAAAAAAAAATAAGCACCCAACTCTTTAAGAGTGAATACCTGCATAAGTCTTACCACCAGAAGTCTAAATTATGTAATTTAATATGAATTTTAAAAAATGCAGCAAAATTAATGTTAAATAATTCTACCCATATTTCATTTACATACATATAAAACTTAAAAGAAGCATTCTTACTTGGAAATGAAAAAAAGAAAAACTGCTCTGGGTGTGGGGACGTTGTAGCATTCAGAGCAAATCTGTGAAATCAAGGAAAGTTTTTAAGGGATAACTTTTTTTTATTTTGCTTTTTGGAGGGGGGAAAGGCAGGGCAATTGGAGTTAAGTGACTTGCCCAAGGTCACATGGCTAGTAAGTGTGTTAAGTGTCTGAGGTTGAATTTGAACTCAGGTCCTCCTGACTCCAGGGCCAGTACACTATTCACCGCCCACCTAGCCGCCCCTAAGGGACAACTTTAAAACTCGTTCAAATTATGGATGATCAAAACTTTAGGATGGCAACTAGCTCCAAGCCTCTGACCATACTCTCTATCCCCCTTAGAATGGTCTCTTTTCTATAACTATGCTTCGCCCTCCAGCTCTGTCTGCTACTTTCTTTGGGACCAACTCCCATTCTCTAGGAAGCCACTCCTGAGTGACTGACTCTTCACTCTCAGTTTATACAGATCAGTTTATACATTATACTCAATTTTGTTCATACAATGCTCTACAATTTTATTTCCTAATTATTTCATGGCTGCTTTTGTTGAGTGGTCTTCCCTGACCACAAATAAATACAAGGTAGTACACCCACTGTTCAACAGATAAAACACTTGCTGAGCAAATGAAATGAGGTGCAATTCTTCAATTTAATTCAACATTTATTAAGTACCTAATATGTTATTCATCATTCTACTTGCCTCTATAGTGAAATGCTCGCCTGTTGGGCACGTCCTGAAATACTTTGACCTGTGAAGAAGAAAAAAAATGCTACCATTAAGAAATGCAATTCACTTTACAACATTATTTTAAATGACAGCATAAAATAATTTCCTTAGGTATACCCATAAAGCTTCAAATATTTCATACAGTTAACAAACCATAACCATGATTTTCCATAAATATCAGTGAAGCAGACTCTTATATTGTTAAATTGTTAAGTGTTAAACTGTTATCAACATTTATGTTAAATTGTTATTTCATTAAAAAAGAACTGTAAAACAGTATTTCAGTTAACTATTAACTAAGCTTATAGGGCAGTCATTTAGTAATATTAATTCATGACATAAACATTACTCAAAATAGACTAATAATTCTGAATCTTTACCACCATCCATTTACCTTATTTCAATAAAAATATTCTGGCAGAAAATATGTCCCTAAACCGGAAAAATGATACCTTTAGTAAAGCCAATGTTAATATGAACTGTTGATGCATTCTGTGCTTTAGGGCCTCCTGCATACTTCAGGTCCAGTATTTCTGGAAAATACGGCAACTTGGGAAGATAAATTCAGGGTGACCTCTAAGTCTATCTATCTGTCTAGCTCAGACTCTCAGAGCTGGAAGGGACCTGGTCATGCCCAGGAATGTACTCTACCACATCTGTCTAGAGATTTCCATTGTCCCCCGACAAGGCAGCCTACTCTGCTTTTGAAAAGCTCTAATGCAGAAGTTCTTAACCTAAGGTCTTGAACTCATTCCTTTTAAAAATATATATTTTCATAACTACATTTCAGTATAATTGGGTTTTTTTGCAATCTTATGTATTTTATTTTCTGCATTTAAGAACATTACTCTGAGAAGAGGTTGGTCCATAGACCTCACCAGACTGCCAAAGGGATTCACAACACAAAAAAGGTTAAGAATCCTTGTGACTGGTTGTTAGGACATTTTCCTTACAAGTGTCTAAATCTGCCGATCTGCATCTCAAATCCATTTGCTTCTACTTTTGCCGTCTGGGTCCAAGCAAAAGAAGCCTCATCTCTTTTTAGATACTTAAAGACAAATGTTGTGTCCTTCACAGGCCTTCTCTTTTTTAGGCTTAGCAACCCTACTTCCATCAACTAATCTTTGCATGGCACCCACTCTAGTCACTCTGCTATAGATACACTTCTATTCTGCTAGCATCCTTTCTCAAAGACAGTGCCCAGTTACAATACTCCAGATGTGGTCTGACTAATGGGGAGTAAGAATGTGAGAACTGGAGGGCGTGTTGAATTAAGGTTATCTAGCCCACATTCTCCCATACCCCAAACCTCTACAGCAGCGGTTCTCAACCTTCCTAATGCTGCGACCCTTTAATATAGTTCCTCATGTTGTGGTGACCCCCAACCATAAAATTATTTTTGTTGCCACTTCATAATTGTAATTTTGCTACTGTTATGAATTGTAATGTAAATATCTGATATGCAGGATGTATTTTCATTGTTACAAATTGAACATAATCCACAGGTTAAGAACTGCTGCTCTACAGCATCCCTAAGAGAGGATAATTTAGCTTTTTTAACTTCTACAACAGGGAGCTCTCCACCTCATGAAGCAACTGGCTCCATTTTTAGACCATACTAACAGAGAAAGTTCCTTCTTATGTAAAAGGACATATGTGCTGTTTCCCATGCAGGCTACTTGTGTCCACACTGGTCTGTTTAGATATAGCTCGCAGGGAGGCATGAATAGATATCTCTATATTCTCCTCTAACTACCGTTCTCCAAGGTGAGCTTTGTCTCCCGCCAGGAGGGAAACAGAAGATTGGTTCTAGAGGCTAGATGCTTTGTGCTCTTCAAAGAAGGGCACGGGGCTAGGATATCTATGTATCCCGTCTAAATGTTGTTATTATTCGGGAAATAATTTTTAGGTTCCCGCTGCGTTCTTGATTTCTATCCTTTTAACTGGTAAGACATGCCCAAGGCTAGTTTCCCTTCCCACCAGTTTGACAAAGAACTTACATAGCAAATAGCAAATGAACCCATTTATCCAAGCTGACAGCCAACAGAAACCAGAGAAAGTACACAAATGAGAGCTTAGTCCTCAGTCCTCCTATGGGGAACAAGGCGCCTCAGTTCAATCAAGAGAAAAGGCCCGTATTTCACTCAAGGGGAGAAGTCTCAAGTGTAGCTATGAGATAGTGACATAATCGAGCTGCTGGTTCCTCCATGTGTTGGCTTCTTCCCAGAGTCTTCCTCTCCCCTGAGGAACTGCTGGGCCGTCTCCAGCTGTCCTGATCCATAGCTGGTTCTGGAGGAGAAAGTGAGGCTGGTGACCTTGCACAGCCTTCCCTCACTTAAATGCAATTCACTTGCAAGCCATGGCATGATCTTCCTGGTGTCATGGTCGTCTTCAAGAACAAAGGACAAAAAAACCACACACAACTCAACAACACCAAAAACAAGCAGTTCAGAAATCACATTATGACTGACTTTCACATCAAAGACAGAAATATTTACCAATTTATCACCTACCATAATTCCCACTATAAGAGGCACATAAGTAGTCAAATAAATACACCCAAATCTTTCCAGGATGTCTAGTATCTAACAATATGTTATATAATAGACCTTATACTAGACCTTTTCAAAAGGGATTATAACTGGAAGCAATTTGCTGCTAAAAAAAAAAGTTATTATATTTTTAGTCAATAGTCAAAGAAGTTTTAATGTCAATTAAGTGTATATTCCTAGAGTTACCTAAGAGAACTGAATCATACCTAAAATGTTCCACAATCCCTACTGAAAATTGTCCCTAACTCTAAAATCCACCTGATAGCAATCAAGACAATTCCCTTCACATTCCAATCTCAGATCACAAAGCAAGAATTTAAAAATGCCCTGGAAACTGGTTAAAATATTTCTTTTCCTTTACTTACTTCCCCAGAAAAGTAAGAAATCCCAGAACTTGACTTTGTTAAGGCCACTTCCATTCTAGAATGGAAATGAGGCAGTAAGATATCCTATCAATAAATAAAAGTAGCACCATGAGAGATTTTCAGAATGTGACAGAACTGCTTAAAAAAATGAACACAATCGTGGGTTATACTCTCAGAGCACATCTAGTTAACGATATTCAGTTCTAGGTGTCATATTTTGCATGGGGAAATGGCAAGTGACAAAACACCTACAAGAGGGTGAGCAGAACAGCAATAGCTTTGAACCGTGCTATATGAGGAAGGAACTAGAAAAAAAGGTGGGAGGGCCTAGAAAGAAAAAAGCTAGACATCGTCGAAATCCTGCAAGAATGTCATGTGGAAGAGGACTTGGCCTTCTCTGTTGTTCCAGGGAGCAGAACTGGGATAAACGAGTGGAAGTCATAGGAAAGAGGATTTTGTTTCAGCACGTGGAATAATTTTTTGGCAATTAGAGCTAATCAACAACTGAATAAGCTGCCTCTGGAAACAAAATGTTCCTGGTCATTAAAAATATTCAAATAGATAATAAATGGTGAGCTATTAATTAAGTGAGGCTGCATAGGAGATTCCTGTCCTGAAAGTTAGAAAAGATCATTAACTCTAAGATCCCTTCTATATAAAATATTCTGAATTCACTTAAGTTATCTGACAGTTAAACAGCCAGTTAAATGTCCACTGAGGACCAAGTTCTGAAATTCTATGATTCCACATGTAATCTAAAATTATACATCAGTAAGACTACTTCAAAGTAATTTTAAAACTCCAACTTGCTGGTGAAACAAATAGTTTATTATTCGTTTAGTAGAGCAAGCTAAAGGAGGTGGAAAAACAGTTAATTCATCAGTGGTAGATGGGATAATACTTCAACATCTGTAAATTGAGACTCTTATAATGAGTAAGACTTACTCATTTGAAGTGGGTTCTCTGTTCCGCAGAAAAGTATAAAGTATTTGCCTCTACAAACACACACACACACACACACACACACACACACACACACACACACGTGCAATTTAGATAGCTTGATTCAGAACGTCATGGGCCACATAACATAATAATAGTTGCTGAAGTTTATAGAGTAATTTAAAGTTTTTAAAGTTTGTTATCTCTTAGCTAACAAAAGGTAGAGGCAGGATATAACTTCAAATCTAGGTTGACTAAAGCAGAGATATACTTAATTGTGGGGGCAGTGAGTTTGTGGTGAGGTTCTGGACTTGGATTCGGGAGAATCTTGGCTGATGTACAGGCACAATCTTGGCTCTGCTGCTCACCACCCATATGAACTTGGGTAAGTCACTTGACCCGTCTAAACAAAAAGCCAAACTAGTTAAACTATATGGCCATTTTCTAGCTTTATCATAGGATCCTATTGTCAGGACCATGACCAAAATCAACAAATGTCAAAGAACGTACCAGACGGGGGAGGGAATTAATGGAGCTTTGTATTCTTGTCCTGGTTCTGAAACTAACTAGTTATCTGTATACAACAGACAACAGACATAATGAGGATTTTTGAGCAGGGGAGCACTATCTATAATCACACTTGTGCATCAGCTAAAGAAATTTCAACAGATTGGATTGGACTGAAAGGGAAGAGATTGGAGTAGGAAATAACCACTGGAGAAGGTGATAAAAGTCCGGGAAAGGTAATTTCCTAAACCTGTGTGATAAGTGGGAATCATGAGACGGAGGGTGCAGGGTGGAGGGATTGAAGTATTTATTGAAAGTAAAGAGGCCACAGAAGTCAGCAACGTATATGAGCTTCCTTGGGATCAGGAGAAACTTAGGAGGGTAACTGGGTTTAACTAGAGAGAATCAACCCCTGCCTCAGAACCTCACCTAGAGGATGGGTCAGAGTAGTTTCTGTTTCTGTTAGGGGTTCATGAGTTCAAAGGCAGTGGATTCACCTCACTCAAAGTCTTTAAGGAAATAACGGATGACTCCTTGTTGGAGATGTTTTACAAGGAAATGCCTATAGAGGAAGGGGATGGACGAGATGGTTCTCAAGTTGAGTTTCCTTAATTCTTCCGGACAAGGAAACAGCACTTGGTACTGGGAATGCTTCAGAAGCTGATGCAATAAGACAACCAGGCATGTTGATTCAAGAGAATCAAAATCAAAATCAACTGAAGCATAAAACAAGAACTGTTTGCCAAATGTGTTTGCCACTGTCACGCAAGACTGTCCTGCTGAGAATTTAAAAGGAAGGAGAACTCAGTGTGAGGGGACAATACTTAAAATCATACAGCAATGATGCTTGCTCACACATCTGATGCCACAGGAAAACATTAATTTTAAAGTTTACTGATGAATGAAGAGTTTAAAGAGTATGTATATACCCACACACATAAATATTTGACAGAAAGTAATGGGTTTTATCTTTCAGAATTCATTTTTTCCAAATCAAAATGGATATATTTTAGAATTAAGATAATTAACATTTAAGACAGAATACTGGGGCATTCAAATTCAAATACAGTAGGATTCTATATTTTAGAATGCTAGTTTTTTATCTTCTGTTTTGTTAGCTCCAAGTAATACAGCAAACAACCAATTAAAACCCAAATGCAGGACCAAAAAAGTAAAATAAGGGCAAAAGAAAAAAAAAAAAGGAAATTTGCAAAGTATTTCTGTAATGACAGATTAGAGGCTAAATATCTTGCTATTGTTATTTATGAAGCAAAGCTGCTACTGACTCCTATTACAGTAAACACTAAGATTTGCTGACAGAGTAAATATCGAACTTGGCAAACGAATCCGTGTTTACATCAGAAGAATCCATATCTTAAAGTTTATCTTAAAAGAAGCAAAGGAATACTGATATCCATATTTAACAGCATTTAAAAAGCCAACTGTTTGAAAGCTATTTCATATTCCAAAACGTACTTTCACAGTTACTGGTTAGAGGACGCTCAAACTCGGGCCATTCCACATTCTGGAATGTTTCTAAAGTAAGAGAGTCTGTGGCAGGAAATTTTTAAAAAGCACAGGGTTAGGAGGAAGAGATTCATTCTAGTTTATCTGAGCTCCATTCGTAAAATGAAGAGACTGGCCTAAAGTTCTCTAGAGGTCAGAGACATAACTTCCTGTAATTCTATATACAAGTTTCTCAGCATTTTTTTCTAAGAAGTTCCTCTAGTTTTCCATATTTTCTGCATCACAACTTTGTACTCAATTAGTTATTCTTTCTTCCCAGATTCACCACTTATTCTCACATACGGACTAATTAAGGGGAAGCTGTTTAGGTGGGCAAAAGCTAGTAACAACAAAAGCACCCACTTCCTTAGTACACTGGACAAGGCACCCACCCATGTACCAATATGTATGCACACAGAATCTCTATGTGTACACATAGTCTCTTTTAATATACACACAAGCTAATATTCTATTCATCAAGTCAATGATCATTTTCCAGATGTTTAATATGCACAAAACACTGTGGCAAATGCTGAGAAATATAAAAAAAATCATCAAGACTCACAGTTGTTGACCTCAAGTAACTTAAAATCTAACGGAGGGTATTTGACATTCACATAAACATATGATAACTAAAAGGTGAACATGAAATCTCCTATTTACTTTGGACTCACGATGAATCGGTGTTTTCACTGATATAAATACTCCTTCCTGTGGTAAATACTGCCACCCATGCGTATCTCTCATAAATCCGCCTGTCACAGAAGCTAAGACTTGGAAGAGTCTTTTAGCAGAGAGGTTCAATCCATACTTAACATGTCCAACCTTTGCTTTTTAAGACCTCTAAGGAGTAGAACACACCACCTTCTCCAGGCGGGTCATCAAAACTCTAGTTGTTGGGAAGTTTTTCCTGACATTGAGAGTAAATTTATATCTCTTTGCAACTTCCACCTATTATATAGAAGAGAGTGAAAGGTGAAGTGTCTTACACAGGGCCTGACACAACTGGGAAATGGGAGTGTCTAAGACAGAGATGGGTAACCTATGGCCTCCAGACCACATGTAGCTCTCTAGGTGCTTGTGTGTGACCTTCTGACTGAGTCCAAGCTTTCCAGGACAAATCCTTTTATTATAGGGATTTATTCTGTGAAGTTTGGATTCAGTCAAAGGGCCATACTTGAAGGCCTCAGAGGGCTTCCCTGCTTCCCAGGTTTCCCATCCCTGCTCTAAGACAAAGTTTGAAGTTAACTCTTTTGGATTCCATGTACATGCTTTATTCACTAGCCACCTAGCTAGCTCTAATCTACAAATCATTATTATTAAACTATCTGATTTTTCTGTTCTTTTCGGAGGTTTCAAGTATCATAGGTGAAAATTATCATATCAAACTCATACACATGTATGGTATGTAGCCTTATTGGTTTCTTGTCTTATTCCATATAGCAATTACTAGCTTCTCCTCTTTTTCAATGGCCACCAAGAGGATTCCTACTATTCACTAAGGTTAATGCTTCTATCTGTGCTCTTGTTCATCCTCTTTTGCCTCCTCCAGGTGACTTGTTCCAAAAGATGTTTCTCACTCTTGCCATAATGTACCTCTTTATTTTCATCAAGAGAACCAGCATCTTTCCAATTCACTCACGCTCACAAGGGCACCACACATTCAGCTGTCAAATGCTGGCAAGGTGTTGTGGTGCTCACAACACCTCTCACACCTGTACCCTTCTCTCCCCTTAGAGATACCATGTCAGTTCAGATCCTTATCACCTTTCACCTGGACCACTGCAATAACTTCCTAATTGCTGTGCCTGTTCCATCTCAACCCTCCCCACTTCATTCTTTGCACTAAGAACTTAGAGTTGGATGGAATCATATTGGCCATCTAGTCCGACCCCTACACGAACTCTACAAGGGTTCACAGTCAATCTAAGCAGTCATGTGAGGAAAACAGGAAAAGCAATTATATAAAGGAAATAACTAGGACAAATCAGTTTAACATACAGGATTAAATGAAAAACAACAATCCTTCACTTATCAGTCACTTATCTGGCAGATTGAGGAAATCTAAGAGCCAAGATCATGTCACAAAATGATATTCAGAGCATATTTATTTTTGTTTTATGCACAATGTAAATTAGGATATCTCAATGAAGACTAGTAGTGGAAACCTGCTAGATATAGATGTATATTAGTATCATAAAGAAGTGAGAGTTAATCTGACAGCAAGGGAGGGCTAGACATATTCTTATTACCCATTAACTCTCAAAAAACTCCCCCAAGAGAAATTATGTCAGTCAAAGCAACTACAGCTGTTTCCACAGCACAAGAAAGCAAGAGGCCAACAACAGCCTTATGAATTAACCACGGAGAATGCTAAGCTTCAGCATCCCTCTTCACCACCAGCCACCCTCTTCGACAGGGCGCACAAACTGACCAGCAGATTTATATTTTGGGAGCCCCACCGGATCCTCCCTCTTGTTACTGTCTCTGCCAACATATCTCTCTTGTCCTTCCCCCAGTACCTTGTGGCGGTAAGAAGCAGTCTTCAACTCTGCTCAGCTATGTAAGGTGCACAGGGAGAAAAGAGAGATATCCTCTGAAGCACCTCTGCTCCAAATGAAACCAAATCTGTCCCCCTCAGAGGGAACCTGGGTCAGTGACAGCTTTGAGGTCCAGCCCTGGGGATGGGGGTGCAAAAGGTGGGGGGGAGGGGCAAATCCAACATCAAAGAAAAAGGAATCAAAAGCAACAGGGGAATGTAAGTGAAAATAGATGAAAATTACTAAAGAAGAAAATTAAATTAAAAACTTAAAACACAACCAGATAAACCAATAAAGATACCAAAATTGGAAGTATTAAGATACCTAAAAGATTAAAGAGCTCTAAACAAATACCGCAAGTTAAAAGAAATTAAACTGAGACCTGATGAAATACAGAAACTTGTACATTCCCAAGAGACCATGGAGCCATAGTAGTATGTGTCAGAATGGTTCAAGAAAATCAGAACCCTGAGAGAAGAATTTACATAAAAACAAATGGCAAAATCTATGGCTGTTATAGCAAAAGAATTAATTAGAAGAAATCTTGAATCCATACTGGCAATCTCTCCAAGGAAGTGAGAGGACACAACGGAAAAGAAATATACTGAAGTGAAGGAGAATCTGACCCAAAGGGGCCCCAAAAGCAATAATGTTAAAAGAACAAGCTATCTACATAAACCATTTAAAGATGATAGATGTCCCAGAACACGACAAGTCAAATAACCTGAATCATGATGCAAGAGTAATACAAGAAAACTTCCCCGGAGCTTCTTACACAGAAAGCAAGAACAAATCAAAATAATCCAGAGAGACTCGAGCAAAAAAAAAGAAAAGAAAGAGGGGAAGGATTAGATAATAAGTAGAAGAAAGAAAGGAGTGAATCAAGTAAAACTCCAAAACTAAGGAAACGATAGCAAAAAATAAGGTGGATTGTTTAAGGGTGACAAAGCGGGTTAGACGATCTAACTGCAGGGACAAAGTGCTCTCTTAAAACAGGAAGAACGGAAAAATCCTCATTCAAAAATGGAGGAAGACATAAACAATCTAATAAAGCAAAAGACTGACAGACTGGATAAGACGATAAACCCTGCAATCTGTCCCTTATAATAAGCCCAGCTAAAAACTGGAGACGTACGTACACAACAAAGAGGAGAAGCGGCACGGTGGAGGAAGCACTCTACCAACCTCCTTTTACAGGCAAAATCTAGTCCTAACACCAGAACTAGAGGGGGATAAAGCAAAGGAGAGCTAAAAGCCAGTGACATCAACATCGCCTCAAACACTTTAACAGAAATCCCATCAAAGGTGATAGCAACTTACCCAAGAAATCATTTATTAGGAACAAGCTGGATTAAGACTGGGGATTTAAGAATGGCCCAACATTGGGAAAACAATCAACATAAAATGAAGAAACATAAAGAAACCAACCCAAGTTAAGAGCTTCAGCCAAGTTTCAGACTACAAAATAAACCCAAAAAAGTCAACAGGATTTCTAAGTAACACCAGCCGCCTTGCTGTTCTTCACATCCCACATTTCACCCCTCAGTTCTGCGCCTTTGCCAGTTTACCCCTAATTCCTGGAATTCTCTTCTTTGTCTCCACCTTCTGGCTTCACTTAAGCCTCAGCTAAAGTCCTGTCTTCTGCAAAAATACAAAAACAAACAAACAAAAAAACCCAACCTCCTCCCCCAACTTGCTTTTCAGTCCCCCTTAATACTAGTCCCTTACCCCTGTGATTATTACATACAGACAAACAGATATAGGTACAGATAGGTATCACACATACGTGTATGGATACATGCATACACACACATGCATACATATATACGTATATAGATAAATATATAATTTGTACATGGCTGTTTTCTCGCTGTCTTCCTCGTTAGATTGTGAGCTCCCTGAGGGCAGGGACTGTTTTTGCCTTTCTTTATATTCCTAGTGCTTAACCTGGTACCTGGCCTATTGGAGGTACTTCAATAATAGAAAGGGAAAATCCCTTTTGAAATTAACTACAATAAATAAATATGTAATATCTATACGAAAAAATGGGAACCTACATAAATCCCATTAAAAATAATCACAAGATGCACAACTTTTTTGACAGTCAATCTATGAGAGCATACTTAGTACTTTTATAACATGAATTACAAAATGGTCCTTAAAAGAAATAAAAAATAACCGGCTGAATGAACGAATGAATAAAAAAGCATTTATTAAGCCCTTACTATATGCAAAGCACTGGGATAACAAACAGAAAAGACAGTTCCTGTTCTAAGCAGGGAGACAACACACAAAGAAAGTTTCAGCTACAAGTGATACTTAACACAGAACCTGGCACACAGTGGGTGCTTAATAAATATTTGTTTGGGCCGGCTAGGTGACACAATGAATAGAGTCCTGGAGTCAGGGGGACCTGAGTTCAAATCCCACCTCAGACACCTGATCACACTTACCACCTGTGTGACCTTAGGCAAGTCACTTAACCCCAATTGCCCTGCCTTCCCCCCTCCAAAATGAAACCACTTTTCACTCTTCTTCCCACATGCCTCAGTTTACTCATATGCAACAGACCTCTAAGGTCACTTCCAGCTCTGAACATACAATCCTATTCCCTACTTCTCTCTAAAAGTGTACCCTTTATTCTGGAAGGGCTGCCTCCTTGCAGTCTTTTCCTTTTCCTCGAATTCCATGTTTATTTCTACCTCCGTGCCTCTGTTCCTGTTGCTTCCTCCCCATGCAACAATCACTGTTACCAGCAGGCATCAAAGTACATGACATTCATCACACTAAATGGTTCCGAGGTGATGTGGAGAGCACCACAAAAACATTTTATTGATAGAAAATACACTATTCAGGAGCCAGAGTTCCAAGCTAGGTCTGCCCATTGTAGGGAGCCGTGATCCTTAGCCTTTTTAGTCTTAAATATACTAACATTACATAAAAGTCTCTGTTAATTAAAGGAAATATCCTAAGCCAGCGTAAGTATATTATTTTGAAACAGTGCCTTAAATTTTGGCTCTATTTTAACAAACTATATGTACAAAGGCAGGGGCCTCACCTTCCCTTTCAACATTCCAGAGCTAGCAAAAACAGTGTGAAACAGGTTAATAATTAAAACACATTGAATCAAAAAACTCTGCCCCCTCCCAACACACAGAAAAGTAACAGGCAAAAAAAATTGCAGAGAAAAAGACACAATTCTTTCCCTGGGGCTGAGGATTATTCCAAAAAATCCAAAGGTGCTTTAAAAATCCTAATTTTCCCCTTCTTAAACTGGTTATTCCCCTAGAGGTCAAAGGGAGAATCAGAGAGTTTGGGAGTTGTAAGGGGCATCAAAAGCCACATAATCAAACCTCTATGATCATTCTAACATATCTTACAAGAAATCATCCGGCCTTAAAGCCTGGGGGTTGGCAAAAGAGAGAGATCTGCCACCTCTCTGGGAAGCTCATTTCACTTCTGAACGGCTCTAATTGTAAAGAAGATTTTCCTAATCAATTCATAATTTCCTAATCCTTCAAACCTAAAGTGCCTCTTTCCATCCATCACCCCATGACTGTTCCCTCTGGGAACAATAAGTTCCATCCCTCCTCCGTGAAACCCTTCAAATTCCCCGAATACAGCCACCACACTCTCTACATACCCTAGCCTTGGGTTCTAAAGGCTAGACAGAAATATGCCCAGTCCTTTCAGTCAAGCCCCACAGGAGGACAGGGCCTCAGGCCCCACTCCGGACACTCTCCAACATATATTAATGTCTTTCTTAAAACACTAGCACTCAGAATTAAAAGATACAAACTATTTCTGATGGGTTTCTTTTTAATGTTTTGTTTTAAATTATATTTCCCTGAAGTACTGGAAGTTCTCAAGAGGAGAATTATCAAGTCAAAGGGTAGAAATATTTTTACAGATCATTATATATTTCCTCACTGCACTCCAAAAAGGCTGCCTTGGTTTACAAAATCAATAGCAATGTATAACTGCACTTGTTTCTCTACATTCTAACTGACATTGTTTTATTAATTACCTTTATTTCTGCTAGTTTAATACACACAAACACACACACACACACAAACAGGGACTAGAGTCAATTTACCGAACCAAATATACCTGATTCAATGGGACTTAAAATCTTGCTGAAAATTAACTAAGCTAGGAGGAGACTAATCGCAATGGAGGTATTAAAAACAAAACAAACTCTGGACTGGAATTATAAGGCTTCCAATCCTGCTTATGCTACATGTCAGCGTGACTTAGAACAAGCCTCGGCCTCAGTTCCCTCCTATCACTTAAGTTATGTAATCTTTTCTCATTTATCCTGGGCCAGTTATCCTTAGATGTAACCACCTTTGGGAGTTGATCAAATTTCTCTGTGTTTAAGCCTATGTGGTTGGATTGCCATAGAGGGGCAATCAGTTAAGCCACTAGTAGAAAAATAAGTGATAGCAACTGAAACAACAGAGAACAAGCTTCTTTTCCACTCTATCACTAGGCTCCCTTTCTACCTTCTACCTCCGGCTCCTGGTTTTGCCCTCTAGGACCAGAACAAGTCTAGTCTATGTTCCTATTTTCTGACACACAAACAAACCCTAAAACTAAAGAATATTAATATAGGCAGAACTCCCATTTAATGTCATAAATTATTTTCTTGAAAATATATAACATGAAACATCATTAGAGAACAGTTTCTTTCAGAAGAACAACTAATAATGTAAGTCAAACGATGCTAACAGTTCTGCTATTTACGGCATCCTTTGGTTAAAGTATATCAACTACATAACTGAAATAATGCCGTCTGGGATATTACCGTATCTGAAGACTAGATCTGAGCTATAACAAACAATTCTGAGGCTTGGGGCAAATTTAGTCAGGTGACTTACACTGGTCTAACACTATCCTGGGTGTTCTTGGTGTCTGTGCTGTCTTTCTCCTTAAATGAACACAGACCCATCCCTGGAGACCAAGCCAAGGTCCAAAGGGCTCCATGCAGCCTCCGGCGTCAAGGAAAACACCTACCCCTCCATAAAATAACCTGGCTTCTGTCCACGAAAAACTGGAAACTCTAAAGTGAGTGAGTGAATGGAAAAAGTGTTTTGTTAAGTGCTGAGTATGTGATGAGCACTGTTCTAAAGGCTGGAGAAAATGTATAGAAAAAAAGAGACAGCCTCAGCTTTCAAGAAGCTCATACTCTTTTTGAGAGAGAAAACACATAAAAGAAAGTTGAGCTGCAGGGCAGAAGGAAAGGTCTCAAAGTCCTAGGGTGCCGCACTAGAGTGGGCGGCAGGGCCCAGAGATCCCTGAGTAACTAAGGAGGTCACACACAGGACTGGGATACTGCAAGGCTTGACGAAGGCTCTGGAGGACTTGAGGAGGCGGGCGGTAAAGCCTACTGGTCTTCCACCTAATCAGACAGGATGCAGTTGTTATTTCCCATCTTTTCCAAGCTCTGGGAGCAGTCAACTAGCCTAGGGGAAGGAGAAAAGTAAGAAGATGGGTTTCTGGTAAAGTCAGAATGGATGGAAGGTAAGAGGAGTATCTGGCAGGTCATGCCAGATGGATTCTGAGACAGGCCAAGGCAGAATGTGAAGGGAGAAAATTAAAAAGGGTATGGTGCCATAGAAATGCTAGGTTAATCCTTTCCTCCTTATGGAAACTGGTCTAGAGCGGGAAAAAACTATCTAGTGATTATCCCTGGGCTGTCCAAATGCTCCTCTACCCAATGCCTCACCTGGGCTGGGGAAATCCCTGTCTACTCTTTCTATCCAAGGAGTCACCCACAATAAAATGAAATATAAAAACAACGCTATTTGAAAAATTAAGTGAAGAAATTATGTCAAAACCTTTCATTATGGACATAGAAAAGTAACTCTATAGCTTTATGATACAATTTTAAATAAGTTTTTGGATGAGTCTCTTAATGCTAATGCATATAATCTATTGGCCTCAGACTTTTCTGTTATTAACTAGAATCCGAACAATTTAAATTTAATAACTTATCTATCAAGAAGTTTTGTACATAAATATGCCTGTGAAATATATTTCTATCCTCTATGAATTATCTACAAGCGATTTTGAAAACTCTGCTTTCCCCCACTACCACCTTCTGTGGTAAAGCTGGGGGCTGGAACTATTTCCAATGCTACTCTACAGAAAACATCATTAGGCTGTGAAACTACCATTTAAAAGCCCAACATAAAGCACTTAAAAGCCAAACATAAGTGACTTGATTGTCCACTATTTCATATTATTTCAGATGGTGCTCCTCTCCATTAGGGAATATGAGAGAGATAAATGACTTCCTGGAACCTCAACCTCTCAAAGTCCATCAGCAAATCTGGCAATTAAGTGAAAAGGGTCTCTAAGCAGCATTAGGCTCTCCCAGTAACTACACCTGAAACTCCATCTCTTCTGCTCCATTGGTCAGCCTACTCTACATATAATTCTAATAAGTTTGGTCACTTAGTTTTACTCACATAAGTTAGAAGCAGCAAGTTATGAAGCTACAATCTTCAAAGTGATGACAGCTCATCGGGGAAAAGCAAAAAACCCAGTCTCACTTAAGAGAGGTCAATTAGCCTACCTAATCACACAGTTTGGTTTCAGAACCAAAACTCAAATCGCTCATCCCTAAAAACAGCGTGTTTTTTGCACTCTTTAGAAAAGTAAAGATGTGTATAGTGCACCTCAGAAAGAGGTGATTAAAAAAATGTTACAACCTGCCCACTTTAAGAGTTAGAAATCAGTTAGTTACTTGAAAAACTCAATTAACTTTATTCCCTGAAGATACTGAATAATTTCTGTACCTAGGTTCTATGCTAATCAAGGTTCCAGGTTTTGTTCCAGAAAATGCAAAATAGTATACGACATAACACAGACTAATAATATGGGGCGCTCTTAAGACTTCCA
>CM053592.1:37161718-37179464 GCA_028646515.1 Pseudochirops corinnae | reverse complement strand
ATCTGTTAAAAGAGGGAATGGGGGGTGGCTAGGTGGCACAGTGAATAGAGCACCTGCCCTGGAGTCCAGAGGACCTGAGTTCAAATTCGGCTGCAGACACAACAGAAAACTAGCTGTGAGACCTTGGGCAAATCACTTAACCCCAATTGCCCTACCTTTCTCCCTCCAAAAAGCAAAAAAAAAAAAAAAAAAAAAGAGAGAGAATGGAATGGAAAGGCATTTGAATGCTTATTATGAATTAAGCACCATCTAAACTGGGTGGATGCAAACAGAAAAATAGAACAGTTTCTACCCTCAAGAAGCTCATATACTAATTAAAAGAGACACATAAAAAAGGGTTCAGTTTGTTGGCAGATGGAAGGTCAGGTGATATTTATGATCTGGCAAGCAAAGCAGCTAGGCAGATGCCAAGATGTTGGGGAGTGATGGCAGGGACAGATGGCCCCCAACCAATGTTTGTTAGAAAGTGAAAAGTAGGCCAAAGGGTTGGAGTAGAATTAGTGGGGCTCTGGGTTAACTGGACAGAGGTGGGGATGGGAAGGATCAGCATCCAGCGTCTGGTGGGAACTGGGCAATGGGGATTGCACTGGGGGAGAGGAAGATATCAGATAATGGTCACTGGCTCCTCAAAGGCATTGTTGGGCTCCTTGGAGTGGGGGATTAATTAAGCGGCCTCTAAGAACCCTTTTAGCTCCAGATTTACGATCCTGTACCTAAGAACAACTCTGTGAGGTAAATGATATATTATTATCCTTATTTTATTGGCTTGGAAAGATTAGGTGATAGGTCTACCATCACATGGTTAGTTTTAAAAAAAAGTTTTATTGCTATCTTCTATTTTTTTCCCCATCACAATTATCCCCAGCATCCATCTCTCTTCCTGGAGAACCATTTCATATAATGAATATCATTCTTCAAAAGGGAAAAAAATCAACACAACTTATTGTTACACTGAAAAAGTCAAAAGACATGTGCAATGTGTAACACCTATGGACCTCCCATCTCAATGAAAGGGTGGGTTAGGGATATCTTCTCATATCTCTTCACTTGAGTCCAGATTTAGCTTTAAAATTTTGTGATGTTCCTCTCCTCCCCCTTTTGGGGTGTTTGTTGTTACATTCACATGGCTAGTTAATGGGACTCTTCTTTCACTCCACCCCCCATTCCCATTCTATTAATCCATACCCCAATGGTGACATCAGCCTTAATGGTGGCTGTTTGAATTTGTTATACAGTCAAATCCCCTTCAAGTATACTTTTTTTACATGTACGATTAGTTGTCTTGCTATCTTGTGATTTTTAAACACAAATATAAAACTTTATATTTATCCTAATTATTTCTATCTTATTAGATTCAACCCAATGCTGAATCTGTAGAGATCTTTTTTAATACTAACTCTGTTGTTCAACATTTTTACCCACCTAACTCTGTCATTGATATACTTGGCAAGCATGTTATCTATGGTTCAGTCTAAGACAGTTATACAAATATTGAATAACTCAGGACTGAAGATTTCTGGAGCATATCACTAGAGACCTCCTTCCAAGTTGACATTTGTCCATTAATGACTGATTACTCGTGTTCCAAGTTCACCTAACTATACTTTTATCTAGACCATTGGTTCTCAACCTATAGGTTATGTTCAATTTGTAACAATGAAAATACATCCTGAATATCAGATATTTACATTACAATTCATAACAGCAGCAAAATTACGGTTATGAAGTAGTAACGAAAATAATTTTATGGTTGGGGGTCATCACAACGTGAGGAACTGTATTAAAGGGTCACGGCATCAGGAAGGTTGAGAACCACTGGTCTAGACCTATTGACTCTTGGATTAAATGTTATTTTACCTTCACTAAACCCTTTTTTTAATCACCATTTTTGTGTATTTTACAATGTACATCATTATTAATATTCTAGAACATGTATAAAGTAGTTCTCGGATCTGTGATTATCATTCTCAGGTGAGGAAATTTTCTCAATCAATGTATGTCATCACCTCTGAAACACAGTCTTAGAGAGTTGTAAAGAATATTGTGAGTTTAAGTGATTTACTCATAATCATACAGCCACTATATTTCAGAAGTACCCTCAGTATGCAGGTCTTCTTGGCTCTAAGGCTAGTTCTCTATCTACTTATAAATAAGTGAATATTTACACACTTGGAATATGTTATTTTTTTATTGATAAGGATATACAGTCAAAAAAGTTTTGAGACTCATGGCCTAGCAGATAAAATCCAAACTTCCATCTGGCATTTAAAGGCACGTATTACCTGATGCTAGTGTAACCCTCTTGCCTTATTTCATATTATTTCCATACTCTACATTGCAGTCAAACTGGCTTGCTAGTTGTTTCCTGAATTTGGCCTGTTGTCTTTTGCTTTCAAGCATTCCCACGGGTTGTGCCTGAAATTCTCTCTTCATCTCCATCTGTCAAAATCTTTCTCTTCTTTCAAGAGTCAGCTCAGCTGCCAGCTGCTCTATATAGTCTCCTCTGATTTCCCCAGCTAAAATTATTTTTCTTCCTTCTACAATTTTCCTGGAACTTTTTGTTTCACTCTGTCTATTGTCTCCTGTTTTTGTATTAGGGTGACTTCTGGATGGGGCCCAGTTCCAGTCAATCTCCTGGTAGTTTCTGTTTGAAATGAAACAAGACAGTTCATTAGTCAGTTGACAATCAACAAAAGGACATTTACTTAGCTGTACAAGGAGAAAGATATTCAACAAGACAATGCATTGAGGACCAATCTACTCGATTCAGATCTCCTGATGGGAGTTTCAGGCAAAGGCAACAGCCAATGAAAAATGCTGAGAGTCTGGAAATAAAATATTATATACAAGGAAGAGCTAGCTGATCAGTGTCACTGCATCACTGAGTACTTCAAGGGAAGTAAGGTATAAAAAGGTGGGAAAGGGCCAGGTTACAAAGGACTTTGAAAACCAAAGAAATGTTTTCATATTTAATCCTAATGGTAATATGGAGCCACTGGAGTTTATAGAATATGGAGATCATACCTGCATTGTGGGAAGATGAATTTGGAAGAGGGAATGGAAAGGGATTTGTGGCAAGTAGAAAAAATGAGCAAGCTATTGCAACAGTCCAGGAGTGGTGTGAAGTGGATGAAGATCCAACAAGAAGACAGGGAAGGAGCAGTCAGGGAGGTAGGAGGTGAACCAGGAGAGAGTAATGCCAGGAAAACCTAGAGTAGCGAGAAGAGGGTGACTGACAGAGTCAAAGACAGTGTTTGCGTTCAGATGTGAGGCAGTATTTAAGCCTGAAGTCTTCCTGATACCAAGTCTTGAACTCTACCCGTTGTGACACTTCAAGCCTTTATCATCTCTCAAAATATCTTCTCATTTGACTTTTTTACTTTAAACTTCTGCCCACTCTAATTCATCCTCCACACAACTGCCAAAGATATTTTCCTAATGCCCAGTTCTGATCATGTCACCACATCCTCATATTCATTCAACTCTGTTGATTCCCTGATATTTCTAGCATCACATATAAAGTCCTCTATTTGACGTCTAAGGCTCTCTGTAATTAGCCCCTTCCCATCTTTCTAATTTTCTTACACATTGCTCTCTGATCTAACCCTATTGGTCTTCTAGCTGTCCTTCCCATGTAATACTCCATCTTGCATCTCTGTGCCTTTGACTGGTTGTCCCCCCTCTGAATGCTCTCTTTCCTTCCTTCTTCTTCCTGGAATCCTTGGTTTCCTGCAAGACTCAGTGTAAGTACCACCTTTCCTGGTCCTCTTCCCTAACTCCAGCTACTACCTCCCCAAATAATCTTCTGTTCACTTTGTATATATTATACATATATTTATGTAAGTACATGTCAGTTTCACCATTAGAATGTAAGCTCCTTGAGGGCAGGGATCATTTTGCCTTTTTTTTTCTTCTTCCAGTGTTTAGCACAATAACTAGTGCTTAATAAACATTGATTGATTGGTTGTTTTCCCCACATGTGACAAATTTAAGTAGGCTATAACATATTACTAATGATGGTCTCCTTTCAAAATTAGCATAAAAGATATTATAAGGGCATACATAACTGAAGGAAGAAGTGTTCTGGTCATCTAGGGAGGGCAAGGAATAACAGCTGGATAACATGAGTGCTGCACTGCTCTTTCGGAAATAAATGTCATTTTGAAGAATGTCTAACTTTACTGTAGCTTTGAGGGGTCCCAGAAGGACAATTTGGCACAAATTGATGTGACAGTTCATTTTATAAGCATATCCATAATGTTTGATTCAGTTTTTCTGAGTTGCTTCACTTAAGTCACTACCACACTTCTGAATGTTCTATTAGGATGCCCTAGCATACGGTATGTGGTAATAGATCAGGTACATTCTACCTAGACATTTATGGAGCTGACATCTGCAAGCAAAAGATAAAATAGTGATTCTTTATGTGCAGTGAGTGCTTTGCTTTTCTCCACAGATGACTGAATTCATCAAATAAGTTTTTGGTCATGCTGTAAAGAGTTTGTGTGTGTCATCTCCCCCTGGGTTCTACCTGGCTCAGAGATTCGAAGGACGTACAGGGTGTTTGTACGGGGCTAGAAATCCTCTGGTACTGGGAAGGCTCAGTCAAGACTGCATCATCCTGTTCCCCGACATCACTCTGTTCGTAGATCAGGTATGGATTATATACACCTGTGTATGTGGATGTCTATGTGTAGATTTATATGTATATATACAGCCATATGTGAATATGCAGGGCATCATATGCATGCACAAATGTGCACATGTATCAAAGACAGACGAATACATGTGTGTATATGCATGTAGACATGTGTGTTGCATGTGTAGCAAGGGTGTTACATGTACACATGCATAGCTGTGTGTGTGTATGTAGCAAAGTTTTGATATTTGACCAACCTCCCTTGGAGCGTCACCCCTCATTTGGCTACTTGACTCATTTGCCTATTGATTCTCATCATTCCAAAACCTAGGGCAGTGGTTCTCAACCTTCCTAATGCCGTCACCCTTTGATGCAGTTCCTCATGTTGTGGTGACCCCCAATCATGAAATTATTTCCATTGCTACTTCATAACTGTAATTTTGCTACTGTTGTGAATCATAATGTAGATATCTGATATGCAGGATGTAATTAAATTGAACATAACCCACAGGTTGAGAACTGCTGACCTAGGGCAATCCAGGGCTTTACTTGACTATTTCTTTATTAATTACCTAAATTCCAACATCTCTTTCACTAATCAACTAGCTTAGAGTCCTTATTACAGTTTATTAAATGTTATTTATTAAGCTGGAGAAACCTATTTTCCCACAAATAGTTGCTCATGTCACTCTGTATATAGAAACCCCAAATCTCCTAGGATTAAATAAATGCTAAAGTTACTGGCTATATAATTTATTAATTATGAAATCGATAATACAAAGACATATATAATTATTTACATCATTTTAGGTGCAGGAAATCACAAACTATTTTTGCGCATGACTTTTGAAAACATTGTCCCATTGTCTAGTTCACTTAAGGTACCAAGCAAAGCCACTTCTCAAGAAATTTCTTCATTCTCTTTAAATGGTAAAGATTATAACAATTCTATTAAGTGATATAGGCTTTTCAAGTGTCTCTGAAACAATCTCCATTAATTATCTCTTTTCAATCTCTCAAAAATTGTCATGACAGAACTCTCTTACAGAATAATAATTAAGAGTTTGACTCTCAAAAATTCCTGACTCTTAAAGAGTTAGTAATGATGATGATAGATACTAGAGGAGAAGCTTTTAAAGCAGGTATTTCATATATGGCATGTGTCTACAGAACTATATTTGTTTACATGTAAGCACACAATACACGTATGTGATACATGTACACAATCACAGGACAGACATGTATGCATGTAACATATACAGTTTAAACAATGCACCTTACAGTGTATATATGCAGACACAATGCACCTATTAAAACATGCATGTACATATGCATGCATGTGTGAATATGCATATATTTACCTATATATTCCCTCCCTATACATACACATACATATATATATACATATACACATATATGTATAATATGCACATAAATAACTAACTAAAAGGAACGAATGAATGAAGACTAGCCAATGAGCCTGCTTAGAAGCAGGGTTTTTCATATATCCATTTGGATGCACTGTCTATACTCATGGACCATGTTTTCATTGGCTAGTTTCCATATTACAGACACACACACACACACACACACACACACACACACACACACACACCCCTAAAAATAGTAGAAACTTCCTCTTTCCTTGGTTCATTTTCCCTCAACCCAGTTTACACGGGGAAAAATATCTTTTCTTTTGAGGTTAACTGCCTCTCTCTTAATCTCATACCTCACACTCAAAAATTTGGACACAAATCATAGAAATGGCCAAAGTTTAATAACAACTTAGAGTAGCATAGAAATGCAAATAAACATTTAAAGGAATAAGCTTTCAGGGGCAGCCAAGAATAATAAGTTCCTTTTATTTTCTGTCCCCAATCCTCATAGCTCTAGCGATCAGGGAAATGGGAAGAAAGTGGTCAGACAGGCTTATGGGATGATAGCTTCCCTCACCTAAATTTCTAGAAGAAATTAAAATAAAAAAGGCCCTGGATTGGATGGTGGTTATCTCAGCAACCTGTTTCTGACCTAATCTGCCCTCAAAAGTCTCTGACCAATCACAGCCTTCTACTCTCTTTTGCATCTGATTTCAACCCCCGTTACACCTCCTTTGTTCTTCACCTGTGGCTATCAGGTGCATAATGGCAGATGGCCACTGCCCCACACCCTCCTCTATCAGCCAGTATGGAGCCTGGGACAACACTGACTTCTTTCTCTGTCTTCCCAAGGTGATTACTTTGTTCCTTTATACAAATCTCTCTCAAAGTCCCAAAACTCAGAAGTGCCTGCAGCTCCCTGGGCAACTTGAAGCATTCCAGCTTTTTTGGGTCCTCTCCCTGTAGCTGGAATGGTGGGGTTTATAACACGAATGTATACCAAACAATAATAAAATTCTTTTATTTTAGTAAGGAGTCAAAGTCTTTTCAGGTGTATTGTGTTTTGTATCTAGTCTTTATAATCACTGGGGATCTTTATCTCGACTCATAATCACATTGATGAATCAATCAGGTTCTAGAAAAAACCTATACCTCTCTTCCCCTCAGGAATCTAAGGATACCACTGCAGGGATGGGGTGGTAGGGGTGATTCTATAATGTTACCTATTCTAGTGTCTTTGCAATGTTAACCACCAGTAATTAGCACCCCAGTGTCACTGAACCAATTAATATGAATTGGTTTTTTTTATAAAGGTATAATTATTGTGAAGATGTAGCAAGAACAGAAATTATAAAACTTTCCTCTCTTCCATCCAGCCTAGGGGAGGGACGTCACTCTCTTACTATCTATAACCTCAGTCTCTAGGGAGATATCCTTTGTTTTCGAAGAGGAAGACGACATTAGGAAGGAGAAGCCATGAAATGCAAGTGAATTGGATTTAAGTGAGGGAGAGTAGTGCAAAATCACTAGCCTCACTTTTCTCCTCCTGAGCCATCTGGGCCCAGTGGCAAGATGTAGATCAGGACAACCTGGAGATGGCCCCCACCTAGGGAGAATGAACTCAAAGCACTTACTACAAAGCATCAGCCCTCTCCAAATTCTCTTCTGAAATTAGCATAGCCAATATTCCATCATTCTCTTGCTTGTAAGGCCAGGTATGTTGGCTTTGTGAGTCAATCTTCTCCTGGGGTGGATCTCAGTACTGTGATCAGGCTTAGCTACCCCTACACTCTGGCATACATATCAGCTCCTAGACCTATGGTGGTTCATTCTTCTAAAATCCTGAAGCTCATAAGGTCACAGTCATTCAATATTCCTTTATCTAAGCCAGGAAAGAATAAATAAGACAGAGAAAGAAGCAACAGCAGGATCACACATTCATAGGCCACATGATGGCAGTCCAAGTGGGTAGATAAGAGCATCTTCTGTAGCTGGGGAAGATTATTTTAACTTCCCAGATTCAACTTTGGAAAGGGCTCTTTTGAACTGAATTTAATACAGAATGATGGAATCCTTTTACACCAAATCTTTTCTGACCTAAGATTCTCATATTAACTTTTTCATTAATATTCTTTTATCTTTGATGACTTCCTCAAAGTTTCACATCTAAAGTACAGATTCACACTTGATCTGTTGTTGAACTCAGACTTGTGCTTCCACTAAGCTTGTTTCAACCTACTTATAAAATTAAATTAATAAAATAAATTTGCTCGTAGCCTTTATGTCTGAAAGACAATGTCTTAATAGTTATCAAGAAAGAAACAATTTTTGTTCAGGACACATTCAATCATATTTTTCCTTTGTAGTCCAAAGTCAGCAACTTTTATCAAATGATGTTTGACTACTTCTCACAGGGAGAAGTGTATATGGAGTCTGGAATTCTTCCAAGTAAGACAAATAGAACCCTCATCTCAGAACTTTGAAAACTAGCCAAGAGGAACTTCAAACCAAACAGAAAAATGTATGAGACTTACTTTTTAACCATGCTCACACAGGTTGGCTACAGCTATGATTTGTGGGAAAGCGTGACTAATTAGTATAATTCAGTACTTCAAAACTTTGCAATTTCCATTGTGTGAGTGGACCCTCAAACAATTCAGATTGTACTCATTCCCTTTAGTAAACAATTTGGGAGAATTGTTGCAGTGAAAGAATTCATTACCCTGTAGTTAACCTGGTGATAAATCCTCTATCTGAAACTTTTCCGGCTTGGTAGTGTCTTCTAAAACTTACTATACACTGGCACAGTGGAAGTTAAGAGTTCAGGGTCACCTCCACACACCAGTGAGGTTTTGGAATAGGACATGAGTGGAGCTTAATAAATATGTGGCACAAATAAAGCACATCACAGAACAAAACATTATATTGGGATGCAATTAATAATTATAACTATTGGATTGTACTTTTCAAACTGGATGTACTTTCAAATGGGAATGTCCTAGGGAAAAATGGAAAACTATGTGCTTCAGTAATTCATTATCCATTATTCATGTTGCATTAGCAAACAAATCAATTAATAAGCTAGAAAAAAAGCAATAAAGGTAGACATCCTCTTTGCAATCCATCAATATTGCATAGCAATAATTTAAGAATGACCATATACTCCTGACATCAGGGGTAAAAATCAATTCCCAACTTTTAAAAGGGTTTATAGTTTTACATTTGTAATGCTTTGAAAAAATGATTTTGAATGATTCATTTATAAAACTACCATGATGACATCGGTCAGTGTGTGCCAAATGCTAAAGATTTTGGCTATAGCTCTCCTAGACACTAGAATTGGCTCTGTTGGGGATGATTTGGTATTGGGACCAAACCACAAGCAATTTCCCACACCATGGGATGAACTATGACCTATAAGAAAATGAGATATGTCAGATAATAGGATGACCAAGATGACCAAAGCAACCAGGCTCTCATCTATTATAAACAAAATTTTTGAAATAAAGCACTTCATCTTTCTTATTACCAAAAGGTTGGTCATAAGTTGATGAAATTTTTGTTTTGTTTTTGCTATGGTTACCTATTAAAAAAGATTTTTAAAAAAGACCTTTTGTGTAACAATCTGGTCTCCACATTTCTTTCCAGCCTTCCTACCCTTCCACAATTTGTGATCCAGCCAAATTGGCATTTCCTCTGTTCCTTACCATGTCTATGCTTTTGAAGTAGCCCTCATCCATACCTGAAATGCACTCCCTTCTCATTCCCAAATATATATACACAGAGTAGTTAAATACAATATATACAATTCAAATATATTCAGAGTAGTTAGTCATGAGGTAGTTTGGGAGGGAGGACACTAGCCTTTGGAGGAATCAGGAGAGGCTTTGTATGAAAGAGGGGCTTTGAGCTGTGTCTTGATGGAAGAGAGGGAGTCTGAGGAAGAAGTGAGGAGGGAGTGCATCTTAGGCATGGATGATGGCTATTGTGAAGGCCTAGAAATGGTAAGGAACAGAGAAAATGTCATTTTGACTGACTCACAGATTGTGGAAGGGGGAGTACAATAAGACTGGAAAGATTAGGTTGACACCAGGTTATAAAAGGCTCTAAAAGCTAGACAGAGGTGTTTATAGTTTATTCTAGAGGCAATTGGAGTTGATTAAGTAGGGGAGACCCACAGTCAAATGCTTAAGCATGTGGTTAGTATTTTCCATCAAGAGTCTTTTGGAATTGTCATCCTTCATTCTCAAAGAGGACCAATGACATCACAAGGGTGATGTCTTGACTTGCAAGAGAGCAGAGGGTACTAGTTAGATGATGGTTGCAATAATCCAGGGGAGGGGTAATGAAGTAAACTAGGTTAAAGAGAACGGTCTTCATTTGAGAGCCTTTGTAGAGATAGAAACAAAGAATGACCAGATGTCTGGAGGGAGAGAGTACCTGAGTATAATGCTATTATGAGTTCGGGAGACTAGGAGGATGGTGGTGTCTTTGAAAGAAATGGGGAAATTTAAATTCGAAGAGAAAGATAATGAGCTTTTAGGGGGAGCATGTTAAATATGAAAAGTCCTCAGGATATCCAGTTTGAAATATGCAATTGGCAATTGGTGATATGATACTGTAACTCAGAGGAGAGACAGGAACTGGGTATGTGGGTCTGTGAGTCATCTGCATAGAAATGATGGTTAAATTTATGGGAACCTGATGAGAGAATAAATAAAGGGGGAAGAGGATCTAGGGTGGAATATCCACAGTTAGGGTAATGAACAAGCAAAGGAGAGTAAGAAGTTGTGGTTGGCCAAGTAGGTGAGATTGGAGTCACAAAAATCCAGAGAGGAGGAAGTATCTAAGAGAAGATGATCAGCAATGGCACATACAACAGATGGGCTGAGAAGGGGGAGGAATAAGAAGGGACCAGTAGATTTGACAATTAAGAAACTATTAGTAATTTGGAGAGAACACTTTCAGTTGTGTGAGGAAGTCAGAACCCAGGTTGCAAAAGGGTGAGGAGTGAGTGAGGGGAGAGAAGGCAGAGTATAAACAAATTTTAAAAGAGGTTTGGCTGAGAAATGTGGGAGGAGATACTGGATGATAGCCTGAGGGTATGATAGGATCTAGTGAAAGTTTTTGAAGGATTGGGAAATTTGAAGGTAGAATCAAATGAACCAGAAGTAATCCCTGAGCGCCAAATGTAATCTTACTTGAGTACCCTACTTTTCAATGAGAGTAGAAGTTGGGATAAGAATTCCCAGAGCTTTAAAAAAAAGCTACATATGAAAGGGGAGTAGCTTAATAAGTAATAATGATAATAAGAGTGAGAGGTTAGGGGTTGTCTTTCTTTAACGCTATTGTCTCAAGCCCTATTCTGGTACCTTCTCAATGTTAGCCTCCTGTTGATTTGGCCCAGTTTCATTTAACCAATTGACGTTAATTAACCTTTACAAAGGGATATGCAAGAAGAGAAGCTACAAAGCACTCGGACTCACCATGCCTTTCCCTACCAGTGCCTGAGGTTTGCTGTTGCTCATCCTTCATTCTCTATTTCTTTTTTTCCTTAACAGTATTTTTCCCCCAATTACACTTAAAGATGGTTTTCAGCATTCATTTTTGTAAAATTTTGAGCTCCTAATTTTTCTCCATTTTTCCCTTCCCTCCTTCCTCCCCCAAGACAGCAAACAAACTGATATAGGTTGTACGTGTACAATCATGTTAAACGTACTTCCACATTAGTCATGTTGTGAAAGAAGAATTAGAACAAAAGGAAAAAAAACCATAAAAAAACAACAAAAAAAGTGAAAATAGTCTGCTTTGATCTTCATTCAGACTCCATAGTTCTTTCTCTGCATGTGGTTAGCATTTTCCATCAAGTCTTTTGGAATTGTTTTGTCATCCTTCATTCTCAAAGAGAATCAATGACATTATGAGGGCGACATCTTGACTTGGAAAGTGAATTGGATTTAAGTGAGCACCTGAAGTTGAACTCTCCTCTATATCACCTGGGTTCCTGGGGACAGTGAGCTCAAACTTAAATCAACATTTCTACAGCATTTGCCCCACCAAGTTCCCTCTGGACTGCCTATGTTGGGTCAAACAAGTTGCTTGGGACTTCGCTCCTCACCGGTTGGGTTGGTCACAAAATCCAGCATGGATTTTGGAAATCCAGGAATCCCTGATCTCTAGTGGCTCACCATTCTGACCTTTTGGAGCTCACATGGGCATAATTTTCTCTACTATTTCTTCACCTAAAAGCAAGAAAAAACAAACACAAAGAAGTAGGGATTGCCTCTTATCATATGCCACGTGGCAGCTAGAGGCCTTCTAAGGGTTCTAAGCCCTCTCCCTTTCTCTAGAGAGGTTTACTATGTGCTTGTGTCATTGGAATAAATCCAGGCAGGAAAGAGCAAGAGGCTTGCTTTGGTTACTTAGTGCTTTTGCATATATGCCAAATTTGATAGCCCATCTCTGTACCAGTTACAGAATTTCTCCACTCCAAAGTCCACATGGGCACTGTATCAGCAAAGCATGCTGCACATGTTCATAAAGACAGAGCTCATTAGCCTGTCCTCCTATTACACATAAATGGGAAAAATAGGTAGCTACCCCAAATCCTTTTAATGTGCATAGAGATTGGGAGAGGGAGGCTTTAAAAAAACAAATCTCCTTAAGAGACAGAGGCATTATTTCTTTTCAGTTTGTACCTTTTCTAGACATGTAAGAAAGAAAGCATACCATAATTATCCCTGAGACTCACTATACTACAATTATATAGTGAGAATGTTGAGGCAATCACAACGCCTATATAGGAAAAGTCTTATTTTGGATGAAGGTCAGGAAATTTGGGACACTGGAGCTGCTAAGGTTGGATTTCACTGACAACTTTGTTCCTAGTACAAGAAGGATTTCAGCATAAAACATAGTTCCTGATTAGACCTCTCCAGTGAAGCTATACTCATTTTATTATTGTTTCCTAGAACTAAATATTGCTATCCAACATTTATACAGGTCTTATTTGTAATTGGGAAAAATGCTTGTTGTGTGTATGTGTGTGTGTGTGTGTGTGTGTGTGTGTGTGCGTGTGTGCGTGTGTGATTATGTGCATGCCATACAGGTCTCACGACCCTTTTATTTATGCTATATGACTCTTGTGATTTACCCATGGGAATTTATGGTGTTGGGGACTCTACTTAAATCACATAGTCACATTTTCCTGATTAACTTAAAAGCTAACAACTGTCTGACTATTTCTTAAAGTGAGAAGTGATTTATGAAATCTGGTGATTCACTGAAATTCTTCCAAGAAAAACCATTGGAACCTCTATTTCAGGCCTTCAAAAACTAGTTAAGTAGAATTTAAAGCCAAGCCAAACAGAGGAGCTAGATGGGCCAGTTGGTTGTCTGGGAAAGACCAAGAAAGAAAGTCAAAACCAGAGATTTATAACAAGCTCTAAGGCCAGGTCCAGGATTCAGATTGTAAGGATCCTATAAGGATGATAACTCTTTGAATGTAATTGCTTTTACTCCAGGCTGCATGGACACATGCAAGTTTTAAACCTACCTATGGGAAAGCCAGCCCTCGTCTTTGCCCACTCCCATCAGTCAGACTGCTTTCTGTACCGTCCCACCATTGTGAAATTTACAAAATGGAAGACAGAAGTTATTTTAGCCATCTCTGTGAAGTCAGATCATGTAGTGGTTAGAGAGAAGATCAAAATAAATACCAAATGAAAAGAAAGGGAAAAAAAAGATGAGAATATCTTGCATTCAATTAAAGCAGTTCCAAGCCCATCTGTTTAAACAAGCTCTTGAATGTGGAAAATGGAGGATGGACAAAAGTAAGTGCCTTTCACCATTTCTTAGAGTAGAATGATACAAGAAAGTCACCATAATGAAAAGGCAGAAAGAGCCAAACCACCTTAGCCAGCAAACACTTAGCAAAGAGACAGGGAAACCAGAGGCAACACCAAATCAGTATAGAATCTCATTGAAGCAGGCCTGTTTTCCAGGCCTAGAATACACTCCTTCCACATTCTTTCAGAATCTTTATCTTCTTTGAAGGCTCAACTCAGCTGCTGCCTCTTCAATGCAATCTTCTCTGATCTACCCAGGTGAAAATGTTCTCTCGTCCTTAAATATTTCTAGAGCTCTTTGAATGGATTTCTCTTTTGTTTCCGTCACTCTCTACATGTAATATTTCCCAAGGAGAATTGAGGTAATGGCCTGTGTCATTTTTAAATTTTTGTGTCCTTAGTGCCTCGTATAGAGTCTAGGTACTCAGCAATGCTTACTGAATGAATGAATAATTGGAAAAAAATGAAATGTTATGAATAGCATTGCTTCGCAAAACAGCAAAAAAAAAAAAATCAGTTAAGGAAGAAAATGAAGCTGCAGAGATTTTGGTGTGATACTCAGCAAGCCAGAAAATCTTAAAAAGCATGGTAGATAAAAGTGGAAAGACAAATTCAAATAAATATGAAAGAGAATAGTTTTCTTGATCTTTCCTTGATAATCTGTTTGTATCAGCAAGAACAATAGAATAAACACATTACTCTACTGCCTAAGCACGTCATTGGAATAAATGGCAACTGACTATGGAGTCAGGAAGTGTGACTGGACCTGACCAAATATATAGAGAAATAATCCGTGCTATAGCTGACAGTGTTTTAGACACTCTAGAATTGGTTTCCAAGATATTTCAAGGAAGGAAGTCAATCAACAAGTAATAATTAAGCATCACTTGAAAATGTACTAGCCACTGGGCCTATAAATACAAAAGTTAGTTATTGTCCTCATAGAGTCTATATTCTAATAGAAAATTACGAAAGTTCACAAACGATACTCCAAAATATGATTGAAATGGTGTTAGCAACTACTGACCCATGTACCTACTTCCTCATCACTTCAAAATCTGTGTTTGAAGGGCATAGGTATATAAGGGATAACGAATATAAACTGCACCTATGATTTCATTGGTATAGAGAACTTGGAAATTGCCTCCAACCATCAGCATCTTTTCTACAACTTTTAATCTTAGAGTTGCCTAAAGCAGAGATGTCAAACATGGGGCTGTGACCTCGAGCAGCCTACAAAACTTTTCAAGGGGGCTGGAACCAGATTAAAATTAATTGGAAAATGTTAAACAAAATAAGTAAAAATACAACATAGATAAAGTTCATTTGTGGTTTTTCAAGTCAATCCACAGCCTGCAGGGAATCTGTTTCTGTTTGAGTTTGATATCAGTGACTTGGAGGCCCAGAGGTTTAGTGAATTGGCTAGTATGTGTCCGAAATAAAGCCATATCTATGAAAAGAAAAATGTGAGAAGGGAACAAATGGGTTTTTGCAGATAATTTCCAAAAGTAGACCATGTCTTCATTGTTTCCCAACTGTATATAGTGACTATGAGATTTTACTGTTTATTTGTAGATTGCAAAAAACAAAATGCAGTTGACTCACAGGAACAACATGTGATCTTACATGTTCTCCTAAAAAAAAGGTGTCTACCATGCATGTGTCTTCCATGACATGGAAATAATTTTCCACTTCTCATGGAATATTAACAACAAGCCAGTAATGAAATGGGGAGAAGTACACTTAACAAAGGTGTTAATCAGTGTTATAAAGGAAATTCTGCATAACAGAGTTGGAGAAAGTGATGCAATGGTACTGCCTGGGTACATTACAAATTCATGCTACCCCAACTCAACTGGGCCCCCATTGCAGTAAGTCAGTCCTTTATTTCTCTCTAATTTGTACCTTATTTTACTAGCCACAGAAGTTATTCAAATTCTTCTATTCGCTTCTCAAGTTCTCCACATCACCCTACTCTCCCCCAGCTGAGGACCTCACCCTCCTACTTTACTGAGAAAATTGAGGCCATGAAGCTTTTGTTGTTGTAGTTTAGGCATTTCAGTCATGTCTGACTCCTCATGACCCCACATTGGTTTTCTTGGCAAAGATACTGGGGTGGTTTGCCATTTCCTTCTCCAGCTCATTTTACATATGAAGAAACTGAGGCAAACAGAGTTAAATGACTTGCCCAGGGTCACACAGTTAGTAAGTGTCTGAGGTCAGATTTGAACTCATGAAGATGAATCTTCCTGATTCCAAGCCCAGTGTTCCATCCATTGTGCCATCTAGCTGCTCCCAGGCTCTTTTAAACTATCTTTTCAAGGACATCCTCTGGAAGAACTGACAAAGCTGTCATCCCTTCCAGTACAGACTGGGTTCCATACTGAATATCAGTTGTCTTAGAGCCTGCATAGCTAGGTCCAGAGGGGTCCACCACAAACTGGTCCTTCTGCTTTTTCTACTTGTCTCCTCTTGGAATTTCTTGTTTCCTGCAAAGCCCAGCTAGAGTACCTTGTTGTGCTTGAGACCTTTCCTATTCCCCGTAGTCATTAATCAGAGCTCTCTTCTTCTCCAAATTTTCTCGTATATGTTTTGTATTTGTCTGTCTTCATACATGCTGCCCCCTCATCTCCACCCCTTCCCCCAGTAGAGGGCAAATATTGATTTGTTTTTGGCTCAGTGTCTACTGAGTCTATGACGGTACTTGGCACTGAGTGAGGGTTTGATAAATGTTTGTTGAACTGAACTGAAGACAGTTGAATGAGGACACAGTGTTGCTTTGTTTTTTAATTTTTAAAAGAAAAACCATTACCTTGTGTCAGGCATTGTTGCAGTTCATATCAGTAGAGGGAGTCCCAACACTAGTGAAGCCACAGCTCCCTGAAGTAGTGAATTACGCCTTTTTTCCTTTGGTGCTGAATTGGAAACCAAATTGAGATGAGAATGTCCTGGTGTAGATTGTAAGAAGTATTGCATTTTGCAAATCATTTTAAATATTACCGTTCTGGGGTACTAGAAATCCTAGAATTTGTGGTCCTCTAGAGATCCCTCCCACTGGTGCCGCTATGCTGGGGTCCCCCAATTTGTAGTTTAATTTTTTAAACTGCTTTTATGTATTTTTTTCTCATTTGTTCCTCATAACAACAGTAAAAAATAGATATAAATTTCATCTTCCTTAATGATAAAACCACTGTGAATCTGGAGAGTGCACAGCTTCTACAATTATCCTACTCCATTGCTGCTAATTAAATCAGGGAAGAAATAGTCACGAGAAGCAGAAGGGGAAAGAAATTACACAAAAAGGGAGTGCTAGTATATTTGAGCTTACAGTTGTGATTTTCCATGAACCACGGCCAATGACAGGAAGGGTGAGAAGCTGGTATAAATCACCTAGTGTGACCATTATATTATTTATGTTTTTGACAGTATCGGTATTTGCCCATTTTTTCTATTTTTTTCTCCACAACCATTGTAAAATCAGTGAATTTCAAAGAAAATAATAGTGACAGGTAAAATTCTGTTGACTCTGAATTAATATAAAATCTAATTAATCATATAACTAGAATAGAAATCAAATTTAATATAATTCATATATAAATATATAGATGTATATATTTTGTATTCAATACATACATAATTCTGAAATGAACTTGGGCCACAAACAGCATTTCTGACTCTATATGGACATTTGTTTTTGGGCTTTGACAGTAAGGCATTGAAATCTTGTCTTATTCTGCATAGTTGCAACTTTCCTTAATAGATTTTAAAATACATCCACATATCACTTTTTTTTTTTGCTTTTTTTTGGGGGGGAGGTAGGGCAATTGGGGTTAAGTGACTTGCCCAAGGTCACACGGCTAGTAAGTGTTAAGTGTCTGAGGTCA
>CM053592.1:37139625-37161218 GCA_028646515.1 Pseudochirops corinnae | reverse complement strand
CTCATTCAATGTTTATGGCAACTCTGAGAGGTAGGTTCTATTATTACCCCATTTAAACATGAAGAAACTGAGGAATAAACCAACTAAGTGACTTGTCCGGGATCACACAGCTATTAAGTGTCTGAAGGGTATATTTGAACTCAGGTCTTTCTGACCCCAGGTTCAGCACCAGATCACCTGTGCCATTCGATAACCCTGTGAATTAAATTCAAGGATGTCCCCTCTTTTTACAAATGAGTAAACAGGCATATCAGACCTCAGATATTCTCATTCTATTCATTAAATTAGGACTAGAACTAGTTTCAACTCTAGGTCCTCAGAAAAGGCATTGAAAACTCTACAGAAAAGTACTTCAGCAGTATCTTAATTCTGCTTCAAAAGAGTAATCCCAACATTTTAGGAGCACCGTGGAAAAAACATATGAAGAGGACTGGTTTTATGCAAAGGTGCACTGCAGGTTGGGTGATTGATCCAAATTCTACAGTGTAGACCAGTACCAGAGGAACAACACCGGTACAGACTTCCAGTTAGGGCGGTGGCAGTAGCCGCAGTATAGTGCCCTTCTTGCTGTGATCACTGACTGTCATGTGAGTGCCCAGTTAGTTGTGTGTGTGTGTGATGGACCTCAAATGAGTGACTGCAGCTCCTAACTACTCCTTTTAATCTACTTTCCAAATTACTTTTGTTAAAAATTCATCTGTATCAGACTCATACTGTATGTGTATGTATACAGAAATATAGCTATGATGGCCTAAACTAAAAGTAAGTGCTACTTCTTACAACTTCTTTTATTCTGTTTTCCAAATTCCTTCCCCTGAAAATCTATCTGCAACAAATTCTAAATCCTGTGATCCTTTCAGGAAAGATAAGCAACCATTAAATAATTAGGTCCCATCTACATATACATAGTTACTTATGTATGCATATACACAGTGTCTCAAAAGTCTTAGTGCAGTTTAAAGCTCTGATTAGCTTAAAATTGCATATTCTGTGTATATACATATAGGAAGGGTTAATAACTGACTGCAGCTCCTTGCGATTTCTTTTGCTACATCACTTTCACTAAAAATCCATTTATAACAGCCTCATATCGTGTATGTATATGAAGAGATGGATACGGTGGCCTAATGACTGGTGAATGCAGCTCTTTACTATTTCCCCAATTCCTTCTGTTTAAAATCCATCTACAAGAACTTCTGAGCCCTAGAACCCCTTTAGGAAAGACGGGCAGCGATTAAATACTTAGCTCCGTCCCATCTCTATACGTTCATGTGTCTGTCTATATACCCACACATAAAGTGTGTCCCATAAGTCTTAGTGTGGTCTGAAGCTTTAACAGCTTAAAACCGTATTAGTCTTGTAACACTCCATGTAAGAACATATAATTAGTGACCGCAGCTCGTTCTTTTCTTTTTTTTTTGACTGTTTTCCTAATTATTTCTATTAAAAATGCATTTGTAGCCTCCTCCGAATTCTAGAACCCCCTTAGGAAAGAAAGGCAAGGTTGCCACTGAGAAGCCGGTCCGCTAACCCGGGGCGTGCCAGGACGTCGGGATGCTCTTCTGACACCTCGGCAAGCCCCCCCGCCCATTTCAAAGTGAGGAGGGGGCTCGCGTGTAAGGCGCCCCGCCTTCTCCCCACCCCTTTCCTTCTCCTCTCCCCAGGCCCCGCAGCACACGAGCCTCCCTCCGATGGTGTGTGTTGGGGGGGGGGAGTCCCCCGCGAAGCCCCTCCCACCGCGCTTACCCTCCGCCGCCTCCCCGCTGAAGCCGTCCCGCTTCCTTGCGGAGGAGCCCGAAGCACTGAGTCCAGCAGCAGTTCCCCATGGCATGCCGCTCGTCTCGCCCCCGACCTCAAGGCCCAGCGGCCCCCCTGTCGCGCGCGCGCCCGGGACCCGGCGCCGGCCCCTGCAGCCGCATGGGCGCAAGGAGCCGCTAGCAGGCTGGGGGCGCGCGCAAGGACGCGGGGCTCGGCGGGGAGCCGCAGGCGGGCGCAGAACAAAGGCGCCTAGCACTGCAGCGGCCCGGGAGCGGCCGTGCCGGGAAGTCGAGCCTGAGCCGGGGCCCTCCGTCCTCTCTCCATCCGCTCGGCCCCTTGGCGCCCCTCTCAGCCCCTCGGCAGGCCACGTGGAGAGGGACGACCGCTGTTAGCTTCAGAGTCCGGCACGTAGACCCCGCCCTGCCCACATGTCCCCAGCCTCGCCGCCTCCTTTCTCACTAAACCCGCCCCGCCCCCGCCAGGCCCGCCTCTGGCTCGGGAGCTAGCGACCCTTCGAGACTGAAGGCTTTGCGTCACTTCCGCCAGCCCCTCCTCTCGGCCTTCCCTTGTGTTGCTGCGGTGCCTTGAGCGGGTTTCGTCTTTTGAATCGGAATGTCTGGCCCGGCTTTCCGTAATATTCGTTTCCGGGCTGCATTGGCCCCGCCCCCTTGCCTTCTTTTGTGAAATTGACAAATTCCCTGCCAGAGTCTCGGGGTTCCAACTTGGATTTCTCATTTGACTCTTGGCCCCAAGAGAAGAAAGATGGATTACGGAAAAAGGAAAATGAAAATAGAACCCATCTTGCGTGTTCTCATTGACGTTTTCACTCTTGTGATTATTGCATCCTAAAGGTTAAATAGGATCCTAGGGAATACTGATTCGCATAGGATTAAATAAAATTCCAGACTATTTTATTTTGAGAAAATTCCCGGGGGAATTTGTATATCACCTTGGAGGCACCAAGTGCTTGGAGGGACTTGGAGACCCCTCAGTGCTAGGCACATACCCCAAGGAGACCAAAGACAGAACATCTCCTATATACCGAAACGTTCATAGTAGCACTTTCGTAGGGGGACCCCTTTGACATTCTGGTGGAGCCCATAGACTCCTCAGAATAATGGCGTTAAGTCCATAAAATGGAATATATTGAAGTACAAAGGAAATCAATTATACAAAGTGTGCCAAAAATCTCAGTGTATTTTAATGAACAGCTTAAAATTATACGAAGACTTTGGGGACATCCAATATTAAATAGTTATCAATTTTTTTTTTAAAGTTCATGGACACTAGGTTAAGAATCCCTCCCTGATCTAGTCCGACTTCTCCCATTTTGCATAGGAGGAATCTGAGGTCCATACTAAAGATTGTTCCCAAAACACTAGTAGTAAGAGGAATGTAGTTAAAAACTACCCTGGGGTTACATCTCACCCAGAAAACTGGCAAAGATGATAAAAGATGTGAATAGTCAAGGTTGGAGGGACTGCTGAAAGAGAAACTAATACATCGTCGATGGAGCTGGGATTTGATGTAATCATTACAGAAAGCATTCTGCAATTAAGCTAAAAAAATGACTAACATGTCCTTAACCTTTGCCCCAGATATCTTACTGCTAGTTTTATACCCCAAGAAGGTCAAAGGCAGAAAGGGAAATATTCACAGTAGAACTTTCTGTGGTAGCAAAGAATTGTAAACAAAGAAGATGCTAATTATTTGGAAAATAGCTAAACAATTTAAGGTACATGAAAGCAGTAAGATATTATTGTAAGAAATAATAATAAATATTAAAAATAACTAAATTAATAATGAATTGTAAGAAAGGATAATTATTGTAAGAAATGATAAAACTAAGTTTAGAGAAACTTGGGAATATGAAATGACACAGAGGGAACTACCAGGAAAGCAAGATGCACAATTACAACAGTGTGTCTGGGAAGAACAACAGCAACAAATTTTTTTGTAATGTAAGTGGTATTTTGTTTCTTCCAATTACATGTAAAGATAATTTTCAACATTGATTTCTTATAATATTTTGAGTTCCAAATTTTTCTCCCTCCCTCTTTTCTCCCTTCCCAAGTCAGCAAACAATCTGATACAGGTCATACATGCATAACCACGTAAAACATTTTCATATTAGTCATGTTGTGAAATAAGAAACAGAACAAAAGGAGGAAAAAAAGCAAAGAAAGTGAGAATAGTAGGCTTCAATCGGCATCAGACTCCATCAGCTCTTTCTCTGTATGGGGAGAACATTTGCCATCATGAGTCTTTTGGAATTGTCTTGGGTCATTGTATTGCTGAGAATAGCTAAGTCAATCGTAGTTGATCATCAAACAAGGAACAACAAAAAGTTTAAAGGATCCTTATGAAGAAAGTGCTTATTAAAATACAAATGGTCCTATAAGCTATCATTATCATTGCACTTCTGGCTCTAGTCTTAGTGCTGTTTTGTGAAAAGTTGATGGGTCAACAGGAATCATGAAATAGTTTAATAGTAATGGGAATTTGAAGATCTTCCCTGCCCCCTTATAGGTTGAATGTGGTGGGAAGAGTTTGTTAAAGGGTGGGGCAGAGCCCACAGGAAGCTGGGAGTCAGAGTAGCTAGAGGGTAGGAGAGAGAGGATGCACCCAGGGAGACAGCTAGGGTTGTGAGTGTTTGTTTGTGGGAAGGCTAAAGGATGGTGTGTCTTCATGCTGTGCTGCGGTGTATTGACTTCTTTGTCGCTTCTTTGGCTTTGGTTTTCTGGTGTCTGAATAAATGTTTTGCTTCTAGCTTCTATATGGAGAGTCTGTTATATTTTGCAATTGAGAACTTTGCCAGCATATTTACAGTCACTGTGGGCACTATGAATATTGTGTTGTCATTACAAATAGCTGGAGAGATGATCTTAGAGTCAGGAAGACCTAGGTCTTAAATCCTATTCAGACCCATATTGACTGTGACTTGTTAACTTATTTACATGTTCAATGACTACACTAAAAATTGTGGAACAGTGCAGAACTATCTGCATTAATGGAGGGCGCTTCTTCCTGGTTGCTTCATATACCAATGAAATTTTGTGTCCTGTCAAAAGAATAAACAAAAACAACAAATCTGATGGATCCAGTTGATACTTTAAGATATTAAGCATTTTTAAAGATTTTGAATTTTAACTGTATTCAAGTATTATTTGTGGTTTGTGACTTGAAACCTAGAGAAAGTCTGTTTGGACCTGTTGTACTAGTACTCCCCTCTGGACAGGCTGCAATGTAGAACAGGGCCAAATGAGTGCAGAAGGTTTCTACGGTATTTCTCACATCATGGTATTTCTCATACCATATCATAATTTATCTGACTTTTATATTTACACTTCCATTAGAAATGGAAGTTTGAATATGGGAAAAGTATTCTGATTGCTCTTCCTTTCCCAGATGAGCATTTCCGATTTCTGCCTGTCTTGGTGAAACCTGTTAACTTTATTACTGATGAAATATGCCTTCTACTTCTAATTGCAGTATTGTCCCTGGGGCAATTATTTGGACTTTCTATAGCTTGTCAAAGTCCAGTTTCCATTCAGGCTCATCAAATACAGGACCCATATCAATGCCATCCATATAATCAGGAGATTTCTCTACAGAGCACTTAAAATGTCAGACTCATAATTTTTGTGTGAGACAGATGAGCTCTTTCTCTATTTCTGAATGGTCTCTAGTAGTCTCTTAGCGCTCTGGGCTCTATAAAGGACTGAAAATTCCCTATGAAAAGGAGGAAAAGAAAAGAAAAGAATTAGTGTTTCAGGTAACAGTGATTTCTAGGAGAGAAGATTAGTCTCAAATGGACCATTTAGAGAGACAAAGAATTGAGATTTTGGCTTCCAAAATCAGAAAACATATTTTTCCTTGATTTTTTTTTTTTTTTTTTAGGTTCAGCAAACGAGCAAATACAAATCTAGGCTGGAGTGGGTGGGAATCCGAAGATAAAAGTCCTTTCTCAAAGTCTGCCATTATAGATCATGTAACTCCGAACTTTAATTTTTAGCCTCAATTTCTTCATTTTACAACATGAGTGTTGAAATTTCTTAAACGCTTTCTTTGAAGTGGTTTTTGAAAAGTAACTCTGCACTTTAGATCAAGGTTAATATGTTACTGGTTTGAATAGGGATTCTACAGAACTTTTTAAAAAGCAGATGTGTTAGTTGGTTAGCCAACTAACTGCCTGATGGAAAATGGAGGCATTTATTGAAATGGTGACATCTGGAAAGTGGGAGGAACTTTGATGAGAGCTATTCATATCTTTTTCCTAGAAAAGTATGAAGTCAGTCATTAAGGGAACTTCAAGAAATCTGAGAGATAGCTTTCTAAAAAAAAATAGTTTGCTGTCATAGGTTTTCTTGGAAATTGAGTTTAGCTTTTTGAACTCCAGTGTGACATTCTAGAAGTTATACAGAATTAGGAGAAAACATAGTGTCCATCACATCTAGACTAGATATGAAACAGATATAGTATTAAGTTAAATGAATTTTTTAAAAAGTATTCAAAATAGTTTTCCTTTGCCTTTGATCTTACATATTTAGTTGTTTCTTGGGTGAATTAAAGCAAGTCCACAATTAGTCAGCAAGCATTTACTAAGTGTCTACTGTGTTCCTTCCAGCTAAGTGCTGCTTCCCAAGAATTTCCCTGGACATACCAAAGAGTCTTGAAGAATTTCCTACTTTTAGGGCAATTCCAGTTCTTCCTCCCTTTTAATGATTATCATTAATTGTTGTGAAAATGTAGCCTAGTAGGTATCTCTGAAGTGCTAAAGCTAGTCCTCTTCTTCCCCATCCTCCCATACCTCTCCTCAACTGAAGAGGAAGAAAAGAAATTTCTTTTCATCAAAATCCTTGGCACTGACTAATGGTTCAATAGTAGAAACAAATATGGCTTTATTAATAGAAATGACATTAGAGAAGATGCATTACCACCTGCTTTGCCACTGTATCCTAAGGACCATTAGGGTTTGCAACTAAAACCTTTATTAGAATATGAGCGCCTTGAGAATTGGGGCTATTTTTTAAATTTTTAAAATAAAATAATAAAAGGATGGAGATTTTCTATTTGCATCACCAGCTCTTAAGTCAGCGTCTGGTACATGGTGAACATTTAAGAAATGCTTTTTTCATTCAATCACCAGTGGAACTGTCCCTCTCACTGAACTGTTCCATTTCCCCTATTTCTCAACTTTCCTCTGTCAATACATGTGTTTCACCTTGCTATATGTGACTTTTTTATTAAGGATTAAGATGTGGTATCTAAGTCTCGGGGAACCCATTGACAGAGGAAGAAAATGACAGTGGATTTTCATTTTTTTCTCTCCTCTCTTTTTCTTTCTTTATGTAATGAAAGAAAGCCTTGGAAACTCATGCCCAACTTTCTTTACCCATACGAATGTAATAAGGCTGTTTACAACATACGAGGCATGGGGGTATCATTGTGTGGCTCAAAGGGAGGCAGACTAGATTTCTTTAGACTCTTCTTCTATGACCCTTCTCCATAGGAGGCTATTTCTTGCCAGCAGAGGAAGCAGGAGGTTGGGGCCAGAATCTCAGCCACTGATTATTTCAAAGTGAGAGAATACTGGCTTAGAATTATATTTGTCTGTTCCCCTAGATATTATTAGTCTAGATAATGTAGTTTTTTTGGTTCAAGCTAAATTTCTGATAGCTATTCATTAACGGAAAAAGGAGGACCCAAGTTTTACTTTCAAGCCTTGACTCCTTTCCCACCAAATACCAGTGCCATAATGAACTCACATAGTGATGTGAGAAAAAGGAGGTTTTTGCTTCTGTATAAAAGCCAAGTTGCTGAACAAGATGCAGGTGCTTAAGAGGAGAAATTATAAAGAAAATGAGGGGAAGGGGCAGGGTAATGGGACATGTAACTAGGGGCGGAGAGTCACCTGGGGAGTTTAGGCATTCTGGATAGACTGTAGACCCTGTGGTACCCAGCCAATGGGGAAACGGGAAGGAAATATGAATCAGGAATAGGAAATAAAAAGTTGTGTATTTATCTCAATGATTGTGCCTACTTGTTAGGCACTGGCTCTTGTAAGAACGTTAAATAAACATCCTTCCTAACTCACCAGCAACTTCCCAGAGTTCTTGGTAAGATGCTTGTTTCTTACAGTAATCTGCAAAGAAACCCTTTTATCCAAGTTGACAGCAAAACAGAAATCAGAAAAGTAGGCATACATGAACGTGTACCAGACAATACAGAGTGAAGGAACTCCCTCATTAGGAGCAAGTTAACTCCATCTAGGACTCCCTTTTCCAGCTGCCCCCTTTCCAGGAAGCCTTTCCTAAGGCTATCCCACAGTGACCTTTGCTCTTCTCTGCATTCCTACAGCCCGGATAGTAAGATGCAATCTTGTATTCAGTCATTTCACTCCAGGCAGAACTAATTGTGTAACACTCTGGTTAATGAGAAATAACAAGGGTTTCTAGTTCTCTTGGTGATAATATATTATTTATTTCAGCCTGCCCATCTTTCTAAAACACCACTTTGAGCATATCGATCTCTTTCTTGGAATAGTCAAACTGAATTTGTTAGTTTATCGAAGTGGTCATTTTTTATGAAGGAAGAGACTGTTAACTACCCATGATCATTTACTCTCTCATTTATATAGCTGTGATCCAGGAAAGTGGGTTTCACTTCAATATTCTCTACAACTGTACTCCAGGGCTCTTCTCCTTTCCAATTTCTCTTGTATATAACTTGTTTATAAGTTAGTTGTTTTCATATAAGCTTGCACATTGAACTGTGAGCTCCTGAAGAACAGGGAAGGTCTTTTGTTCTTTTTTGATATCACAAGTATTTAACACCATACCTGACTCTTAGTACGTGTTTAATAAATGCTTGGAAACTTAACTTTGTGCTTGAGAATTTAAGTTTTGCCTATCTCTTTCCATGGCAGATCAGACTAATACAGTTTTTCTGACAAGTTTCCCCTCACAGTTTCTAGCAAATAACTTACCCCCGCCTCTCCTTTTCCTTCATTATTACCATCTGATGTAAATGATAAGTTCCTCAATGTCAGGAACTATATTTGTTCATATGTATTGCACATGTAAGCATGTTGCTGAAGAATTTTGAAATAATGCTAAGCATGACTTATGGGCCAGAAGAATTTTCGTGTTAATAACATTAATAACATTGATTATTCTCTCTGAATTGAGAATTTGTATATTTTTCTGCAAAAATCTTAATCCAAACTTAAGAAAAAGAATCCTCACCTCTCGTCTGTGGGCAAGAAAAGCAAAAATTGTAGTCAATTCATGATAAAGCTAAGTTTGAAAATAAGATTTATAGATTTCTAGTCAAACAACTTGTGTCCTGGATTCACCATCTCTTTTGGGATATGAATGGTCTTGCCATGATAGGAAAAACTATGAGGTATATTCATTCCATTTTGTTGCATTCTTGAACCACAAAAGCTTTATGTCTCAAATTCTAACAAAGTGAAACAAAATATTCATAACCCCTATGGGGTTACCCTATTATCTATTTATACTTAGAATTGCTTGTAACTGTATTTTTTGAAAACTGGGTCATATTTTGCCTTTGGCTTCAGCTATAAAATTGGAAATCTCTTCTCATGGAAATGTTTTTGCCTTAACTTGTTTTAATATTTCAAAAGATCTTGGTCTATCAGCATGGTTAGTCCCTCTGCTAATGCAGATGCTAAGCCTTCAACCCTTTAGCAGACTTTCGTGAATCATTACAGACAAAAATATTAAGGGTCTTTGGAATGAATCAATAAAGCATTTATTAAGTGCTTATTATATGCAAAACACTGTGCTAAATGTTAAGGACACAAATAGAAAAGATAATCCCTGCTCTAAAGTAGTTAGGTGACTCAGTGGATAGAGTACTTGGCTTGAAGTCAGGAAGATTCATCTTCCTGAGTTCAAATCTGGAGTCAGATACTTTCTACTTGTGTGACCCTGGGCAAGTCACTTAACTCAGTTTACTTCAGTTTCCTCATCTGTAAAATGAGCTGGAGAAGGAAACAGTAAACCACCTCAGTATCTTTGCAAAGAAAACCCCAAATGGAGTCACAAAGGGTCAGACAGGACTGAAAAACAATGACTGAATACCAATTCAAGAAGTTAATTTTCTAATGAGGGAGATAATACCTATGAAGATTCCAGCTTCAAGTCTAATGGAGAGGACTCCTGTTCAGCAGCATAGTAGATGGCAACGCCTCTTCTTTATTTTAATTTTTAAATGAATTAAATTCACTGTAATTTCTACTAATAAAATGATGTTAATATCTGATGTCAAACCATTTCACAGTACCAAGGACTTTGGTGGTATGAACTTTCCTATCTGGGTCTTTAATAGGTGTAGTTGTAACGCCTGCTGAAGCAGTATCCAGGCTGTACCACCACAGGAGCTGCTTTCCAAGGTGATAGGGGTATGGAATTATTACTATTATGGAGGCTCCTGGGTTCAGGGTCCTGGGCTGTCTCCATTGGGATCTAAGGGGAGATGGTGGTCAAGGTGGTAATGGTGGTTTAAATTGTTGCTTCAGGGGCAGCTAGGTGGCTCAGTGAATAGAGCACAGGCCTTGGAGTCAAGAGGACCTGAGTTCAAATGTGGCCTCAAACACTTAACAAAAAACTAGCCGTGTGACCTTGGGCAAGTCACTTAACCCCAATTGCCCTACCTTCCCCTCTCCAAAAGGCAAAAAAAAGGGAAAAAAAGATAAGTTATTGCTTCAGCTAGTCAGGACTACCTGTTCTGTGAATGGCAGTTGGTTGGAAATTGGTTGGGATAGCGTGCTCCTTCTCCAAAGGGGTTCTTTCACTGGATGATGGCTGTAGGGACTGGGCTTAAAGCAGGAGTAATGGTTTGACTGAGGGTTAGGGGTTGAGAGGGGTGCCACTCAAGGGTTGATGCCACTCCCAGAGTGCTTCTCTGACTATTCGCAGTAATTGGTGTTTCTGGTGGAGAAGAAGAAGGTGGGTCCCTTTTCCACAATGACCTCTCCCTTTGATGATGGCTGTGGCAGCTGGGTTAGAACAAACATAGGAGTTTGGGGGATGCCACTATACCCAAGATTCTTGGATTCTGATTCCTGGGCTGTCTTCAACAAAATCTGAAGGGAGATGGTGGTCAAGATTTGAGTCAGTGATGGTGGTGACTTGCCTGACACATGCTTGCCTCCTGTCTCTTCCTCAGGGTGCCTTCTGTATTTACCTATATTAGTCCTCAGGTCATAAACACATAGTCCATTATTGGGCCCATACCTCAAACATTTCCAGGTTTCTAGAAACTTCCAGTTTTTTTGCCTTGTATGTATACCTTCAATAACTCAGTGTCATCATGTTGAGTTTCTGTGCAACATGAGAAAAATGACATTTGGAATGCAACTTCAAAAATCCTTGTATCTAATTGTTACTGTATATTCTGCAATATTTAGAAATGAGATCTATGTGAATGGATTGACTAGCCTTTAAAATACCATATAGTTAGACATCCTTTCATAATTAAATCAGGGCATCCAGGCTGCTCCCACAGCCTCCCATGGCTATCTCTGCCAGCAAGAAGTCTCCTTTAGGATTCTGGCTGCTGCCTCACATCATGAAGCGACCTTAAAAGACAGTTTTTACTTTATGTACTCTATAAGCCAGGAAAGAGTCCTGAATAGAGACCTGCCATAACCATTGGCATTCCACTCCCAAGTTCCTTTTCTTTCCTATGCAAACTGATTGTTCTTTCAGCTTTGTTGTGACCTGATATGTTTTTGTTGCAACACCATATCCACCGATCTGTATTCCACGCCTCTTCATTTCTCTGCAATCGATTGCAATGTTGCTCCAACTCAGATTTCACAATATCTTTGAATTATTTCACTTCACTTTGATTGAAATTACTCAGCATCACCTTCCCAATGCTGTTCTGTTTTTATAGTTCCTGTGGTCAGCCATATTCCTTATCCAGCATTTTATTGGCAAAAATAAAGATGTTCCCTCTTCTAGCACCTCACCTTGCCAGCTTAGTGTTTACTTCTCAGGTTCTTTCCCAATCAGAATGCATCATAATGAACATGAATTTGATATTAGCAGGGTACCCATTTAACTAAGCTTCATTACATCATTAATCAATTCATAATCAAACTCATAAAATTTCAAACCTGATAGGGACCTCAGGGATAATATGGTCTAGCCCTCTCATGTTCCAGATGAAGAAACTGAGGGTCAGAGAGGTGAAAGGACACAGATGAATAAAAGAATCAAACTACCATTCCTTCTGGAAAAGGCATAGTGATTCCCACTTACGGCTCCATTCACCATCCCTGTGACTCTTCCATACCAAACCTCCCTTTTTTAGCTACCACTCCCCTTTATGTATTATCTCCTATTAGAATAAAAGCTTGGGGGTATGGAGGTATGGACTTGGGGGTATGGACTAGCTCACCTTCATATTCGTATTCTGAGTGCCTGGCACATAGTAGGGTTTTTAATAAATATTCACTCATTCATACTTATTCTCTACCATTTTAATTAGATGAGTCAATCCCTATAGTAAATAGAGAAGGATACACTTTCATCTGGTGATCCAATGCCCAACAGTGGCCTATTTCGAATTAAGAGCTTTGACATTGAGCTCTTGCAAGGTGTGTTTTGTTTGGTTACAGGAAGAATCTGGGTGAGAACAAAGATGGCTGAGTATATCAACACTATAGTTTAAATAATGTAAAACCAAAATATACACTTTCTACTGTCAGAAAGTATGTAAAGCAGCGGTTCTCGACCAGTGGGTTGAGACCCCTTTGGGAGTCGAACGACCCTTTCACAGGGGTCCCAGGGGTCACCTAAGACCATTGGAAAACACATATTTCCTATGGTCTTAGGAACTGAGACACCGCTCCTCTATTTGTCTCTAGGTGGGTCCACCCACATGCAGATACACCCACATACGTGTATTAAAGGGTTGCGGTACTAGGAAGGTTGAGAACCACTGAAGTAAAGGAAGATACATTCTTTCTATAAAGTAGCTATTTCCCTTACAATATGATTATTGGCACTATGCCAGAATTCTTCAGAAATCAACTGACTCCTATCTGGGGTTCATTTGATATTTGACAATGATAATTGGTTAGTAAGAGCTCAGTAATTTTATTTAGACGGTCCTATGTGAAAACCAGTTTAAACCAGTGCAATGGAAGAGTGCTGAATAGATCACATATGTTAATGTGGGTATTTTACCTTTGCAGAAAAAAAAGCCCTTTAAGACTTGTCGATAAGCATTGTTGCTTTGCAGATCTCAAATACAGAAAGTAAAAAACACATTCAATTACAATTGAATAATGCATTGTACAAAGAAATGCCATTCCTATTTAAATTCCTCTACTTGTATGTACTCAGTTCTCAGTGGCTGGTCTGAGGTGACCTGTGGATTATAATGACTATAACATTGCACCAAAAAGCTATATTTATCTGAAGCTTTTACAGGAATGATTCCATTGATCTCAAAGGAGGCTTTTAAAGCAGCAAGAATTTCAACAGGTCTTAAAGGGCCACATTTCTGCAAGGGCCGAACACACACACACACACACACACACACACACACACATTATGCTGCGCTATCTTTCATGTATTCTGAAGACAGCACAGCATTATTTGGGGTTAAGAGCATTGGCTTTCTACTCAGAAGATCTAGATTCTGTTACTTGTTAGCTGCATATCATTTGCAAATTGTCGGACATCCCTGGTGATTTGATGGAGAATGATAATTACAGCTAGCAATGATGGAGCCCTTCAAGGTTTACAAAGTATTTCACATATGTTAACTCATTTTATCCTTACAGCAGCCCTTCGAGGTAGGTGCTATTATTATACTCATTTACAGTCAGGGAAACTAAAGTAGACAGAGGTTGTTTCTTGTCCAAGGTCACACAGCTGATAAGTGTCAGAATCAGGACTTCAACTCATGTCTTTCTGAGTCCAAGTCACATGTTCTATCCACATCCCACCTAGCTGCTTGAATTAGATGAAGTCCCTTTCAGCCCTATGTCTGTGATCCTATGAATATGAGAGAAGGGATTGTATAGTCTTCTGAAATGTATCATAACGCCTTGACTTTAAGAGGCAGCCTGCATTGTGGATAGAGGGTCAGCCTTAGGGTAACAAAGACTCATATTAATTAGTTATCAAGGTCAAGTCACTTAATCTCTCAGTGTCCTTGGCAACTATATAAGATTACAAGTGGCAGAACAGTTGTAGATCTGCATCAGTGGAGAGAGTTTTCATACTGGGAGTTCCCCATACCGATGAAATAATAATTTAGAACCCAAAAGAAGACTTTGATATACCTAGATTTTTACTTTCTTCCATTATATTATCTTAGATGTTATTTCATTTATATTAACTTTGTTTGTAAAACAATCGCTTTCTGTTTTTCCTAATGATGAAAACCATTTCAAAAACCATTTTTGGTATGGACCTGTCATTTCATTTGTGTAGGGAACCTCAGGTGAGGAGATTCCTTTTGTCAACTCAGATTGGTAAATGACTTGCAATTTATACTCTCAGTGAGATACCTGGGGGTTTCAAGAGCTATTTAAATGGCTTTTTCAGTATCATACATATTTGGGCTGTCCTTGAACCTCAGCCTTCATTACTCCAATGCGAGTTGTCTATCCACTATACCACACTACTTCCCCAAAGCAGAATGCAACCACAAAATAAAACTGGGTTTGACTTAGCTGGTGTTTGTTCACCATCTCTTTCCAAAGAGGGCAATTATTTAGAAATTTAGATATTTGAAGGAGACAAAAAAAGACAATTAAATCCAGAATTATATACCTATATGACTTTGCAAATGCTCTGATCAAATGTCAGAATATTACCAGCATCCTCATTGAACAGCTAAAAAAATGCACTTGGCTAGAACTAAGACAGATTCGATAAGACTTTTGTCATTAAAAAGTTATCCAAATGTTTCAGGAGAAAAGCAATTGTGGTTATTATGTCCTAAGCCAATGATATCAGCAAAGCTGACTTCTCAAGGTGACACTTACTTAGTATCACATTAGAAACTACATGCAAACTGTTGTATAAAATTGTTAAGAAAGCAAGAGGGTGGGAGCAGGAATAGTGGGACACAACTATGACAGCTCAAGTTGGGTGTCACGGGATGTCTGGAGCTGGGTGGGATTACCCCAGTCCAGGCTGTTGATAAGGTAAGAAGTTCTAATTTCATCAGCATTTTGATATATCAATTTCTGGTAACCCCATTCATAGTACCTTATGATAAAGCAGAACCTTTTAAATATAATAATTGTAACTGATGGTATATGTAACACACCACTCCTATAGTTTACGGTTTCTTAATATTGAATAACACACTTCAAGTTTTGTAAAGTGCTTTATATATCTCATGTATTCCTTACAAGAAACTTGAGAGACATTTGCTGTTACATCACCATTTTATAGAAGAGGAAATTGTGGCAAATGACTTGGTCAAGGTCACACAGCTTGTCGGTGACAGAAGTAGAATTCAAATTTAGGTTTTCCTGACTCTGTCAAGCATTCAGTCCATTCTACCACCTAGCTACCTGAGGAGAAGGAAGGTTGTATATTGTAATTTTCATAATCTGGAACCATCATTGTAGCTGACCAGAATTCTATTGTCATTTAATATATCTTTGTGTTATTGTAGTAATTTTGTATCTATTTCCATAGTTCTTCAGTACCTACTTTCTTTTGCTCTGTATCAGATTATATAATGCTTCCCATGTTTCTTTGTATTAACTATTTCTTATGGCACAATAATATTCAATTATATTCATATACCACAATTTGTTCAGTCATTCCTTATTTGATGGGCACTCATTTAATTGCTAGATTTTTGCTATCATGAATTGAGATATACACGTAGTAGTGTGATTATGTGAACAGGCTAATAATTTTTCTTGCAAAGTTCCAAATTGTTTTCCAAAATGGTTGGGCCAACTCCAGAAGTAAATTAGTATGACTGTCTTTTATAGCTTCTCCATCAAATGTTCGGTTTTTCGATTTTGGCCAATTTGATGGTTGTGAGGGGATACCTCACAGTGGTTTTAATTTGCATTATCTTACTAGACAACATTATTTCGTATTTGGATTTGTAATTAGAATGTCTTTTTTTTTGAAAACTGCCCTGTTTCTTCATCCTCGTTGACCACTTGTTTACTAGGGAATAAATTTTGAGTGTCAGATGTTTGGCAATGATCTGATGCAAAAGGGGTTTTTTTCTTCCTAAGTTCATAGTTTTAGTTTTTTGAGCTTTATGGATTTTTTTTTTTATAAAATTTTCTATTTACATATAATTGAAATGACTTGTTTTGGTTTTTATAGTTTATTTTATCCCCATTTGGATTAGAAAATACAACTCACAAATTTGCTGTATACAAGAAATATGTTTAGAACATGAAGACACATACAAAGCTAAAATGAGAGTATAGAAAAGAGATTCTTAGCATAGCTCTGTGGATAGAGTTGAGTAGCCCATAAACTTTGATTGGAAAAAAAATTGCAGAATTAGAAAAATGAAACTCAATAACTTACTTCCTGTTCAATAAATCTAAAAGCATAACTTACTTAGGAAAAGATTTCCTATTTGATAAGAAGTGCTGGGAAAACTGGAAGGCAGTGCTGCAGAAATTAAGTTTAGACCAGGAGTTCATAGCCTGGAGTCCATAGATCTCCAAGGTGTCCACAGATAGATTTCAGGAGGCCAGTGAACTTGGAAGGGAAAACAAAAATTAAATCTTTATTATCACTGACCCTAACTTAAATTCAACATTTTCATCAATTATGAATTTAGGCAAAAAACTACAATATTATTAGCAGAACTTGTGACTTTGTCACTAGTAGAAATCACAGATATTTTCATAGCACATTATAATTGTTATAAATATCTTAATATTTGCTTTTATGTATCACTTTGAAATAATTGTAATTATTAGACCACTTGCTAGATTACTATATCACAAAATGATTTAAAAATATTTTGGTAACTATATTTCAATGCAATTGGTTTCCTTTCTAATTCTGTTTATTTTATTTTATGCATTTAAAAAATTATTCTAAGAAGGAATCCACTAGACTGCTAAAGGGGTCCATGACACAAAAAGTTAAGAATCCCTGGGATATAGAATACAATTTATTATGCTTCAGATGAATGCAAACCCAAAACCAAAACGGGCTAATTTTGGATAAGGCAACAGTTATATGTGTAATGTCAAGGTCGAAGCTACATTTTGATTAAAGGTATACCATAGATAATGGATCTTCTTTGGGAAGGGAGTTTTATCATGGGGAGCTCCCTATACAGATGAAATCATAGGTTAAGGGGAAAAAACTCATAGGCAATTTGGTCATATACCATTATCTTTTAAATAGATTGCCAGGCCTGGAGTTAGAAAGACCTGAGTTCAAATCTAGCCTCAGATACTACCTGTGTGACTCTGGGCAAGTCACTTAACCTCAAGGAGGAAATGGCAAATCACTCCAGGATCCCTGCCAAGAAAATCTCATGGACAGCATTGGTGTGCTGTGCTTCATGGGGTCATGAAGAGTCAGACAGAAGTGAATGACTGAATAACAATATGGACGGTCCTCAAGTTTTCCCAGTTACATATGATTTTAGAGTATACGAGTAGCTCTAAAAATTATCTGATGTGAAAAGCACAAAAGGCCCCAGTGTTTCTTCAAATCATGAGTTAATGTAGAGGCTCAGATTTAGCTTAGAGAGATATTATAGCATAAAGTCAAAAAGAACCTTAGCGATTATCTAGTTCAATCTCCCTCCCCCACCATATTACAGATGAGAAAACTGAGGCTCACGGAGGTTTAGAGCTTGATCATATAGGTAGTAAGGGTCAGAGGCAGGATTTGAATCCAGGTTCTCTCACATAAGAGCCTGAGCTCTTTCTATAATACCACACTGCCCTCTATCATTTAGAGATGCATTGGGACCTGATTTGACTCTCTTGATAGAAGCTGAATAGTTCTACTTTCCTGAATATTAAAAAAAAAAAATCTAAAACTTCTCCCATTGATAATTTTAACTATAATATCTAATTTTGGTATGTAAATATTCCCTAATCAGAAGACAGTTATAATTACAGCCAGTAAAATACTCAAATTTATTATCTGATTGTAAAAATTATCACTCAGGTGCATATAATTTCTAGGTAAAATATTTCAGAAGAAACCACACACATTTACGGGATTTGGGGCAATTAGGTGACGCAGTGGATAGAGGGCTGGATCTGGAGTCAAGAAAACCTGAGTTCGAATGTGATTTCAAACACTTACGAGCTGTGTGACCCAGGGCAAGTCATTTTACCTCTGCCTGTCTCAGTTTTCTCATCTATAAAATGAAGATAATCAAATTACCTATCTCCCAGGGTTCCTGTGAGGATCAGATGATAAAAAAAATTGTAAAGTGCTTAACACGGAGCCTGGCACATAGTAGGTGCTATTTGAGTGTCAGTTATTATTATTATTGTTATTATCTAACTGAGTAAATTTTCAGCAGTATCCAACTTCACCTTCATATCAGGCATTCTTTTTATTGTTCATAATAGCATCTTGGAATATTCTTTTTTTATTTTTATTTTTTCTTTTTGGAGGGGGGAAGGCAGGGCAATTGGGATTAAGTGACTTGCCCAAGGTCACATGGCTAGGAAGTGTTAAGTGTCTGAGGCCAAATTTGAACTCTGGTCCTCCTGACTACAGGGCTGGGGCTCTATTCACTGCCCCACCTAGCCACCGCTATCTAGGAATATTCTAAAGATCTCTTGAAGTAGATTTAGAATTAAAGCCATTTATGAAAGGTCATAGGATCAGAACACTATAGATTTTGACCTGAGAGGAACCCAGTCATCCCCTCATTTACCACTGAAGAAACAGAAATTTGAAAAAGTTTAATTGGATTGTTTAAGGTGTTTTTCATATTTGTGGAAGGGGGTCACTAAATTCCCCAGGGTTCTTTTTTTTTTTTTTTAACATTATGTTAAGTTCAAACAAAGTTATTTATGATTAAAGAAAAATATGTAAATTTATATTTTGCCTCCATGTAACTATCTCTTCTTAGGTACTAATGACAAGCAGACAAGGGAATTGAATTAAATTAGTGTAATTTGCAAAGTAAAAAGCCAAGGCAATTATGCAATAAGATCAGAGAGAGTTAAATTACATTTAGGCAACTCTTCAAAGTAGACAACTTAAAAAATAATAGTTCTTTTTTATATGTCAAGCATATCAAGGCTTTAGAGGGAAAGCATGACATCTTAGGGAACCACGTTTAGACTATGGAAGACCTAGGGTCAAATCCTTTGACCATTTAACTCAATCGTTAAGTATGTATTCTATGCTAGGGGCTGGGGATACAAAGACAAAAGTGAAATTGTCTCTGTCCTCAAGGAGCTTGCATCCTATTGTAGTTAAACAACATGTAAATAGACAAATAAGTTAAAAATAAATACAAAGTGATTTCTGAGTTAGAGGAGAGAGGACTAGTAATTGGCATGGGGGAGGGGGAGCTATGGAATTAATTTTTAAAAAATATATTCATTTAATATTTTCTTTTTCCCAGTTACACATAAAAACAATTTGTAACACATTTATTTTTTTTTACAAATTTGGTTCTAAATTTTCTTCTTCCTTCCCTTCTTCCCCTTCCTCCTCATTGAGAAGGCAAGAAATTTGATATGGGTTATTCATGTGCAAAACATATTTCCACATTGTCATGTTGAGAAAGAAAACACAGACCAAACAAATAAGAAAGATAAAGAAAGTTTAAAAAAAAAAGTGTACTTTAATCTGTATTCAGTTTCCATCAGTTTTTTCTTTGGAGGTGGAGAGCATTTTTTTTTTTTTTATCATAAGTCTTTTGGAATTGTCTTAAATCTTCATCTTGGATATTGCTGAGAATACCTAAGTCATTCACAGTTGATCATCACACGATATTGCTGTGTACAATGCTCTACTAGCTGTGTTAGTTTTATTTTGCACTACATCATATATATCTCCCAGAAAGGTTGAATCAATTCACAACTCCACCAACAATGAATTAGTGTCTCATTTTCCCCATATCTCCTTCAACATATGTAATTTCCCTTTTCTGTCATATTAGCCAATCTGACAAACGTGAAGTGTTATCTCAGAGTTGTTTTAATTTACATTTCTCAAACCAATAGTGATTTAGACTATTTTTTCCATATGATTATAGATAGCTTTTATTTCTTTGAAAACTAACTGTTCATATCAATTATCCATTTACCAATTTTACAAGGACTCATATTCCCATAAATTTGATTTACTTCTCTATATAGTTGAGACATGAGGTCTTTATCAGAGAAACTTGCTATAATTTTTTTCCATAGTTATGATTATTGTGTATTTCCCACCATTCTACTTTCCCCCCATTTATCTTACTCTCTCTCTCTCTCTCTCTCCCTTCACCCTGTCCCTCTTTAAAAGTGTTTTGTTTCTGACTACCACCTTGCCCAGTCTGCCCTGCCTTCTATCAGCACCCCCTCCTTCTCTTGTCCCCTTCTCTTCCTACTTTCCTACAGGTTAAGATAGATTTCTATACCCAACTGAGTGTGTATGCTATTCCCTCTTTGACCCAATTCTGATGAGAGTAAGGTTCAAGCTCTCTCCTATCACCTCCCCCATCTTCCTCTCCACTGTAAAAGTTCTTTCACACCTTTTTTATGTGAGATAATTTACCTCATTCTACCTCTGCCTTTCTCCTTCTCCCAGTGCATTCCTTTCTTACCTCTTCATTTTATTTTTAAGCTATCATCCCATCATGTTTTCATACCCATGCCCTCTAAGTATGTATATTCCTTCTAAATGCCCTAATAATGATAAAGTTCTTGGGGGTTACTATTGGAATCAATTGTAAAACTTCGGAGACACTAGCAAAAGACCACCAGCATGATGTGCTTATATTAAAGAAGGTACTGTGCTTTATGAGCAAAAGCAGAATTGCAGTAGTGCAAAAGAAATGTGAGATGCAGAAATCTAGGGAATGTAAACATTTTAAACTTTATTGAATCCCTTATTATTTATTTCCTATTTACCTTTTTATGTTTCTCTTGAGTCTTCTCTTTGAAAGTCAAATTTTCTCTTCGACTCTAGTCTTTCCATCAGAGATGCTTAAAAGTCCTCTATTTCAATAAATACCCATTTTTCCTCTTGAAGGATTACATTCAGTTTTTCTGGATAGGTGATCCTTAAATCCCAACTCCTTTGCCCTCTGGAATATCATGTTTCAAGCTCTCTGATCTGAAGCTGCTAAATCTTGTGTTACCCACTATAGCTCCATGTTTGAATTGTTTCTTTTTGGCTACTTGAAACATTTTCTCCTTGGCCTGGGAGCTCTGGAATTTGGCTATAATATTCCTGGGAGTTTTCATTTGGGGATCTCTTTTAGGAGGTGATTGATGGGTTCCTTTAATTTCTGTTTACCCTCTGGTTCTAGAATATCAGGGCAGTTTTCCTTTATAATTTCTTGAAAGATGATATATAGGCTCCACCATTGCAATTACTTCACATGTTCATTCTCTTGCCAAGTTTTGTCATTTCTACTTTCACAACGTATCTATCTATCTATCTATCTATCTGTCTGTCTGTCTGTCTGTCTGTCTATATATCTATCTATCTATCTACCTATCTATCTGTCTGTCTATGTATTCATCCATCCCTCCATCCATCCATCCATCCATCATCATCATATCTCTCTCTCTCTCTCTCTCTCTCTATCTGTTTGTCTGTCTGTCTGTCTATCTTCCTATCTTCTCTAGACACAAAACC
>CM053592.1:37113347-37139125 GCA_028646515.1 Pseudochirops corinnae | reverse complement strand
AAAAAAAATCGACAAGACTTAGCAACAGATTGGAAACAGAAAGTGGGAGAGAGTGAGACACCTAAGTCTCAAGCCTGGGTGACAGAGTATTCTTGATGCCCTCATCAATAACAGGAAAATTAGGAAGAGTAAGAGGACTTGGGTGGGGGGTTAAGGGAGGTAATAATGAATTGGGAATTCACTGCTTCTGAGGTTTATACCACCCTCTTACCCAATTTCTCATCTTCAAAACTTTGGAATTATCCCTGATTTTTTCTTTCTTCTCCACCTGTCCTATGGACTCCATTACTGAGTACTGCAGGTTCCAACTTTTACATCCATTCTTCCCAACTCTATTCCCACTGTTAGCACATCATCACTAATCAGCCAAAACCACTATGATAGCCTCTCTACTGGTCTTTCTGCTTACATGCTACTGTCTCCCATCTAGCCTGAATATCAAAATCTTCACATTTATCTTACTCAGACTTTCCTCTGCTGAAAAAATCTCCCATAGTTTCTCCCATTGTCCACTGGGTAAAGTTCGAATTTTTTACCTGGAATTCAAGATCCCCCCCAAACCTTTAAAGCCTTATCGCCTATAACAGCCCTCCCCAGATTCTTGAAGTGAGGTTCAGTGATCCCCTAGATGATGGGGTATGGGACCTGGACCCCCAAAATGCAATCCAGCTCCTGAACTTTCCCACATGTTCTCTCCTATATACTCAATAATCCTTTCAACTGTCCCTTCATTGTGGCCCCAACCCAGCCCAGCCTCTCACTGTCTGTTACCTCTGGACCACTGTAGACTATTTCCCTTAATTCCATCTAGATCTCCTCTCTGTTACCTCCTGAGACTACTTGCTATTCCTAGATCACATCCAGATTTTCCCATAGCCTTTTTTATAAAATATCAACCATACCCCCATTAAATTGCTCAGATTCTTAAAATCTGACCCACTTATATTGGTATCGCAAATAACACAGACTCACCAGGAATCTTGCCCACCCCAACTGGTGTTTTAATAAACTACTTGGACTGAAAAGAGGCTTGAGTGGTCGAATTCTTTTGAGGCAGAGTCTCACCCTTTTGCCCTTGCATTTCAGGGTTCCCAAGACCCCTAGAACCACAACATAGAGCCCCCAAGACCCTTCCTGGGATTCTGTGAAGTCAAAACCATTTTCTAAAAATACTACAATATTTTAATTTGTAATACAGTAAATATTGATAGATATAACCCACATAAACAAAAGCTCTTGGGGGTATCCTCAATAATTTTCATGAATTTAAGGGGTCCTAAGACCAAAAAGTTTGAAAACTGCTCTTCTAGCCAAATTAGACTCCTCTTTCTCAAAAACACAGTCTGAGTTTTCTTGTCTCAGATCTTGCTCACTCTTTAGCTGATTCCTTATTTTCTTGTCAAATTCCTATATATCTTCCAAAGCCTAATTCAAATATCACTTTCCCCATGGGCCTGATCACCCCCGTTGCTAGTTTTCCCTCCCTGACATATAACATATAACTCTGGAAGATGTTGAAAGGAAGACAGACAAGATAGCAAAACACATCCAAAGTATCTCACATAAGGAACTGGAGCTATTTAGCCTAGAGAAAAGAAGTGGAGGGGTTAGGGTGAGGAAGCAGGGCCAGAACAATTTGGTACAGTGAAAGGAGTAATGAACTTGGGGTCACAACTTGAACATGAATCCTTGCCCTACTATTTACTATCTATAGATCCCTGGACAAGCTGGACTAGATGACCTCTAAGATACCTTTCAGGTCTAGATTAGACTGTCTTCTGGCAACTGAAGGCTGTCATGAAAACCAAATTATGCTTGTTCTTAGCTCCAAAGGGGAAAGCTAAAAGCAAAGAGTAGAAGTTTCACAGAGGCAGATTGAGTTTTGTTTTCAAGAAAGAAAAAAAAAAATCCTAGAAATTGAGTCAATTTGCCAAAATGGAACAGGCTGGGAAATAGTGGGATCCCCATCAGTAGAGGTCTTCAAGCAAAGATTGGATGACCACTAGTGAAATGTTATGAAGATCATACTTCTTTAAGTATTAAGCCTGGAGAACAAGGCCAGTGTACAGTTTCTGGAGCAAAGAAATAAGGGTTTAGGAGGTTACACCATAGTTTCTGAAGATAAAGAGGGAACAAGGAGGATGAGGACTGAAAGGGGGCTTCTGGATTTAGCTATTATTTGAAATATATCTAAAGTATGTCACCTAATACTGTGAACAACAGTTTCTTGAGTTTGAATTTCATCATACTACAGATAGGTGCCATGTTTTGAACATATTAAGTAGACACTCAATAGATCATTGAAACAGAGATGGAAAAGACCTGAGGCCACTTAGTCTAGTACCTACTTTTTACAGATGAGGAAACTGGGGCCCATGGAGGTTAAGTGACTTGCCCAAGGTCAACCAGGTAGTAACTGTTAGAGCCAGTACTCTTTATATCACAGCAGGAAGTCTCCAATAAATGCTTATGGCAATGAAAAGGCATAGGAGATATAGGCACTGAATTTTTTTTTAAAGTCTCAAGATCTAGAGCTGTGGTTCTCAGCCTTCCTAATGCTGCGACCCTTTAATACAGTTCCTCATGTTGTGGTGACCCCCAACCATAAAATTATTTTCATTGCTACTTCATAACTGTAATTTTGCTACTGTTATGAATCGTAATGTAAATGTCTGATATACAGTATGTATTTTCATTGTTACAAATTGAACATAATCCACAGGTTGAGAACCACTGATCTATAGTGAAGCTAAAGAGGTTTCTTCTGTATCTTTATATATATAGATATATCGATATGTGATATAGGCATTTTATGTTAATATATCTCAAATGATCTCAAAACTGTTATGGGTTGATACAAAAAAATAAGTCATTGGAACAAGGGTATGTTAACCATCTTTAAATGTAGTAATGCCTCCTAAGTTCGCCAATATAATAGTTTTCCACAATTCTTATATTTTTTCTCCAAATTCTAAAAGCCAATCACATCTTATCATAAATTCAAGTGGTAATCCAAATTTTCAGCAATAGAATGTACTGACATCAAAAGGAAAAAAAAAGGAATTGATCCCAAAGAAACTTCTTATTTCCATGGTGGCATTAAATTATATGTATTTAATCTTGAATATACTCCTTCATGCTTTCATGACTTTTGGAAAGGAAAAGAACCACTTTTTCTCCCTTTTGTTTGATGCTAGTCAATGAAACATTTTCTACCCTCTCCTTCTCAAAAGGAGCAAATTGTGTCTAAAGGTATATATTTGTCCACTGTGAAATTCTGTTGTTTTCAACCACTCATTAGGCCAAGAGAAAATTGAATTTAATAATCTAATCTAAATAGCTCTGTCTCCCAACCACTGGGCTAATATAATGCTTTGCCAACAAGTACACTAAGAAGACACCTATTAAAGAATTTTAGAGCTGGAAAAGGCCCTTAAGATCAACAAGTCTAAACCTTAATTCTGGAGTCAGAGAATCAGGATTCAATTACAACTTCTGATAGCTGTGTGTCCTTGGGCAATCAATGTCCAGGACACTTAAATTTTATTTAATTTTCTCATCTATAAAATGAGAGAGTTGGACTAAATCACCTTTGAAGTCCTTTCCACTTTAGATATATGATCCTATGGCCCTTCTTTTTTTTGATGAAAAAGCAGTTCAGACCAGTGAATTCACTTGCTGGAGGTCACACAGCTAGTTTAGAGGCAGAATCAAGCCTAGATTCCAGGTCCCATGACTCCATTCCAGAACTAATTTTCTAACCGAATTCTGGTGAAGTTAAGTGTTAGTAAATAGATAAGGGAAAACAAGTCTTGGATGGGGGGAGGGGGAGAGGAAGGAAGAAAGCTGGGGTAACCAAGACAGAGAGGGAAATTCTGGAGGGAGAGAGAGAAAGTGAAGAAATAGGGCAAATGAAGAGGAAAGGGGTAGTGGAGGAAGAAAAGAGAAAGGGGAGGGAAAGGGAAAGAAATGGACAAAGATAAGAGAAAAGGATAGACAGACAGAAGCAGAGACAGAGAGACTAGAGAGATAAGAAAAAGAATCAAGGACAATCAGGGAACCAGGAAAAGGGAGCTATAGAGAGGGAGGAGGGAAGAGAAGAAACAGGTGGAAAGATGTAGAGAGAAAAAGAAATGCGGAAAACAGGGAAAGGAGAGAGAGAGAAAGAATAAGGGTGAGAAAAAAGGGAGAGAGAAAAAGGAGGGGCAAGAGAAGAAAGGCCAAGGGCAAAAAAAAAGGGGGAAGAGAGTAAAAGGAGGTTAAATCGGAAGCAAGAAAATGAGAATCTGGAGAGTAAAAAGAAGTGAGAATAAAAATAAAAGGGAAAGTAAAAATAGGGAAGAGAGAAAAAGGCCAGGAATGGGAGAGTATAAAAAGGAGAGAGGAAAAAAGAGGCGACGGGGGAAACAAAGAGAGGTAAAGAAAAGAAAGAAGGGATGCAAAAAAGAGGAGAGAGAAAGAAGGGACAGAAAGAAGTGGAGGGAAAGGAGGAGGAGAAGGGGGGAAATGAAGAGTGGGAGGGACAGAAAGAAAGGAGGGGAAGGAGGAGAAGAAAGAAGAGCGCGAGGGGGCAGAGGAAGAGAAGCGGAAAGAGCCCCCTGCGAGCCGCAGAGGTGGCCCGTACCTGGACTGGGGGGGGGGGGGGGGGCGGCGCCTAGACCCCGTCCCCACAGCCCCGCTTTCCCCAGTCCCTTGAGGACCCGCCCCAGAGGCGGGGAGGCCGAGCTCAGGGGCGGGGCTGGCGAGTACCTAAAGGGAGCGGGACAGAGGCTCTCACTTCTGCCCCTGGGGGCCGGCCAGCAGGGGCGGGGCGGGGCGGGGCGGAGCGTCGGTTCCGTAAGGCGCTCCCCGGGCCCCCGAGCCGAGCCGGCGGCGCCCTCCCGCCCAACGGCTTGTCAACAGTCGCGGGGGTCCAGGAGGGAAGCCTCGGAAGCGGGCGAGGCCGTGTGTCCGTCCCGGATCCCCTCCCAACTGGGCGGCCAGACTTGGCCCCGGGGAGGGGGCGGGATGTGCTCGGCCGGGGAGCTGCTGCGCAGCGCGGGCGGCGACGGGGAGCCGGACGAGGACGGGGACGGAGCCGACTCCGGGCTGGAGGGGCCGGAGCCGGGACCGGAGCCCGCGAAGACGGAGGAGCCGGAGGACGGCGGCCAGAGCCTGCTGGCGGGGCAGCAGCAGCCGAGGCGGCGCGGGCGGCCGCGGCAGCAGCAGCAGCAGCAGCAGCGTGGTCCTGGAGGCGGCGGCCAGGAGCAGCCGGAGCAGGTGAGCCAAGGGGCGAGCGCGGCCGGAGCCCCCGGGGGCTGCCCGCCGGTCGGCAGTGCCCGTGAGTGCCCGGCGCCGGGGGACGGACCCAAGCGCAGCGCTGCTCCGCCCCGGGCGCCGGGGAAGTTTCATTCCTGGCGGGCTCTGCGCCCCAGCGTCCCGGCCTCGGACCCGGCGCCTGCCACGGGCATGGGGGGCATGCTGCTCGCTCTGCGCCTTGTCCCGGGGCCGCCCGGGGCCTGCGTCATGTGGGCAGCCTGGGAGCATCTGGGTCAAGGTGTGTGCGTGGACGGGACCGTGGAGGGGGAGCGGCGTGCCTGCTCTCCAGCGTGCGCAAAGAGGAGCCGGGGCAGCCCTGGGTGCTGTCCTGGCGCTGGGATGCCTGCCCACTCTCAGCAAGGTGCAGTGAGGGAGAAAAGTGGAGTGTCTGCACCCGAGTTCGAAGCCAGCCCTGCCACTTCTGTTTTCTTGGGCATGTCTCTGATGCCTTCCCTAGTCTCCATTTCCTCATCGAGTAGAGAGAAGAGCATTGAGCCAAGTGATCCCAAAAGTCTCTTCCAACTCTCAGATTGTGTGATTTTATACGTGCCAGTGTGCATTCTTTACACTCATCTCCAACTCTGACAGTGTATGATTCTTTGTATACATACCATATAAGTATGGCATATATGCTGAACACACATATACTATATACACTGGTGTGTATGCTGTATGTGTGTGCTATACGTGTATATTTATGTGTGTGTGCTATACAGTATAGTGTGTATATGAAAAGAATCGTGTGCGTATGCAAAGTGTATGTATATACATATATGTATATATTTAAAGAATCGTGTGTATATCCAAAGTGTATGTGTATATATGTGGCAGAGGCACACCCCATACATATCTGGTATGTATACAAAGAATCATAGTGTGTTTACAATATGCTGTATGTGGCTTATATACAAAGAATATACACACTATGTATATACTATACATATATGGTATGTATACAAAGAATCGTGTATACATGCACAGTTATACACTATATATCATTTTATATGTGTGTACATGTGTATAATAAGCATTTATTAAGCTGTTATAGTGTGCCAGGTGCTGTACTAAGCTCTAGAGAAACAAAGAAAGAGATAGCCCCTGTACTCAAGAAGCTCACATTCGAATGGGTGAGACAAGAGTGCAGATAATTTGTTACACAAGATATATACAGAGTGACCTGGAGGTGAGCTCCGTGGGACCAACTTTAAGGGAGACAGGAAAGGGTTCTTGAAGAAAAGGTGAGGTTTTAGTAGAGACACTGACTGTAAAAAGTCAAAGGGATTTGATCTGGGTGACTTCTAAGGTCCTTTCCAGTTCTAAATCAATGTCTTTAAGAGTCAAATGACATTTTAAAGGCCCTGTCTTCCTCTTAGGTCATTCTCATATTTATGGGTTTGAATGTTTCACCCACCCTCTCCTAGAGAGGACTAATGCCTTATATCTGGCCTAAGTCCCTTCTGACCAAGCTCTATTGTCTTTTCTTTAGAATTCCAAACAGCTGGTTACCACCTTACATGCTGCATATACGTGGATATTTTTTGTTTTCTTTATGTGTCCCATGCTTAGCCCATGTTTAACAAATGATTGCTGACTGACATATATGTGAGAACATAATCCAGTTTTCTTTCCACTTTACCAAGCAATGAGGAGATCTGGATGAGAATCCTGAATTTTCTTCACTTGCCATATAACCTTGCACAAATCACGTAATTTCTCTGGGCCTCCTTTTCCTCTGAGTAAAAAGAAGCCAGCCCCATGATCTCAAACATCCCTAAAGATGCTGCCATTCTGTAGTTCTGTATGTAATTGTATACACACTGTGTACATAGTACATAGGTACAGAAATACTGTATTTTGTGTGTGTAAGTATGTTCAGGAACTGAAACCACAAACAGATACTTTTGGATATCGAGCAAGTTATTTCTAATCTCTGAAAGCAAATAGAATCATAAACTGATAAGGAAGAAAAAGAGAAGTAGGGTTTATATTAGTATCAAAGGTGAAAGGGAAGTGAGATAAGGGAAAATGAGAAAGTGGGCCACTCCAAAATCCTTCCCAGGCTGCTCCAGACTTCTAATATCCTCAGTATATAATCAAAGCAATGGAAAGAAAAGGAAACGGGCAGCCAAAAGGAATGGAGCAAAATTTAAGGTGGATATTGACTAGTAAGCACAGTAATTTATAGCATGAAAAATGAGCTAGGTAAATCACTTGCTAGTCACATTAATTGGCAGGAATATAGCTTATCGTATATTACATTTAATGATTTAGTGATTTTCCTACATATTATATGAGCTCTTTGTTTATTTTACCTTTCTTTATATCCCCAGCACTTTTCACCATGCCTAGCACACAGCAGCAATTAATTGCTTGATCACTGACTGACTGACCTATAGCTTGGTGAACAGAATTGGTATATCCTGTCCTTCTCTCCTGCTCTTTTCTACCCTCCCTCAGACACAAACTCCATTTCTAAATTAGTATATTCCAATAAAGATAAATTATTTTAGCAGATGAAACAAAAATCAGAAAATAGATTTTTTTTTTTTAAAGCACCTGAAAAGATGTACTTTAGCACTAAGTTCCACTTTGACTACCTTGATTTATCACTGTAGACCATGGGATGACTAAAGCCAAGAACTGGTAACCAAGATGGTTCTAAGTCCCTTTTTGGCACCATCTCTGAGTTGGTTGCACAGTGACATAGTAACAAAAAGCTTGACTTTCTTATACCTTAATCTCTGAAATGGAAAAATAAAACCTAGGAATCAGAAACCTATTTGAAATGAATTTGAGGAGGGGCCAGGGGTTGGTGTGTGAGAGGAAAATTCAAATTGAGGTTTCCTAAATAAATGATCAGATGAATCTCAAGTGTTGGATAATAGCTAACATTTATACAGGGCTTTCAGATTCGCAATAAGACATTTGTCTTACTTTATCTCATGGGACCCTCATAACTCTGTGATTCTGATATTGTTATTCTAATCCCAGTTTTACAGATAAGGAAACTGAGGTAGAAGGAGGTTAAGGCAGAAGGATCACGCAGCTAATAAATGTCCCAAACGAAGGTCTTTATGACTCTGGTAGGGCTAGCTACCACTCCACTTAGCCAACAATTCTTATAAGGTCAACTTGTTGCCAATATAGCTGAGTCCTCATTTGTGACCCTTACATCATTAAAATGTATTCATGACAAAAAAAAGAAAAAAGCAGGCAAGCCGAGGAACATGTTTAGTAGTATTAGAGATTTTGTATATATCACTATAAGACATGCGTCTCTTTCCTTCATTTTATAAGTGTAAAGTTTAGTTTCCTATAGGCTTTTGAAAATGTAAATTATTTGATTTGGCAGCTGGAAGAAAGTGTTTAGCCAAGCCCACTAGCACTTTACTGAAAACTACTCTGGAGTCATGATTGATTTATTCAATCGATATTACAGCTATACCAATACTATTTAATACTTCTTAGTCAAGGAGCCCAAAATATTAAAATTTACTGCGGTTAGAAACTGCATTCATTCTTAGTAGACAAAAATAAATTCTAGAGGAAAAGGAACTCTTTTTTACAAGTTATTATCATCATCAAGACATTTCATGGTTGTCTTATCATGAAAATGTAATTTATGACTTCACCTGTTGCCTATAGAAGGGATAATGACTACAGCAGAAAATTGGTAACCAGCACAGTTCTGAACCACCACCACTGCCTTCCCTCCCTCTTTTTTCTGGTATCCTTCTGCTGACAGGCAAGCAACAAGTACTGATTACATAGTGGGTGCTGTGTTGGGCACTGGGGATAAAAAATGCAAATAAAAGGAAAGACAGTTTCTGCCCTCCCTCTAATGGGAGAAGACGGCACATAAAAGATTGCTGAAAAGGATTGGGGGACTGGGGGATAAAGATCCAGAAGGTACCCAGAGCAAGGACATGGTGGCAAAGTCAGAAGTGCCATTGGAAAGGGAGTGAAGGATGATAGGCCTGAGCCCTTAACAAAGGCTAGACTCCAGAAGTAACTCAGGAATGGCAGAAAGGGTCTGAGCGGAGGCTTAGTCCAGGGGGAGAAGGCAAGCTGAGGCGTGGGAGAAAACTCAGGAGAGCCAAGTAGCAAAAGAGATTGACTTCCTTATCCCTCGATCCCCTGAAATGGAAACAAAGCAGTGTTGGTGGGCATTCGCTATGAAATGATATGATTTTGGAAAGCAGTGAATAAAACATAAAAACAACCAGGCAAACGATTTATTTTTTCTTGTTTTCAATTCCCAATTGGGTTCCATCAGTTATTGAGCAGAATGAGCTGAATTGCACTTGGGAAATACTTTTCATGGATCCCAAGCTGTTCCCTGACAAAAAAAGCCCATCTTTTTTAAAACCAGTGCTCTCCCTATGATGCCTTTTTGACTGTGAAACATGGAACACTATTGTAAAATCTCCAAAGAATCTGAATTATGGGTGACCCAAAGGTCAATGGATGATTGGAAGTAGGCTGCAGTAGCAACATGTTGTCAATGATGGCGTACATGCAAGAAGAGATAGAACACAATACAGGAGCATAAAATCAGTTCATAAAAAAGGAAGTAGACCATTCGGGGGATAACAAGAAAGAAGAGCTGCCTTGGTGCTACCCTGGAAAAAGGCAGGCAGGCTGGCTGGGTAATTAAATCCCCTTTGTTGTTGTTGAGTCATTTTCAGTCGTGTCCATCTCTTTCTGTGCGGTTTTCTTGGCAAAGATACTAGAGTTGTTTGCCGTTCCCTTCCCCAGTTCATTTTACAGATGAGGAAACTGGGGTAAATAGCATTAAGTGACTTGACCAGAGTCACACAGCTAGTTAAGAGTCTAAGGACAAATTTGAACTCAGGAAGCTCTGCCTTCCTAACTCCAGGCCCAGCCCTCTATCTACTGTACCACTTACCTACCCCAGACTCTACTGGAAAATTATTTTTTGATGGGATTCATTCAGGATATTTTTGTTGTTTGTCCTTCATTCTTGAAGAGAACCAGTGACATCACAGGGTAATGTCTTGACTCGCAAGTGAATTGGATTTAACTGAGGCAGAGCTGTACAAAGTCATCAGCCTCACTATCTCCTCCAGAATCAATGAGGCCAGTGGCAAGATGTAGGTCAAGATACTGGTAATGGCCCCGGATGCAGTGGGGGACCTTGGCTTTTTTAAGTTAAGGTCTTTCCCAAGTCTTAATTTCCTCTAACTTCAGAGTCCTGGCTCTTTTCACTGTATCAGAAAAGGGGGCAGAATGTGGTAGGAAGACCACTTAGGAGGCTATTATAATAATCTGGATAACAAGAGGTGAGGGTGTGACTGGTGGAAGCTGAGAGGAAAGCAGAGAGATGAAGGCGATAGAATCATAGGACTCGGCAACTAATTGCTTATGAGGGACAAGAGGAGTCAAAGATGACTCCAAGCCTGGATGACTAGACAAAGAGAAAGGGAAGTTAAAGGTATAAAGCAGGTTTCAGGGAAGAGATGAGTTGTTAGGAAATTAGACATACTTGGGAACAGGGAGTCTTCGGAGTGGTCTATACCCAGTGTCTTCTTTCCTCTAGCATTCAGGATAGATTGATTGAGCATACATTCAGTGCTGGAGAGCTCCCACATCCTGGAGATCACAGCTTCCCCCTGGTATCGGAGTATTCAAAATGTCAATAGTCTGTCTTGCAAAATTTGTGGGTTATAAGTCAGGATGTTCCCTGTGAGTAAAAGACAGTGTTATAAATGGTGGTTAGGTCTCTAAACCAGCCCACAGAGGTACATTTAACCCATAATGTAGCTGAACTAATAACTAGCCTGAATTATTGGTCCTGGAAACAATGAACCATATGGTATAAAAGGAAGGATGAAGAGGCTCCTCTCTGCCTTTCCAGGTGTGAGACCAGCCCTAGGCAAAACTAAAAGGGCAGGATTTTTTATGACACACTATACCTGTGTGTGCCTCTTCCCTACCAATTACTCCCTGTCTCTCTTGCCATATGCCACAATGATTGGCTCTCCTGAGTGAAGCACTCATCTCCAACTGCTTTCACCTATTAATCCTTCAAGACTCATTTCAGGTCACACCTCCTTCAAGGACACTTCTCAGCTCTTGGCATTGATTGGCACCGTGGATTAGAGCAGCAGGCCTGGGCTGAGTCAGGAAGACCTAAGTTCAAATCCGGCAAGGAAATGGAAAAACGCTCCAGGATTTTTGCCCAAGAAAACACCAGATGGTATCACAAAGAGTCGGACATGACTGAAATGACTGAAAACAAAAAGATCTCTCTTGCCCTCAAAGCAATCTATACTCCCAAATTACACCCTTTCTTTCCTTTTCCTCTTCTAAAACAGAATTCCCATTACTTCAGTTCACCTAGAACTAGTTGCTGGAAAGAATCGGTCTTATTGAACTAATTGGGTTTTGTTGTTCAGTCCTTTCAGTCACATCTGACTCTCATAACCCCATTTTGGGTTTTCATGGCAAAAATACAGAGTGCTTTGCCATTTCTTTCTCCAGCTCATTTTACAGATGAGAAAACTGAGGCAAAAAGGGTTAAGTGATTTGCCCAGGGTTGCAAAGCTAGTAAGAGGTGAAGTCAGATTTAAACTCAGGAAGATGAGTCTTCCTGATTCTAAGACCAGTGCTCTATCCACTGTGCCACCTAGCTACTTTCAAACTAATTCATACTAATGTGTGAGTGAGGGCACCAATTCTGTTGGAGGACTTATTTTTTTAATTTAAAAATTAGATTGAAAAATAGATGTTAAAATTTTGCAGATCTCTATTATTGGAATTTGGGCAAGTGAATGCATATGCAGATTTTCCTAGCCCAGGAAGTCTAGTAGGAAGTGGAAAAAAACTCAGATTTGAAGTTTGAGGACCAGGGTTCAATCCTGATTCTACTACAATACTGGTGGGGTATGGAGTCAGTCCATATGAAAAGGAAGGGGGCCATTCAAGGGATAACAAACAGGAAGAATAGCCACCTGTAGGACCTTTAGCAAATCACAACCTTTTTGGAATTCTGTTTCCTCATGTGTAAAATGAGGGGATTATATACTAAATGATTTTTAAAGTGCCTTTCAGATTTAAATTAATAATCCTATTTCTGCTTTTGAGTCCATAGATTCTTTTAAGAATGCTAGGGTTTGGGGGCGGGTAGGTGGTACAGTGAATAGAGCACCGGCCCTGGAGTCAGTCAGACCTGATTTCAAATGCGGCTTCAGACATTTAACACAAAAAACTAGCCGTGTGACCTTGGGCAAGTCACTTAACCCCAATTGCCCTACCTACCACCTCAAAAAAAAAAAAAGAGAGAAAGCATGCTAGGGTTTGGAGTTTTATTTGTTTTTTAGGTTCGTTTTTTCCATAATTGTTCTCATAACAGGGTCTACAGTGGAGGTGGAGAGGGTATTCATCAGTTACATAATCTCTGTAGTTATTAATTTAATTTCTTTGTTTACTGACTTCCTATTTAAATATTAAATTTCTTCTTCTAACTAATAGTTCTTAAGATAAGCTTCTGTAAATAGGCAGGGTTCCAAAGTAGGTTAAGAGGGGCAGTAATTATAATTTTATGTGACTTGAAAGACCTGGGCAGAGCTAATTTATTACAATACTTTAAAAGTTTGTCATTATTGAATATAAAATTTTAGAAGAGTTTGGAAAGGACATTTTCATTTTGGGGGTTCAAAGTGCCAAAAGAGTGTTCAAAATTTAGTGCAGGAGTGAGTCTTAGAAGCAGATTTTTGTATATACAGAAACTGGGACATGGTATTGCTGACACCAAACCCTGATAGACCCCCAAGGTTTCTTATTAGCTTTTTTAGAGCTGTCTTAGGTACAACTTGGACCTTAATTCACTGGATGGGCTGGGGCTTAACAGGAGTTTCTAAGGCCCAGTGCCAGAGCATACATCACTATTGATTATGTTAGAAGAAAAACCATCATTCTGAGATAGCTTTAACTAATGGTATAGCTTCAAAATAAATCACTTAGCCTCTAAACTTCAGACTAGATGACCTGAAGTTCTTTCTAACTGATTCTGAATAAAGAAAGAATACCATTTCTGGGCACTTTGCTGTTCAGGCCAAGATTGGTTCATCCTACTATCTCAGTTTTCAGATTAACCATGACTCATTAACCTAAATGCTAACTGTTACAAGTTAGGGCCTATTTTTCCCTGGGGCATAGTCCTCAGAAGAGTGGTTTGGGAATTGGTGATCACTAAGAATCCTCTTGGGTTTGTAAAGAACAGGTTGTTCTAAACTAATCACTTTTCTTTCTTCCTTCCTTCCTTCCTTCATCCTTCCTTCCTTCCTTTCTTCTTTCCTTCCTTCCTTTCTTCTTTTCTTTTTTTCTTTCTTTTTCTTTTCTTCCTTCTTTTCTTTTTTCTTTCTTTCTTTTTTTCTTCCTTCATTTTATTTTGTAGGGTTATTAGATAAAGCTCTCTTTAAATCTTAAAGGTATTAAATCTGGGCACAGTGAGTTGAAGCTTCAGAGGGGCAGATTTCAGATCCACATAAAAAGATAACTTTTTAACAATTAGAACTGCCTCATTAGGTAGTGAGTTTCCCCTCACTGGAGGTCAAGTCTGGATAACCATGAGTTGGGAATTACTCTCTAGGTTTTTCATTATTGAATATAAAATTTTGGAGCGTTCAGAAAGGACATTTTCATCTTGGGAGTTCAAAGTGCCAATTATATCTTAGTATAGGAGGTAAGAGTGAGTCTTAGAAGCAATAATTTGTATATGAAAAAACTGGGACATGATATTGTTGACACCAAAGCCTGATAGAGCCAAGGTATCTTATTAGAAATATCATAAGTACAGCTCAGACCTTAGGACAGTGAATGATTTGAGGCTTAACAGGAGTCTCTGGTGTGAGTTGAACTACATGACTTATGAGGCTACCTTTCAGCCTTGAGAAGTCTATTTGAAATTCATCAACATAATCATGACTCTAATTTCTTGCAGAATTTGGATGGATATTCACTAATATCTGACACTATAGTTCAACTCTCTCTATAAAGTAAGCTTAAAAAAATGCTTATGATATTGTGTGGGTTCAACACAATTGCTCACTCTTTGGGGGCTGTGGTAGGCTGGATCTGATTCAGGTTGCATGAAAGTTAGAATGGAATGAAACATCTGCAGATCATCTAACAGTTAATAGAAGGTTTCCTTAGCCATAGCATGGAGAAGATAGCCCAGCAAGAATACAGCAGTGGTTCAGGTAGAGGCAGGCCCCGCCTACCCCCACACTCCTTGTCTCCATAGGAAACTTGTCTAATAAGCAATGTATGTGGGGTGTGGTGACTCAGAAGATGAAATCTGAGGAGCACTGAATCATTCAGGGCTAGCCTTATATCCTGGAGGACTGAAGCCTTAAGCCTCTAGGAGTCAATCAAGCCTCTGGAACAACTCCCTTGCTTTTTTTTAATGGTCTGCAATTATTTTATTTTATTTTTTAGTAATATTATATTTTTCCCAATCACATGTCAAGACAATTTTTAGCATTAATTTTTATAAAATTTTCAGTTCCAAATTTTTCTCCCTCCCTCCCTCTCCTTCCGTCTTCCAAAAATGGTAGGCAATTTGGTATAGGCTATTCACATGCTATCATGTAAAACATATTTCCATATTAGTCGCAGTTGTGAAAGAACAGATCAAAAGAAAAAAAAAAACACAAGAAAGAATAAAGTGAAAAAATGTGCTTTGCCTTTGTAAGTCCTTTGCACTTGTCTTAGATCATTGTGTTGCTGAGAAGAGCTGAGCCATTTATAGCTGATCATCACACAGTGTTGCTGATACTGTGTATGATGTTTTCCTCGTTCTTGTCATTTCACTTTGTATCAGTTCATATAAGTCTTTCCATGTTTTTCTGAAATCTGCCTGTTCATGATTTCTTATTGCACCGTAGTATTTCAGTATGTTCATATAGCACCATTTGTTCAGCTATTCTCCAATCAATGGGCATCCCCTCAGTTTCCAATATTTTGCCACCACAGAAAGGGCTTCTATAAATATTTTCACACATTTAGTTCCTTTTCCCTTTTTTATGATTTCTTTGGAATACAGACCCGGTAGCAATATTGCTGGATCAAAGAGTATGCAGAGTTTGGTTGCCCTTTGGACATATTTCCAAATTGTTCTTCAGAATGGTTGGATCAGTTCACAACTCTACCAGAAAAATGTCCCAGTTTTCTCGCATCCTCTCCAAACATTTATAATTTTCCTTTTTTTTGTCACATTAGCCAACCTGATAAGTGTGAGGTGGTACCTTAGAGTTGTTTTAATTCACCTTTCTCTAATCAAAAGTGATTTAGAGCACTTCTTCATGTGCCTATAGATAGCTTTGATTTCTTCCTCTGAAAACTGCCTGTTCATATCCTTTGACCATTTATCAATTGGGAAATGGCTTGTATTCTTATAAATTTGGCTCAGTTCTCTGTATATTTGAGAAATGAAGCCTTTATCAGAGTCACTTGCTGTAAAGATTGTTTCCCAGCTTTGTGCTTTCCTTCTAACCTTGATTGCATTGGTTTTATTTGTACAAAACTTTTTATTTAAATTTTAATATAATCAAAGTTATCTATTTTACATTTTGTAATGTTCTCTATCTCATTTGGTCATGAATGCTCCCTTTCCCAATAGGTCTGACAGGTAGACTATTCTTTGCTCTTCTGATTTGCTTTATGCTGTCACCCTTTATGTCTAAATCACACACCTATTTTGGTCTCATCTTGGCATATGGTGTGAGATGTTGGTCTCTACCTAGTTTGTATCCACTTATTTTCCAGTTTTTGACAAATAGTGAGTTCTTATCCTAAAGCTGGGGTGCTTGGGTTTATCAAACATTAAGTTACTATGGTCATTGACTATTATGTCTTGTGTATTTAATCTCTTTATCTGCCACTCTGTTTCTTAGTCAATACCAGATAGTTTTGATGATTACTGCTTTATAACATAGTTTGAGATCTGGTACTGCTAGGCTACCTTCCTTTATGTGTTTTTTTTCCCATTAATTTCATTGATATTCTTGACCTTCCATTCTTCCAGATGAATTTTGTTGTTATTTTTTTCTAGCTCTATCAAATAATTTTTTGGTAGTTTCATTGTTATAGCACTGAATAAGTAAAATAATTTAGGCAGAATTGTCATTTTTATTATATTATCTCAGTCTACCCATGAGTAATTGATATTTTTTCAAATTACTTACCTCTGACTTTATTTGTGTGAAAAAGTGTTTTGTAATTGTGTTCACATAGTTCCAGGGTTTGTCTTGGCAGGTAGACCCCCAAATATTTTATATTGTTTACAGTTATTTTAAATGGAATTTCTCTTTTCTATTTCTTTCTGCTGGGCTCTATTGATTATATTTTTTTAAAAATGATGATTTATGTGGATTTATCTCATATCCTGCAATTTTGCTAATGTTGTTAATTATTTTAAGTAGTTTTTTAGTTGATTCTCTAGGCTCTAAGTATACCATCATATCATCCGCAAAGAATGATAGTTTTGTTACCTCATTGCCTATTCTAATTCCTTTGCTTTTGTTTTCTTCTCTTACTGCTACAGCTAACATTTCTAGAATTATTCTGAATATTAGTGATGATAATGGAGATCCTTGTTTCGACCCTGATCTTACTAGACAGGCTTCTAGCTTATCCCTATTAGAGATGATGCTTAATGATGGGGTTAGATAGATACTGCTTATTATTTGAAGGAACACTCCCTTTATCCTATGCTGTCTCATGTTTTTCATATGAATGGGTGCTGCATTTTGTCAAAAACTTTTTCAGCTTCTATTGAGATAATAATGATTTCTATTGGTTTTGGTACTGATATAGTCAATTATGCTGATAGTTTTCCTAATATTGAATCAACCCTGCATTCCTAGCATAAGTCTCACCTGGTCATAGGGTATAATCCTTGTGATATATTGCTGTAATTACCTTGCTAGTATTTTGTTTAAAAAGTTTTCATCAATATTCATTAGGGAAATTGGTCTATCATTTTCTTTCTGTGTTTTAGCATTTCCTGCTTTAGGTGTCACCACCATATTTATATCATAAAAGGAATTTAGTAGTACTCCTTCTTTGCCTATTTTTCCAAATAATTTATATACTATTGGAATTAATCGGTCTTTGAATGTTTGGTAGAATTCATTCATGAACCCATCTGGCTCTGGGACTTTTTTCTTAGGGAGTTCATTAATGACTTGTTCAATTTCTATTTCTAAGATGGGCTTATTTGGACATTCTATTTCTTTGATCTATTAATCTAGTTAATCTATATTTTTGTAAATATTCATCAATTTTGCTCAGATTGTCAGATTTATTGGCATATAATTGGGCAAGATATTTCCTAATGATTGCTTTAATTTCTTCTTCATTGGTGGTGATTTCACTCTTTTTATTTTTGATACTTTTTTTTTCCTTTTTTTAAAATCAAATTAATCAATGGCTTATCTTATTGTTTTTTTTTAATAAAACGAGCTCCTAGATTTATTTATTAGCTCAATAGTTTTTTGTTTTGTTTTGTTTTACTTTCAAGCTTATTAATCTTACCGTTGATTTTAAGGATTTTCAATTTGGTCCTCAACTGGGGATTTTCAGTTTGTTTTTCTACTTACTTTATTTGCATGTCCAATTCATCAATCTATTCTTTTTCTATTTTGTTGATGTAAGAATTTAAGAAAATAAAATTTTTCCTAAGTACTGCTTGTGCTACATCCCATAAATTTTAATATATCGTCTCATTGTCATTCTCTTTAGTGAAATTATTATTACTGTTTCTATTATTTGTCTTTGATCCATTTATTCTTTAGGATTAGATTATTTAGCTTCCAATTAATTTTTATATATCTTTCCATTGCCCTTTGTCAGTAATTTTTATTGCATCATGATCCAAAAAGAACACATTTAATATTTCTGCCTTTCTACATATGATTTTTAGGTTTTTATGCCCTAATATGTTGTGAGCTTTTATGTAGGTGCCATGTGCTGCTAAGAAAAAGGTATGCTCTTTTCTTCCCCCATTTAGTTTTCTCCAAAGGACTGTCATATCTAACTTTTCTAATCTATTAACTACTTAGTTTCTTTCTTGTTTATTCTTTGGTTGGATTTATCACATTCTGAGAGGGGACAGTTGAGGTTCCCCACTAGTATAGTTTTGCTGTCTTTTTCTTCCTATAACTCACATAACTTTAAGAATTTGGATGCTATGCCACTTGAGTACATATATGTTTAGTATTGATATTGCTTTATTGTCTATGGTACCTTTTAGCAAGATGTAGTTTCCTTCCTTACCTCTTTTAATTAGGTCTATTTTTGCTTCTATTTTGTCTGAGATGAGGATTGCTACTCCTGCTATTTTTCCACCTTCAGCTAAACCATAATAGATTCTGCTTCTGCCTCTTGCCTTTATTGTGTGTGTCTCTCTCTGTTTCAAATGTGTTCATGTGTTTTTTGTAAAAAACCTGTCCTAGGATTCTGGTTTTTGATCCACTATGCTATCTACTTCTATTTGATGGGAGAGTTTATCCCATTCACATTCACAGTTATGACTACTGTGTATTTCTCTTCATTCTGTTTTTCCTCATGTTTGTCCTCTCTCTCTCTTTTCACCCTTTTCTTCCTCCACACTTTTTTGCTTTTGTCTGCCACCCCCTTGATCTGCCCTCCCTTTTGTTATTCCTTCCCATTTCCCCCTTCCCCCGCCTTCACTTAATCTCATCCCCTCCTGCTTCCTTGATGAGTAAAATAGATTTCTCTATTCAATAATTGTGTGTATTACTCCCTCTTTGAGTCAATATTTATGAAAGAAAGGTTCAAGCAATGCCCATCACCCACTCTTTCTTTGTAATAGGTCTTTTGCACCTCTTCATGTGAAATAATTTACCCCATTCTACCTCTCTCTTCCTTCTGCATCCATTGTACTCCTCTTCCTTATCCCTTAATTATCTTTTGTTTCATTCCCTCAAATTCACCTTATACCTGTACCCTTTGTCTATGTATATTCCTTCTAGCTATACTATTAGTGATGCAGTTTTTAAGAATTAGAGGTATCAACTTCACATGTAGATATGTAAACAATTTGGCTCTATTGAATCCCTTATGTTTTCTCTTCCTGTTTTCCCTATTTATGCTTCTCTTGGGTCTTGGTATTGAGGATCAAATTTTTGTTTTAATTCTGGTCTTCTCCTTATGAAAGTTTGAAATCCTTCTGTTTCATTGGATAATCATTTTTTTCCTTGATTTGGTATATACTTAATTTCACTGGGTAAGTGATTCTTGGTTGTAGTCCTAGCATGACCTCTGATTTTTTAATGTTGCAGCTGTTAAGTCCTGTGTATTTCTGATTGTGGCTCCCCAATATTTGAATTGTTTTTTTTTTTTCTGGCCAGTTGGAGTATTTTTCCTTTACCTGATAATTCTGTAATTTGGCCATAATATTCCTTGGAGTTTTTATTTTGGGATCGCTTTCCTGGAGTGATGGCTGAATTCTTTCAATGCCTATTTTGCCCTCTGGTTTCAGGATATCAGGGCAGCTTTCCTTGATAATTTCCTGAAAGATGCTGTCCAGATCCTCCTTTTGATTATGGCTTTCAGGTAGTCTAATGATTCTGACGTTGTCTCTCTTGGATTTTCCAGGTCAGTTATTTTTCCAATGAGGTATTTTACATTTTTTTCTATTTTTTTCATTCTTCTGAATTTGTTTGATTGATTCATGATGTCTTATAGAGTCATTGCCTCCCACTTGCTCAATTCTAACTTTTAAGGAGTTGTTTTCTTCAGTTAGCTTTTCTACTTTTTTGTCTGTTTGGCCAATTGTATTTTTTAAGGATTGTTTTCTTCAGTGGATTTTTACATCTCCTTTTTCATTTGGCCAATTCTACTTTTTAAGAAGCTGTTTTCTTTTTCTAAGCTGTTGACTCCTTTTTTATAGTTCTCTTGCATCATTCTCATTTATTTTCCCAATTTTTCTTCTACTTGTCTTTTTAAACTCCTTTTTGAGCTCTTCCATGAGTTCTTTACAGACTTGAGATCACTTCCCATTTTTCTTTGGGGTTTTGCCCATAGGTGTTTTGACATTGTTGGCCTCTTATGAGTTTGTTTCTTGATCTTCCCTGTCACCATAATAACTTTCTATGGTCAGATTCTTTTTTTTGTTCTTTTTTGCTCATCTTTTTTGGCCTTTTTCCTTTCTTTTAAATTTGATCTCTGCTCCCAGGTTGGAAGGGGAGTTGTCTCAGGCTTCTTGTGCCTAACTCTAACCATAACCATGACTGTTTACCTGGTGTTGCACTGATATTGCCCAGAGGCCCATTGAAGACCCTAGTGTCTGGTACTATATATAATGAGAGGGTATGGGGGGGGAGCGGTGAATGGCACTGCTGCAAGCTTTACCTAATGCTGAGCTGGGGTCCTAGCACTGGTATGTGCTAAGGCCAGTGGGGTGTTTCTGCATTTCTCCGGGGATACACTGAAGCACATGGAGGTCTGGACACCAGAGGTTGCCTTTTTGCCTGGGACTAACCCTGAGGAAAGTGGCAGTTCTCAGAACTGAAGTCTGCCCATTTCCCTGGCTGTACTGAGGCATGTGGTGGATCATGGTGTTGGTGGTTGCCTGCTCCACCACACTGGGGTTCAGACTGGTTTGCTAAAGTGGGGCTTGCTTCTGGCTTGCTGGCTTCCTCTCCTGGACTATATTTCCTTTTTACCCAAGTGATACAGATCTTTCCTCCCAATCTTCAGAGTTTCTTGAGCTCAAAGATTGCTTTACCCCATGTTTTTGCTGATTCTGCTGTTCTAGGATTTGCTTTGAGATGCTATTTTATGGTTGTTTGAAGGTGAATATTAAAGAGTTACCGAGATTTGCAGCTTCTTCTGCCATCTTAGCTCCTGGAAGTTTCTCTTGGCTCTTAAGGGGAAAAATTTTGCCTAGTTTACACAGATCACAGCACTCCTACCACAGAGGGGATCATTTTAATCATTTTAAATGCTGTAGCTACTAAACAATCCAGTGTGGAGGTTTAATATTATTAGACTGACAACAATAATGAAAGGAAACCTCTTTTTTTTGTATTTCTACTTTTAAGTAGAAAAATAATTTTTAGTATGTTGTCAGAAGGGATGTTAAGAGGGAAAAGGTCCTCCTGGCTCAAATAGAAGCATAGAATTTTTACAACTGGAAAGGACCTGCAAGATTATATATTCCAATCTGCCTAAAGGCACATAGCTGTTTAGTGGCAGATCCCAAAATAGAAGTTAGGTCTCCTGCCCCCACCACCCCAACCCCCACTCCTTAACGCCAATATATAACAGGGAGTACTCATTAATGATAGAAGAAGAGAAACTGGGACAGAGGGGTGCGTAAATGCCTTTTTATTATATTTTGTTCTACTTCCATAAATTTGTAACCAGTAATCTAAGTACTAAGAGACAGCAGGAAATAGCAGATAAAGCTGATTTGGGGCCAAGAAGATTGGGGGTCAGATCTTTGAGATATATTGGCTCCTCAACCCTACATAAGTTGCTTTAACCTCTCTGTGTTCTAGGATAATGTTGTCAGATTAAAAAAGACATGGATCCCCATAGACTAAATATTGACTTAGAAAACCATAGATTTGTATTATCTATGTTATATTGTAGGAGGCTTTATGAATAGAGCACTGAGCCTGGAATCAAGAAGACCTGAGTTCAAATTTGGCCTCAGACCATTAATAGCTACGTGACCCTGGCAAGTCACTTTAAACTCTACCTTAATCCTTTGGAGAAGGAAAAGGCAAACCACTCTAGTAGTATCTCATGAACAGTATGGTTCAGGAGGTCACAAAGTATCAGACATGACTGAACAACAACAATGTTGAATCTTATTTTTTTATTAATTTTGTTAAATATCTGTTACATTTTAATCTGATTCTGGCCAAACTTTTGTTTGGTCATATAGACCAGCGCTTCTTTAAGCAACCCACAATTTAAGAAGTGCCGAAGGGGTGGCAAATGGAAAAAGTTTAAGAAGCCCTGATACAGACAACTCTCTAAGAGTCTTAAGTTATAGATGAGTTTTCAATATGCATTAGTAGAGAGAATTTCCAATACCATGAGTCACTTACACTGACACTAGCCATGTTGCTGTTCCTTGAGCTCCTCCCACCCACCTCCTAACTCGGAACATTTTTTTTTTACTGTTCCCCATGCCTGGAATATTCTCTCTTCTCCTCTCTGCCTCCCAACTTCCCTGGCTTCCTTCAAGTCTCAGCTAAAATCCTACCTCCTATAGGAAGCCAATCTTGGTTCCCCCTTAACGTTAGTGTCTCCCCTCTGAGACGATCTCCAGTTTGACCCATTTCTATCATATTGGGACACGGTTGTTTGCATGTTGTCTAGCGCGTTGGACTTTTAGCTTCTTGAGAGAAAGAACTGTGTTGTTTATTTTTATTTTTATTATTTTTTACAGCACTTAGTATGATGTCTGACATGTAGTAGGCACTTATTAAGTGCTAGATGATCAACTTTTGACACTAATGAGATCACAGATCTGGACCAACAATATGAGGCTAGAGATTTAATCTGTAAGTTCAAGAGAAGAAGCTTAATTATATTGGTGAAAGACATTAACTCACTAGAATTTCTCTGCATCAGTGATTTTATATACCTAGACTATGTTTGAATACAAATATATGTAAATATATATGCATACACAATGTACACACACAACATATGGATAATGTGTGTATATGCATGTATTTATGTGTGTGCACATATATACACATAGATATACTACTTACACATACCTTTTCTCTCATAAAACTTCCAAAGCTACCCTCATCCAGTGTTGGAGAAAATTCCATACTGTAGAATGGGGTCTGAGCAAATCCCACAAAGGGCCACACCTGCCTTTTGGGGCGGTTATTGTTGTTGTTTAATCATGTCTGACACTTAGGATCCCATTTTGGTGTTTTCTTGGCAAAGATACTGGATTGGTTTGCCATTTTCTTCTCCAGTTCATTTTACAGATGAGGAAACTGGGGCAAACTGGGCTAAGTGACTTGCCCAGGGTCACACAGCTACCAACTGTCTGAAGCAGAATTTGAACTAATGAAGATGAGTCTTCCTGATTCAAAGTCCAGAGCTCTATCCACTGTTTCACCTAGCTGCTGAATGGAATAATGTAAATAGGATTTAATTTGGGGTCAGGAAACACTTGGGTTTAAATTTCACCTCTGACACTTAACTCTCCATGGGACCCTGGGCAGTCACATCTCTAAGTTTGTTTCATTCTCCAATAAGATGGAAATAACAACACCTTGCAGGATTATTGTGGAACATTTCATGAGACTATAATGAATCAGTAGGAAAAGCATTTATTAAGCACTTATAGTCTGCAGGGGACTATGCTAGGCAAAAGGACATTGCAGCTAAGAAGGACAACTCAGAGCCACATGGAAAGGCAAATAAAATTTGGAGTTTATGGAGTTAGTTTTCTTACGTGATCAAAGGCAGCAAGAAATACTATTTTGTGGGCACATTTTTCCCATTTTATTATTTATATTCTGAACATAACCAAAATAAAATGAATATTTCCACATATATTTAGTGTATATTTATATAGAGTAGAAAAAGATAGGGTTGTACATGAGACTACAAATCTTATTATATAGAGCTTGCTTTTTACTTTTTAGTATATAATAAATTCAAAATCTTAACTTTCAAAGCTGCCCTGCTTGTCTCTGATTCCTTCCAGCTTTCCTTCTGTTCTATTCTCATTTGAGCGTGGGGAATCACTAACTCCCTGTCTCTCCTACACACTACCCTGCCCTATCCCCCCCATTGGAAAAAGAAAGGAAAAAACCACACCCTTGGGAAAATAGATATAGACAAGCAAATTAAATTCCCACTTTTGATTATATCTGAAAATGTATGTCTTGTTCTGCATCTTAAGTCCATCCCTTTTTATCAGGAGAGTGGGTATCGTGGTTCATCATCCCTCCTTTGGAATCATGGCTGATCATTTCATGGTTGTTTGCCTTTGCAACATTTTATAATTGTATGTACCTCCTTCTTCCAGTTTTGCTCATTTCACTCTGCATCAGTTTGTACAGATCTTCTCAGATGTCTCTGAAAGTAACCACAGGACACTCATTCACCTCTTATTTCAGAGCTCATAATAAGCATTTGCAAAAATTGAGCTCCTTTGGAGCAGGAACTGAGTTTTGTGGTTGTTGCATTATTTTTTTCTTTCTTTGTATCCCCATTGTTTTCTACAATGCCTGGCGCATAATAGGTACTTAACAAATGCTCCCTGACTTGACTTGATATCACCATTAAAAATAATTGCAGCTTATTATAGCCAACATCAATTACAGTGGATGCAGAGTGGAACTTGATAAGATCTTCCAAATGAAGTTGATATATCTTTTAGTTCCATGCAAAGGTGGGTATAAGAGAGGACAGTGAAAAATAGGTTGGGAGACAGGGTTCGGGAGTAAGAAGCAAAAGAGGAGAAAGGTTCACAGACCAAAATAAGCTGTATGCACATAGATCATGAAGACTTTCATAAAGAGAATCAGCTATATCCAAAAGAAAATCTGGACATGTTGAGCAACAAATGACATCAGCAAAAATGAAAGTGCTCTTATCTTGATGGGAAATAATCAGCAAGCAATGTGGGAGTCATTTCCAAATCAGCTGCTGTGTAGGACTTGTTAAAGCAAATATAAAAATCAATACCAAATTAGAAGAATAAAAATGGGAAGACATGGCTTGAAACTGAGGCATTTGTAGCCCATTTATTATTAAACAAACTGTTGATGCTGAAGAATGGGACATGGCTAAAAGAACAGACATTAATATTGATTATCACCATTTCCTAAGGAAGCGTAACTGATATAATTCAGACACCATAATGAGGCATCCCAAAAAGCCTAGAAACCATTCCAGTGAGCAGACACTTGATGTTCTTGGCAATTGGTGTAATAAGGCAGCCAAAGGCTACTCTGCTTTGCAATAGAAATTTGTTTATAAGATCTTACCAAGGAAGATAGTGGGATATTAAGATAACAGTATTGCTTCATAAAATAGCAGGAAACATTACAATCATTCTGCAAAGAGTAAACTAGTTTAAAGAGAGCTTGGCAAGAGACTCCACCAAGCCACGTTATCCCCAGAGTGTTTAAGGCTGTAACTGGAAGGAAGACCAGGAACACACTAAAAATGGAAAAGAATTTGTAAATACATTATTTTTTACATCAAGGAAAGTAGAGCCACTGTATCTGAACTCTTGACAACACAGTTCCTTTTATGTTGCCTGGAGAACTTAGAAATGGCACTTAAGAAAACAAAGATTAGAAGAGCCCCTGGACTAGATCTAGCATACACAGTGAAATGGCCCCACTTGAGGACCTAAAGGGTCATATGTGGCCTTGAGACCACAAGTGGCTCACGCCTGTGTAACCTATGGACAGCTACACTGCTTCCATTAT
>CM053592.1:37087141-37112847 GCA_028646515.1 Pseudochirops corinnae | reverse complement strand
TATTACTCCAGCTTCCCTTTCCTCTCCTTCTCCCTCTCTTTCTTCTCCCTCTCCTTCTTTCCTCCTGGCCCTCATGACTTCTCCTTCAATCTTTCCTCATCTCTCCCTCCCCTCTCCCTTTCTCTTTTCTCTCCCTTTCCCTCTCTCTTCTCTCTCCTCTCCCTTTCCTTCTCTCTCCTCCACACCTCTTCCTTACCCCTCTTCTTCTTCTCCTCTCCTTTCTCACTCTCCTCTTCTCTTCTTTCTTCCTGTTTCCCTCTCCTAAAGAAAGGGAGCTCTCTGAATCTAGTTTTAAAAACAGACAAGTGCATTCATTTGGTTAAAGATTCTAGCAATATCCTTTAAAAATCTATTTTCAGCTTTCAAAAAATCACCTTCTACCACAGTACTCTGCTTTTCTAAGTGCATTTGTATTTCCCATGAATGTCTAACTATTCTGGTGTACAAGCCCCCTAGTGTATGGGAGCTGTAGTCTTCACTTTATCATTTAAAGATAATGATGACAAATTGCACAGAATGCCCACAACTTAAGTGTTTTTGACTTTTATATTTTGCCTTAAAGTTTGAAAAACACTTCACATAAATCATCTCATCCAGATCTTAACATAACTCTCTAGAGCGGGCACTACTGGTAAGATTTTCCCCATTTCACAGATTAAGAACCCAGAGTTAGAAAGGTGAACTGATTTACCAACGTTAACACTGCCAATCAGTACTGAAGTGAGACTTAGGGCTTTCTGATTTCAAGTTCAGCACTGTGTGTGTGTGTGTGTGTGTGTGTGTGTGTGTGTGTTTTAAGTCTATAGTCAATCAAATGAACTTCAGACATGGCTAAGTCCATATCAGTATGTTTAACTGCCACTCTCAGTTTATATCAAAGACCACAGTTATACTGATCGTTCTGAGGTGCAAAGAAAGTATGATGACTTTTTTTAACCAATCCATACATTTTGATATTGTGTGATCCACAGCAAATAACTTGACCCTCCAAGTGCTTCTAGTGCAGGGGTGGGGAACCTACAGCCTGGAGGCCACACATGGCCCTCTAGATCCTCAAGTGCGGCCCTTTGACTGAATTCAGGGGTCAAAGGGCCACACTTGAGGCTCTAAAGGGCCACATGTGGCCTCCGGGCCGCAGGTTCCCCACCTCTGTGCTAGCACCTCCCTAAATTAATCTACTAAGACAAGGGGGGAGGGGTTTGCCATCAGTGTGGGTCGAAGGAACTTCCCCATATTTCCCTATATAGGGAGTTTCTAATATTGCTGAAGTCTCAGAGGCTTCCTGTGACTGGAATCCCTGTAAACAGAAAGAGAGTTTCTAAAGTTTAAGAATTTGGCTGAAAAAACTTGTCTTGAGAGATGTTAATTGCACAGGATATAATCACCCACTCACCCTCCAGCCTAAAAAAAACTCTCATTGGCACCTAAAATGTTATGAAAGCACTCCTCTTGGCAAGAGTCACTCCAGCCATTCAAGTACAGGCTGTTAACTGGGGTAAGAAAAACACCATTCAGCGTGTGGCCCACATGGAAGGGACTTGTCATCCAAGAGACTTTCTGTCTCCTCTTCACATAGGAACAAGCCTACCTGAATATAAACAGATACAGGGAGTAGTAAGTTGGAGGCTTCTCAGTCCTATCTTTTCCTACTTCCCATGGCTCCTCCCTCTCAAAATACCATTTTCTTTGTTCCTTGGAAGTGACTGACATAAGGAACTACCCTCACTGTTCATGCATGTGGACAGAGGTGCCTTATTTTATATGAATATAGAGGCCAGAGAGTCATAGGATCACAGGGATGAGAGGGAACTTAGACATTCTGGAGCCCAAGAGGTTATGCCTCATTCCTGGTTATTATACTCTATTCAGAAATCACAGACTTTCTGGCTGCATAGAAACAATAGTTATTAGAGGCATTACTGTTATTCTGTGCTGCAGACATATCACGGTAAATAAGTTTTGGGTGATTGGCCTTGGAGCCTAAGGGGAAAAGGGCACTGGATTCATTGGGAAGCATGGACTTGAGTCTCAACTGACATGTCACCTTGTTGGACGTCATTTAACCTCTGCCTCCTTTTCATCATCTGTAAAATAGAGATGAACGTGCTGGCCTTACAGACTTTACAGGGTTGGTTGGGAGAGTAGTGTTTTATATACCTTTGAAGTCTTGTTTATAGGTAAGAGTCTAAGAAATCATTACTAATATGATTAGTACCTTGTTTCTAAGGAAAAATATATCTTGCATTCCAGATGCCCAATTTACTAGTACATTTTTAGAATGCAACCTCAGCTTTTAGAACTGCTTGCCTTCTATAAATAAATAAATGTGCACATTAATGAATGAAGGAATAATGGAATTAATGAATAGATGGGTCATTTATATAGGTGGCAAAAGTGGATGGAGGGCTGGGCCTGCAATCGGGAAGACCTGAATTCAAATGTGACCTCAGACACTAGCTGTGTGATCCTGGACAAGTCACTTAACCTCTTTTTGCCCCAGTTTACTCAAGTACAAAAGGAGGATATTATCAGCGTCTCCTTCCCAGGGTTGTTGTAAGGATCAAATGAGATAGATCTGTAAGAGCGCTTAGTACAGGGCCTGGCATATTGTAGGCACTATACAAATGCTCATTCCTTCCTTCCCTCTCTCCAGTCTTCATCCCACTCATCTTTTCTTTATTTCTTCTTCTTTTACAAAAAGGAATTGGTAGGCTTTTGTATAGACTTTTTTTTTTATTTTTGGAAGGGGGAAGGCAAGGCAATTGGGGTTAAGTGACTCCCCCAAGGTCTACAGATAGTACGTGTGTCAAGTGTCTGAAGTCACATTTGAACTCAGGTCCTCCTGACTCCAGAGCTAGTGCTGTATTCACTGTGCCACCTAGCTGCCTTGACTTTGCTGTCTTGAACCAGGAGGTTAGGTAGTTACATAGATAAACTTTAGAAGGAGAGCTCAGTAGATAACCCACCCTCTTTTCTTGGCTTAGAGATTAGATGTCATTTGAAGGACACCCCTGAGTTTCTTCCCCCACCCCCCCAAACAATCAGGTACTCTGAGGCCTGAAATTGGTATGATAGTCTTTCCATGGGATCATTGTGTTCTCTCCCTGGAGGTCTAGGTCTGAACGGGTACGTTAGCATCAATTAGCTAATTATCACCTTGGAATACAGATAGCTAGCTGAGACTAGAGCTCATAAATAATAATAGATTTTTGCACTAATATTCCTATGGAGTAGGCAAGATATTTTTAGGGAAAGTGAAGTCGGGTAGCAATATTATAACTCATGAGGTTTGAAGCTAAAGACCAGACAAGACTTCCTGCTCCAAGTCCAGGGCTGCCTCCACAAGCCAGTGCTCTCTCATTTACTAAGAAGCAGGGAGCAACAAGCAGGCCTGGTGCAGGGGAATACTGACCCACTGGCCAGGTGGCATTGCCATGGCCTGTGACATGAAGACACAGAGCTCCAAAGGGAAAGGGAATAGAGACAGATCAAACATACAGGCCCTGTGTCCTCATTCTGCTCATGGCTAGCCTTGTCTCCGACTGGCAAAGTATATATATGTACACATGGGTGTATACGTGTGTATGTGTGTATACACATATGTATATATTATACATATGTGTGTACACATGTGTGCGTGCATACATACACAGTGTCCCCAGAGTCTTAGTGCAGTTTGAAGCTAGGTTAGTGTGAAACTGCACTAAGATTTTTGGGATACCCTATAGATAATGAGTGGGAGAAAGAGAAACGGAGTGAGAGCAAAAGCGAGAGAGCGAGAGTGAGAATAAGAGAGACAGAGAGAGAGAGAAAGAGAGAGAGAAAGAGAGAGATGGAATCATAAAGACAAAACTCTTTGAGGGAAAGGACTATTTTAAAATTTGTTTTTGTATCCCCAGTATCTAGCACTAACATTCTCTCATTAAAATAGAGGTGTCGCTATATTATAAGTAAGATATGGTATACTGCTGCCTATGAAGGGCTAAAATGAGAGAGATGTGTGGTGCATGCGAACAGGCTGAGACGCATAACTAACCAGGAACTCCAAGAGAAACAAGACTAAAGGAGCAAAAGATATCGAGAAACTGTATGATGCAAAAAAAGTTTAGGCTGGTCATGTGGCAAGGAGCCCCTAGACCAGGAGTGGGGAACCAGTCTTCAGCTGGTCCCCTCTCAATGTCAGGAGAAAGTTAGAAGGCCTCCAGCATATGGGATGGATCCCCTGTGGACAATTCTTAGGAGAGTATGGAAAAGAGTCTCTCGGGATGATCATGGAAGTGTGATGAATTGAAATGGAGGGAAGTCCCAAATTAAGAGATCTCATATCTGTTTGAATCTTTCATGGGTGATACAGCCTTGTAGATTGGGGGCACTCATTAAATGCTTGTTGGTAGGTCAGTCAGTAAGCACATTAAGCATCTGCTTTCTGCCAGGCACCATGCTAAGCGTTGGGGAAGATACCCCCCACTCCCTCCCAAAAAAAAGAAAAGACAAAAGATCGTCTCTGTCCTCAAGGAGCTTACAATCTAATGGGGGGAGGTGGGGAGAATAATAAACAAACAAATATGAGCCAGCAAGCTATATATAAGATAAATGGGGAATGAGTAAAATTTGGATTAAACTGAGTCTTGTCGAACCTCCTCATTTTACCAGTGAAGAAACAGGCCCAGAGCAGGTAAAGTGACTTTCCCAAAGCCACATAAGTAATACTCGACAGAGCCAGGATTTAAACCCAGATCCTCTGTCTCCAAGGCCTGCTTCCAACCCCAAAGAAATGCTCAGTAGGAGGAGGCCCCATCTATGTTCTCCATTTCTTTTAATTGCATGGACCAGCAAATAAATTGATTTTTGTTTTGATAACATTTCTATGGCAAAACCAGGAATTCTGACCCAATAAGTACTATGTCCTGCACCTATAACTTCCACTTCTGCAAAGAAGGGAGGGAAGTACATGTTCTCTTTCTTTTTTTTTTTTTACCACTAACAAGGACCATTTATTATAATAAATTAAAAAATAAATGCCAAAAAACAAGTTAAAAGTCACAGATCTTACTCTCCCATAGCATTGGAAAAATTTTTTTTTCAAATAAAGATCTGCCTTCTTTCACTCCAACCTTCTCCTTCCCCAGCTCTCCCACAGAGAAAGCAAAAACTAAAATAAAATAAAACTTCTAGTTATAAATATATAGAGACAAGCAAAATAAATTCCCAAATTGGTCACCTTCAAAAAAAAGTGTGTCTTCGCCTCTCCATCAGGAGGTGGAAAGTCTGTTTCTCAGGAATCCTCCAGTATCATTGATGGTCATTGTACTGATCAGAATCCCTATGACATTCAAAACTAATGGTCTATAAATATTGTTCTCCTACTCCTGCATTCCACTGTGCATCAGTTCATACGAGAATTGCTAGGTTTCTCTGAAACCACTCTTTTCATCATTTCTTACAGCATATTATTCTATCATTTCATTTGCCATAATTTATTTAGCCATTACCGAATTGATGGGCACGCCTTTCGTTTGCCAACTTTTTGCCACCACAAAAAAGCTGCTATAAATATTTTTTGTACAAATGGGTTCTTTTCATTTCTATTTTTTTTTTTTTATGTCTTTGGAGTATAGGCCTAATAAGAGTATCACTGGGTCAAAAGATAAGCACAATTTAATAGTTTTAGGGACTGTGGCAATTAAAAAGTATCAAGAGACATAACACCAGCAATTTATTAATAAAAGGATAGTCATTTGGAGGTCTCTCTCAGACCAGAGACCCCTCATAGTGATGAGCTTACAGTTCATATGCCTTTCGAAGAGTAGGTGATCCCAAGGCTGCCTAATCGATTCTGATTGGTTAACACAAGGGGAGGTAAGCTATATTTGGGATACTAGACTTACGTCATTCAAATCTTGTTCAAAGAGACATTAATTTCCGTATTTCCACTGTCTTGATAATAGGAATAATTAACATTTTCCCAGAACTGTCTGAGCAAGCACAATGAGCAGGAATACACCCTGTAGCCCAAACTTAGAATTTCTTTTACCGTTTGATTAGATCTTAGTCTGGGAAAATCTTTAAGATTTCCCACACTGGTTTGTTTCTGGATTTTGAAGTAGAAAAGGGGAAAATCTTGGTCCTAATACAATAATTAATTATTAAATAGAAGAGAGAAATACTCATTTCTCACAGGACATTGGTCCAAAATTGCTTTCTAGGATGGCTAGATCAATTCACAGCTCTACCAACAATACATTAATGTGTCTATTTTCCCACAGACTCTCCAACTTTATTGTATTCTTTTTTTTTTTTTAATCTGATGGATTTGAGATGGACCCTTGGAGTTGTTTTCATTTTTGCTTCTCTAATTATTTGTGGTTTAAAACGTTTTTTCATATGGCTAATGATAGCTTGGATTTCTTCCTCTAAAAACTGCTTATATCCTTTGATAACATCAATTGGGGAATAGTTCTTATTCTTTAAAATTTCAATCAGTTCCCTGTTTATTTTATAAGAGAGGCTTTTATCAGAGAGAAACTAGCTGCAAAGATTCTTCTTCCCATTTAGCTATCTCTTTCCTAATTTTAGCTGCATTGGCTTTGTGTGAAAACTTTTACTTTATTACATAAAGTAATAAATATTGTCCATTTTACCTTCTATGACCCTCAGTATTACTTGTTTGGCCATGAAATGAAATACCCCTATTGAGAGATCTGACAGGTAACTTCTTCCTTGATTTTCCAGTTTGTCAATGATGTCAGCCAATCCTCTTTGCATTTGGAGTTTATCTTGTTGTACAGTGAAATAAGGTGGTCTGTGTCTAGCTTCTGCCAGACCGCTTTCCTGTTTTCCCAACAGCTTTTGTCAAAGTTCTTGCCCCAGTGGCTGGGATTTTGCTTTTATCAAACACGAGGCTATTGTGTTCACTTGCTTCTGTGTGTTGTAGACCTAATATTTTCCAGGAATCATTCTCTCTCTCTTTCTTAACCAGTACCAGATTGGTTTTCATGATTACTTGCTTTTGTTGTATAATTAGAGATCTGGTACTTCTAGGCCTCCTTCCTTCCTACTTTTTGTTATTCATTCCCTTAAGATTCTTAACTTTTGTTTCGCCTGATGATTTTTTTTTAAAAATACTTTTCCCTCAGCAGTATAAAGTAACTCTTTGATAGTTTGATGAATATGGAACTAAACAAATAAATTAATTTAGGAAGAAATTTCTTTTTTTTTAATTTTACTGGCTTGGCCTACCCATGAACAATTAATATTTCTTCAGATTTTTTTAAACAAGTATGTATTAAGCATTTAATATCTGATAAGCAGTGTGCTAAGTGCTTTATAAATATTATCTCGTATTATCTATAATTGTATAAAGAGTATTTTTGGTTGTCTTCTTTTGTATGTCTTAGCAGGTAGACTCTTGAGAGTTTTGAATTATTTTTATAGTTAGTTTAAATGAAATTGTTCTTTCTAGCTCTTCCCACTGGATTTTTGGGGCAATATACAGAAATGCTGATTAATTATGTGAGTTCATTTTATATTCTGCAACTTTGCTGAAATTTTTATTTTTTTTGAAATTAGTGTGTTAGTTGATTTTTTAGTTAGTTGATTATTTAGCCATTACCGAATTGATGGGCACGCCTTTCGTTTGCCAACTTTTTGCCACCACAAAAAAGCTGCTATAAATATTTTTTGTACAAATGGGTTCTTTTCATCTCTATTTTTTTTTTTTATGTCTTTGGAGTATAGACCTAATAAGAGTATCACTGGGTCAAAAGATAAGCACAATTTAATAGTTTTAGGGACTGTGGCAATTAAAAAGTATCAAGAGACATAACACCAGCAATTTATTAATAAAAGGATAGTCATTTGGAGGTCTCTCTCAGACCAGAGACCCCTCATAGTGATGAGCTTACAGTTAGGATTTTCTAACTAAACCGTCATATCTTCTGCAAAAAGTGATGATTTTGTTTCCTTATTACCTATGTTCATCCCCTCGGTTTCTTTTTCTTATTGTGTCTCTATAGCTAGAAGTTCTAGCACCATATTGAATAGTAATGGTGATAATGAACATCTTTGATCTTATTAAAAAGACTTCTAGCTTATAATTTGTCTAGAATATAAATCATACATAGGAAAATTATAAGAAATAACACTAGAAAGATACTGTGACTCTATGGACTGCACTGAATAAGAGACAAAGGATTTTGAACTTTCCTTAGAAAACAAAAGAGGGACATTTTAGATTTTCAGGATAGTAGTAACGTGACAAGATATATGAATAATAAAGATTATCCAGCTCTTGAAAGGATATTACTCTCTGCTCCTGCTTCAGAGCTATTCACTCAGCCTTACACACCATACCAAGCATAGAATGGGTCTAATGAATAACGGGGAATTGGTGAAGGTGGTTACAAGGAGTCTGATTCTTGGCAGCAGAGAAGAGAACTGTTTGTGGATTTAAGAGAGAAATAGCCCTGGTGATCAAGAGTCCAGTTGTGGGACTCCACATGATTATCTTGCCTAACAGAGGTGAGAGAGGTCAAGTTGCTTGTGTCACCTGGGCCTCGGAACTCTTACATTTGGTGTTCTTTTCCATACCAGTTTTCCCAGTTTTGACATCAGGACCTTCTAGGAGATGGCAAATAAGTCTTTCCTGTGTTGCTGATGGATAAGGCAACTCCAAGAGATTCTGACTAGTCATACCATCTCTTGGGTTCCCCTCTTGGTCAATGGTCATCTCCAATCCAGGAAATTTATGGTGCTGACAGTTGGCCCCCACTGAGGGACCCAGGAACTCCTCAAATAGTTCCTTCAGCACAGTTGTTAGACAACCCCAAAATTCTAGGGATCTACCTTGGTTTCTGTTCTCCATTTGAATGTTCTCTTTTTAAACGTTTCTGCTATAACCTGATCCTTTTTCTGTTGATGTCAGTCAGTCAAATATTAGTAACGTGTGGCAAGCACCAAAATACTAAGCCCCTGTTTCAGTGCTAATGCACCAACGGCAGGGTCCTACTCATAAGTAGTAAGGACTGTTTGTCTTTTATTCTCTCCTCTCTCCCACCATCTCGTTCCACCTCCAGGCACTCGGGGCCTTCAGAACACTGCCCTTTGGATGTCTGTTATCCCAGAAATGCTCCGGTTCAGAAATACCCCCTCACCCCCACTCTCCCCCCAAAAATCCTATCTAATCACTAGAGCTAATTTCCATCAGCTGCCAGGTAAGCAAGGTGATAAAAAACATTTAATATAAATTAATTAATATCTAATAATTAATTAATTATCAGTTAATAATTAATTAACTATTAATATATAGTCTCAATTTGACACCTAATCATCCCTGGAGAAATCTGTATTTTAAGGGTTGTCATTAACCTAAAGTCATCTCTACTTTGTGGAAAGGTATGAATAATTTGGGCCCTTCTCTATGCCAGTAGTTAACTCTAAACTGTCTCCCTTGGCTATCTTCTCTTTCCCATTCCCAGAAGAATAAGGATAGGCAACTTGGTAGTATATTTCTGAAAGGTTGTCTGCTTCAACATTTAAAAATAACTACCCCATATGTATATGTGTGTCTCTGTAATGGTGGTAGTGGCAGTAACAACAATATTAATAGCATTTATATTTCACTTTAAGGTTTGCAGAACACTTTACAGATAATTTGATTTTATCCTCAAAATAGCCCTGGGTATACCCATTTTATAGATGGAGCAACCAAGGCAAAGGTAAAAGACATGTCCAGGTTCACACAGTGTCTAAGGCTGAATTTGAACCCAGATCTTCCTGATTCTGTATCTGACTCTTTGCTGTGCCACCCAACTGTCTCTTATGATATTAATACATGTTTCATGTATTATATGTGTACATATATATTGTGTGAATATGTATATCATAGATAAAGATAGATATTCCTTTTTAGCAGAGCTGATTGTGACTTCTCTATTTCATAGTAGATTTAGAGCTGGAAAATGCTTTTAGATCCTGCATTTAAACTCCCTGTTTTACAGATGAGGAAAGAGAGACGAAATGAGCAACGTCCCAGAGGTAGAAAGTGGCAGAGTCAGGATTCGATCCCAAACGGTTGACTCCAAATCCAGTCATTTCCTCAATGCACCAAAGATTTTGTCATTTTTTTACATTGCTTTTTTGCAACCAAGTTTTTAAAAATTATCTTCTGTAGTAAAGATCTATTTGAAACTTGTTCCAAAAAAAAAAAAGAATGCCACAAACACTAAGCTAATTGCACGTTCAAAGAGATTGTTCTTTTCTTGAAGAAATCACAGAAATTGAAAGTAATTTTAAGGAGTGGAAACTTTTGATTTTGTGTTATACCTATCAGGAGAGCTCACTCTGGCTTGGCCGAATTGGCCCAAGTGAAACTCTTGTGGTATTTGTACATCGCACTAAAAAACCCTGGGGAGAGCAGGCGGTGGTTCAAACAGGATGTGTGCTGCTTAATGTGTTTTGCTAAAGAACCTCCACAATATAAGGAAGGTGAAAGGCTAACAAACACAGGAACTTCTCAACTTTACCTGTCATCAAGGAGCATTTATAGGAAGAATTTAAAGGCAGCTTTATGGTAGAGCGGGCTGACACGAGACCTTGGTTTGAGTTTTGGCTCTGATGCTAGCTGAATGACTTGGGCAAGTCACGTATTGTGGGGAAAATAAAGCCTTATAGCAAAACTGTGAGAAAAGAGCATTTTGAAAATCTAAAAGTATATAAATGTGGTGCATTCTTTCCTTTTAAAATTTAATTTTTTAACTAACAAGAATTTTTTCTCATAAAATTCCCCTTTTCTCTCCCCCCATCTACAATTTATGAGGAAAAAAAAAAACTCTTGTTAACAAATATGTATAGTTGGCTATTCCTTCTTAGGGGGCTCATGGGGATTGGGGTGGGTGGGTAGGGGAAATTTGGATCTACGTTTCAGACCAAATATTGAAAGAAAAAGGTGGAAGATGCATGTTTATACTTTTTTTAGACCACTTGGAATTAGTTTCTCTCCCCTCTGAGTTTCTGTTATAAGTTTATGAAGAAGTCACCTTCAGGAGCAGAGATTCTTAACAGTTATTAGAGGCCTTAGAGATCAGATATTTCAGCCTTGGCTCCCCCTGAAAACCTGCTCTGACTTCCCTACCCCCAGCTCGAACACTGCTGAGAGGTGGGTAGGGAGCTTCCTATCTCAACAATGCAGCTCTTTTCCTAAGAAAGTTCTCACCTGCTGTAAAACCCAGCCCTGTTACTGCTTGGCCTGTGTTACTTAGGTACTTGTAAGCCTCCAAGACAATTGTAAGGTCACGCTGTTTTCAGTTCAACTTTTCCAGAACTGGATTTATGACCTTTGTCTTGCTTCCCCCTGGACCACAAGACCTTCTCCTCCCAGATGTCTCTTTTTGTTAGTGTCCTAGGCACCCAGGCTCAAAAGTTGAGGCTTTTTTCACTTCTCCCTCATTATGCACATCCAATATGCCAACAATTTCTGACCTTCTATCTCTGTATAAACCTCAGCCCGCCAGTAGACATTTATTAAGGGCCTCCTGTGTTCCAGGCACTGTGTGTGCTAAGCACTAGGGAAATGGAAAAGGCAAAAAGATAGTCCCTACCCCCAAGGACCTCACAGTATAATGGCCTTGCCCCTGGGGACCGCTCCAGCTCAGATGCTTATTGGTTGTCACCCTGACTATGGCAGTGGTCTCCAGCCTCCAACACTACGGCATGGTGGTACCAGATAAAAAATTCCTAGAGCAAAGCTCTGATTATGTCTCTCCTTCTGGTTACCTCCAGGATAAAATCTAAACTCATCATCTGGTAGTGATCAAGTTCAGCTGCATTTTCTCCTTTTTGACCAGCTTCTCCTACAACCTCTTGAGATTGTAGACTACCTATTCTGCAAGGACACACTCAGCTTTTGGCTTCTGCGACATTGCCCTCCCTTGGTTTTCCTCCTGTCTGAGTGATTTTTCTCCTTCTTTCCTTTTCTGGATCTTCCTCCTTCTCCTTCCTATTAAATGTCAGTTTCCCTCTGGTTCTGTCCTGGACCCTCAACTTTTCTCCATTCATACTCTCCCTCCTTGATTTCATCAGCTCTTATGCATTTGGTTTTCAATATAAAAATGATTCTTAGAGGTATGTATCTATTCCCCATGTTGCTCCTTCAGGGCAGGGGTTCTGTCTCATCGATCATCTCCAGGGCTGCCTTGACAAAACAGGGGTTCAATAAATGCTTAAAGAACAACTGAATGAGTATTAGGGTATCTCTGCCCATTCAGTCCGTCTCGGGGCATCTGATTCAACCACCATACCAATTATTTCAGCCAAGTAAGAGGAAATACTCCAGGGAGCAAAGCAGTGGTAGGAATAGCTGAACAATACTTTTCCAGTCACAGAAAATCTGTTTCCGTCCAATTCCCGCTTTGAGTAGTCACTGCCTCTTAAAGAACACAGGCTTGATAGGCCAGCCCTCTCCCTTCTTTTGCGGTGGAGAATCACCATCCATTTACGGGAAGTGAGCTTGTTCGAGCGCTAATCTGATAGACATTTTGTTCTGTGCTACTAGAAAACTTAGTTCTGTCGCCACTTGGCACCATGCACATGTTTTACCATCTTTATTTTTACAAACACCAAGGTCAAATTGGGGGAGCTGTGATGGACGACAAAGTAGAGCAGCAGCCCAGGCTCCAGCTTTGCCAGTAACTAGCTGTGTGACCTTGAGTGAGTCACTTCCCTTGAGGTGTAAAGTGTGAAGTGAAGGGCTTACGTTAGATAATATCATAGATCCTTTCTAATGCTAACATCCTATGATTTGGAGAATGCTCATTTGATATTTTTGAATGTGTACGAGAGGTATTTTTTTGGCTTCTTTATCTCACGCCTTTTATTTGAGTTCTGTCAGTAAAATGAACTTGACACCACAACTTCTTTCTACCCTAGAGAAAAAAAAAACCATTCTAAAGTAACAGCTGCACCAGATGTATCTGAGCCTAGTTTTTATTTAGCACAGATAGCTTCATTCCCAGCCTTTTCTCTGTACCCTCACCATATTTAAATCATAGCTTGTCAAACCCAGAAGGGACCTAAAACGTTGCCTATATGCCCATGGTCACTCAGAGAAAGCAGAAAAAAAAAAATACAGACACAGGGGGAGCAGAGGAGCATGAGAATTTAACCCAGTAAGTTTAAGGAAGAGTACAAAAAAAGATGATTTTTCTCACAGAACCCTTAGGGCATAGAACCTCCACCAAGAGTAGAGATAAAAATGTCTGATGTAAACATTACAAATGTACTACTTAGGGAAAGAAACATGCATTTATTAATTACCTGCTTTGTGCCAAGAACTGTGCTAAGCACTTTACAAATTATTATCTCATCTGATCCTCACAACAACCCTATGTAGAAAGATGGCATTGTATCAGGTTTCCTATTGCTCCCTTATCCATCCATCTTTCCCCATGGTAGTGTATATTCCTCTTATTCAGAAGTGAACATAATGAAAAGAATTACTGGTTCTTTGATTTTTTTTAATTACATTCCTCCCCCCCCCCCTTTAATTGGAAGGATTGTGCATTACTGAGGCTTAAATACAGGGGTCACAAGGGCTTGGGATAGTCTGTACTTGGTTCCTCATTTAAGATTTTAGTAACCATAATAACCAGGAACCTCTTCCTGTTGTATTTTTGCCTATTCTTTCCATCATCTTGAGCTCTGATTGTCATAATAACCAACCAAGTGGTAGCCAGTTCTGTTACTGACTTATTCCTTATCTTTCTAGCTAGCCTTAGGAGATCACTTTCACATGTACATTTTCCCATAACACCTAGGAAGTTATTGTGAGTTGAACATAACTTTTTTTTAAATTAACTTTTTTCAGTTGCTAAAAATCAATTTTTTCTCCTATACAAGCATCCCCCCCATTGGAAAAAGAAAAACCCTTGTGACAAATACACAGTCAAACAAAACTAATTCTTGCATTGTTCACGTCCAAAGAGTATACCTCATAGTCCATCCTGATTCCAAATCTCCATCCACGTCTAAGTAAACTATCATATCATCTACAAAAAGCGATGCTTGTTTCTTCTTTGCTTGTGCTTAATCCCTTGATTTCTTATGCTTGTCGTATGCCTATGACTGGCATTTCTAGCGCTTTATCAGATAGTAGTAGTGATAATATTTACTTTACTCCTGCTTTCTTTGGAAAGGCTCCAGCTTATCTACTTTACATATAATGCTGGCTTTTGGGTGTAGATAGATACCAATCATATTAAGGAAAGAACCACTTATTCCTATTTTCTTGTGTTTTTGACAGGAATAGATCTTATTTTTCATCAAAGGCTTTTTTTTTAACATCTTGATATGATTATATATTTGTCCCTTTGCATATGGTTTATTATTTTAATAGCTTTCCTAATCTGGTATAAATCCAACCTTATCAAAGTGATATGTTGCTATAAAATTTTTGAATCAATATTCATCGGGGATATTGTTCTATAGCTTTCTTTCACTGTTTGACTGGCCCTGTTTTAGGCATCCAGAATATATTTATATCATAAAAGGAATTTGGTAGAATCCTTTTTCCCATTTTCAAACAGTTTATTTATTCTTGAAATTAATTGTTCCTTGAGCGTTTGATAGAACGTGCTTATAAATCTACCTAGTCTTGAAGATTTTTTAGTTTGTTTTTTTTAATTTGACTTTCCCCTATTGGTTATTCATTCGTAGTTTGTTCAGTTTCTTTTTTCTGAGATTCTGTTAGTTAAATCCTCTTTCTATTTGGGCATTTTATATTTTTGTAAATATTCATTCTTTTCATTTAGGTTTTCAGTTTTATTGGTATATAATTAGGCAAAAAGTTTCTAATTTTTTGAAAATTGTTAATTCACTTTCTTAATTAAAGCATCCTTAGTTTTAATCTGAGATCTAATAGTTTTCCTCTCCAAGTGGCTGTGGGCGGGGGAGATGGAAGGAATTCTTTCCTTTTTTCAGACTTCTGTAGTTATTTCTGTGGCAGAAAGAAGGATATTTTTGAAGTTAATAAACATTGCAATTTATTTATATTTAAATCAGAATTTAAAAGTTATTAGTCAGATTTTGTTTAAGGGTACACTTCTTATGAATTGGCAGAAGATGGAGCATTTATTTTAATTTGCAGAACTATCTAGAAAAAGCTGGGATTTGATGTTCAACAAGACTGGCAATGATCTCAGTAATATAGATATTCCTTCCACAGTTGTTGATTGCGATTTGTCTATGCCTTCCCATCCTTTGTTCTTCTCGGCCATGCCTTTCAATAAATCCTTCCTAGAGAATCTACCCAGTTCACCAGAGTTCTTTTTCAGGGTCTTTTAAAACTTTGTGGGCACCCAATTGATAAATGATTGTGGAACACAATCAGTTTTCAAGGGAAGAAGTCTAAGCTATGTAGCTATATGGGAAAAAAAGCTCCAAATCATTAACAGAGAAAGCCAAATTAAAGCAACTCTGAAATTTCACCTAGCACCTATCACATTTGTATAGATGACAAATGACAGACATGGACAAGTAGATACACTAATGCCCAGAGTTCTGAATTATTCTGTCCATTCTGGAAAGCAGTTTGGAACTATGCCCCTCCTTGCCAAGATACTAAACCTTTGAGTTAGTGATGCCACTACTAAGCCAGTACCACAAAGAAATCAAAGAAAAAGTAAAAAAAAAAATCCAAGGTACACTCTCTTTTTGGTGACAAATAACTTGAAATTAAAAGAGTGTCCATCATGAAATGGATGAATAAATTATGGCATATGAATGTAATGGAACACTATTGTGGCCAAAGAAATTACTAAAGGTGTGGTTTCAGAGCAACCTGGGAAGATTTGTATAAACTGATGCAGAGTTAAGTGAGCAGAACCAGAAGAATAATTTATACTGTAGCAATGTTGTAAAAACAAAACTTTGAATGAAAGACTTGAAAATCAGTTAGTACAATGACCAGTGATAACTCTGTAGAACGAGTGATGAAGCCTGCTACCCACCTCCTGACAGAAGGATAATGGACTCAAGATACAGAAGGAGATGGACATTTCTGGTCATAGCTAATGGGGGAATTTGTTTTCCTTGATTGTGCTTATTTAATACAAGGGTTCCCTTCTCTCCCTACTCCTCCCCCCCTCCAATGGTCAGGTGAGAGAGAAACAAAATAAATATCCTTTGAAAAAATAAAAGTTTAAGAAAAGAGTTTTCAAAAATGTGTGAATACAAGTACAATATACAGACTGTTCACCTGTTGTTCTTAGTTCATGCTACATGAGTAGCCCACATTCTTCTCTGGTCTTATATCTCCTTGAATTTCTTTTAGACTGTTTTTGCTTAGAAATCAATGGTAGTATGTCACAATAAATAAGTCAATAAGTAGTCATTTGAATATCTAGATATTGTGCTAGGTTCTAGAGAGGCAAAGGTAAAAATTGAATTAGTTGCTGTTGTCAATAAGCTTACATTCTACTGAGGGAGACAAAATATATACCCATATTATATTAAAATTTGATTTGGGGGGATGGGAAAAGTATTAGCAGTTGGGAGCAGGATCAGGAAAGGCCTCATGTAGAAGGTGTCCCTTGAACTAGTGTTTTGTTTTGTTTTGTTTTTTGCTTTTTGGAAGGGGGAGGGCAGGGCAATTGGATCTAAGTGACTTGCCCAAGGTCACAGGACTAGTAAGTGTCAAGTGTCTGAGGCCAAATTTGAACTCAGGTCCTCCTGACTTCAGGACTGGTGATCTATTCATTACACCACCCAGCCGCCCCCCCTTGAGCTAGTTTTGAAGGAGACTAAGAATAGGGGGTGATGAGGCAGGGCATTTCAGACATAGGCAATTGCCGGAAATGCCCAGAGATGAAGAATAGAGTACGATGTATGAGGATCAGTAAGAAGGCTGGTTTAACTGGACTCTGGAATAGGAAAAGAAGAAGGGAAAGTATTATGTTATAAGCCCAGAAATGTAGACTAGAGACAGGTTGTGAAGGATTTAAGAAGCTGAGCATAACAATTTATATTTGTCCCTAGAGGAAATAGGGAGCCATTTGAATTTTATTGAGAAGAGTAGTAATGTTCAGATCTGCACTTCAGGAGAATTGTTTTGGCAGCTGTGTGAATAATGGATTAGAGTGGTGAGAGACCTGAATCAGAGAGACCGATTAGGTCCAGGTAAGAGGTGATAATAGCCTGAATGGAGATGATGTCTGTGTGGACGGATAGAAGGGGATAGATGCAAGAGTCATTGTAGAGGAAGAAAAGATAATATTTGGCAACTGATTGGATATATTGGGTAAGGAAGAGTGAGCAGTTAAGGACTGCACTGAGCTTGAAAAACTAGATGTCTGCAAGGGTGGCTGTGGCTTCTACAGAAATAGGGAAAATCAGCAAAAGGGTGGTTTTTTTTAGGGGGGTGGGGGAGAGAAGGCAAAGAATTTTTTGCCTGTTTTGAATATGTTACATTGGAGATGCCTGTAGGACAACCAGTTGAAATGTCCAGTAGGCAGCTGGTGATGCAGGATTCAAGTTCAAGAGATTGACTAGGAGAAGATATATGAATCTCTGACTCATCTGTTTAGAACTGGTAATTAAATCTTTGGAGTTAATGAGATTACCAAGTGAGAGTGTAATGAGAGAGAAGAGAAAGGGTCTGAAAATAGAGGCTTGGAATACACTCAGTCAGGATTGTTACAAAACAACTTAAACTTGCCCTTTAGGTCAATTGTAATTTTAATTCTTCTAAAATCATTGGTTTTCAGTAATTCACAGTATCACCAGAAGAATATTGTTCTTAAAAAAAAAAAAAAAAGGTTTTGCAGCAAAGAGTATCTTGGATCATTTCAAGCACCATGCCCTTTTCTACAAGATATCGTTTGCAAGTGTTTTCAGTCTGCTCTGAATTGTACCTGAGCAAGAATGCATCCCAAACAAATGGTCAGCCAGTTTCTACTTGAAAATCGCCAAAGAGGGAGTGCATAACCTCCTGAGGCAGCCCTCCTGTGGTCCAGCTGACTTTATTCTTTCTGTTCAGTTCTCGCTCTGGCTTATTTTCCAACTGAAATGCTCTAGTAGTGATGGACTAACTCAGTAGGTTGCCTGCCCTACCACAGCATGTTGAAATCTTAACAGTCTGCATTGTTCCACTACTTGACTTTTTAATGTGCAGATTAATAGGTTTACTTTTTTGAGTGGCTGTTTTATTCGAGGACTTGATGAGTAACCAGCACAATGTGACAAAAACACTTGGTGTGTGTATCAGGAGAATCTCGTCCTCCTTAGAGGACCTGCATTTCATTTGGATTTGGGGCAGGATGTCCTTCGTGGCACTGGTGAACACTTTTGGTGAGCATATGTCTTCGTTTGTGCCTCACTTAATAATGATACTCCAAAGATCACTGAACCAAGAAATTTTGAATAATCTCAGCATATGTTTAGGAAATTTCTATTTTTATCCCCTTGGGTTTTGTTGTTGTTTGTAATCAGCAAACAAACACAGATGTGGTATTATACATATACACATATACACACACACACACACCCACACACACCCACACATATATATTTGTGCAAAAAACTTACCTGTTAAATTGCTGTATTTCATTAAATTCTGTCTCTGGCCAGAAGTCTCATTTGATTTGGAACAAGTTTTCTCCCCTGCCCCCTCCTGCTTTTTTGGGGGGGGGTAATTTTTTCATATTCACAGAGAGACAGCACATTATAGTGGAAAGCACACTGAACTCAGAGTCAAAAGATTTGAGTCCTGGATCAGCCACTAACTAGTTATGTGAGCTGGGCAAGTCATTTAAGCTTTCGATTTGCTTATCTGCAAATTGGGGATAGAGCTTCACAGGGTGAGAAGGAGGGGAGACGTTTACGAATCTCAGTGCTATGTAATGGGTGCTGTTAGGGAAAATATTGTTTCTGCAGAATGACCATTAAATACTCATAAGAGAAATAATTACTTCCCTTTTTTATGCCGTTATAAGACAGGAATTTTGGCCATATATTTTAACATACTCTTCTGACATTTAAAATCCTTCACAAACTGTCCCCTTCTTATCTTTCTAGTCTTCTCACCTGTTATTCTCCTCTGGATATGCTACAGTCCATCTCTACTGGCCTCTGTATTATACCTTGTATGTTTCTATCTCCCCTTTCCAGGATTTTGTTCATGCTCCCTAGTCACCTCTACTTCTTAGAGACCCTGCCTTCCTTCAAATTCCTACTCTTTGTGATTTCCCCTCCGAAGTCTGGTGTCTGCTGTGTAGTCATCTTCATGTATCTGAACACTTACACGTGATCTCTTTCCTTAAACAGGAAGCTTGTTCTTTGTCGGTGAGTCCCCAGTGCCTAGTACAGTGCCTAGATCTTAAATGTTAGTTGATTAATATTTATACTTTATTCTGCATTCCTTTTTTTGAGGACTGTTTCTTGATTTAAAAAAATTAAAGATTATTTTAGTCTCTACATCTGCCTTCCTGTTTTTGTTATTAATATGTAGTTAATCTTCCACTATAATTTTTCAAAGAAAGACTTTCTTTGCAGCTTCAAATTAATTAAAACAATTATTTGATTACTCTAATTTTCATTTAGTACAGTTGTCTTCCATCATGACCGTCTAGCTTCTGCTTGAGAAGATGCTATACTTAGAAAACAATTCCTGTATGTTACTTGTCCTTCCTCCTTCATTAAAGAGAGATGAAGCTCTCTCTTTCCCTTTGTTTTTTCCATGTGAACTACTTTGCTTATACTTTTAACTTTCTTCCTGCCAGGTCAACTTCAGATACTTCATTCATCTTAGCAATTATATTACCATTTGCTTTAAGAGTACAAAGAAATTGGTTCCCAGTAATAGAGATGATAGATCAGGCAAGAAGGTAAAGCTGACACAACAGTATATCTTGAGCACTAATGATGCTAACTTAATATTTTAATGTGCTATGGCATACTAGTTTCTAACCTTTGGCTTTATTATACTTTTTTTTAAAGATTTTTATCTGCTTCATTAACACACACACACGCATACACAGAAATCCTGTTTGTGATTATCCATTAAAGAATATTAGTTCAAAAACATGAGGTCAGCATTTTTTTTTAATTTAGGGCAGGATAAGATACAGTTTTTGGCATCAGATTTGATGTACCTTGGCAGGCTCTCCATCACGTCCCAGATACACAACACAGGAAGGCAGCACACTTCCCAATTAGCCAAGTCAGCTCCACATACAATATTTCTCAGCAGGGACTTATCCTCTCCACCAAGCGATGCAATTCTTTTATGTACATGGCTGACATCCTTTCTCACCCTGTCCATGAAAAGATATATCTTCCTTTAACAAATAAAAAATTGCAATGAAAATTATGCATTAGGGATTCTGGTTTGATCATCACACCAAGAGAATTTTCTCTTATCCTAGTCAGGTTGAATTCGGGCCCTTTTGTGGATACTAGCTCCCAAAACATTGATGGTTTTGGCATTATTCCTACACAGGAAAAGTCTGTTACTAAGTGAATATTTATCTACATCCTATGTTATACAACTTCTCGAATGAAAAAAATTCTACTAGGTGCTTATGTATTGTGGTAAACAAACACTGTTCAAGAAGATATGTAACCTATTTTTCCTGTTGGAGAAATTGTTTTGAGGAGGGGGAAGTACTTTTTAAGCCACAAAGTACTATATGAATGTATGTAGTTATCAACTGTCCACAAAAGGGACAAAATTTGATTGTTGTAGCTGAGAGGAAATAAAGGAGGGCATCAGATCCAGAGAGAAGAGAAGGAAACTAAAGAGAAATGCTTGGCCAAATAACCACCATTCAGAATAGAGAGAGAACCAATCAGAACTTGGGGCAGGTGTGAAAATAACAAGGGTCACCCACATGAAAAAAAAAAATTTAACTCCATACAAAAAATAAAAATAAAAACAACATTAGATAGAGGAAAAAATGGGCTAGGAAAATATTTATTCCAAATGATAGCAAAAAGCATGATACAGAATAAATAAGGAACTATTAAAATTCAATAAATTAATTTCCATTCCACCGTGGATAAGTGCTTTGAGAAGACCTGGTTTCCAAAAGAAGAAACACAGGCTAATAACATATGTTGGTTTCAAAAACAACAATAAAAAACTCAATCTCACTAATAATGATAAAGCCATGGCTAAATCAGAAAGCAATATTGATTCGGACTAGCTTGACTTCCTTTTATGAAGGGGTTATTAAAATCAGAGATGAAGGAAACACTATAGATATAGTTTACCTGGTTTTTAGGAAAGTGTTTTTCAATCAGCAAGCATTTATTAAGTACCCATTATATGCTAAGCATTATATTTGGCCCTGGAAATACAAAGACAAAGATGAAGCAGTCCCTGCCCTCACGGAGTTTACTGTGTGTCAGGGAAAAGACACACATGCACACATAAATATATACTAAATATTGACAAGGTAATTTGGTTGGGGGGAGGTACTAGCAATTGCGGGGTTTGGAAAAGGATTTTTGTAGGAAATGGCATCTTAACTGAACTTTAAAGGGAATTAGGGGTTAAAGAAGGAATTCTAGGTGTGAACGAGAGTCTTGCGAAGTCCTAGAGACAAGAGAGGAAATATCAGGTGTGAGGAACAGCAAGAAAGCTAGTTTTGCTCAATTGTAGTATGTGTAAAAAGGAATATATAATAAGGCTTAAAAGGGAGCCAGAATGTGAAGAACACAGAATAACACAGAACAGAGGGATTTGCTGAGTAGGAAAGTGACATGGTCAGGCCTTTGTTTTAGGAATATATATCTCTTTAGCAGCTCTACAACAGAGAGACTTGAGACATGGGGACCAGTTAAGAGGTTTTTGCAAGATGGGAAGTGAGAGTTTATGTGGTCCTGAACTAGAATGGTGGCTGAGTAAATAGAGAGAAGGGGATGGAGAGAATGTTGGTCTTGGCAAGGAGAAGGACCACCTCTTCTTCTGCTTAAAGTAAAGGAGAAGAATTTGGGGGACAATGCCGGGAGGTTTGAGATCCATGGGGGGGAGGAGATAGTGCTCAGGTCAGATGACCTCTGTTTTCTTATCAGAGTATTGAATGAGGACCTCTGCTGAGAGGATGGGAGTCTTGAAAAGAAGAGTTTGGAAAAGCTGAGGTAGAGTGTGACAAAGGACCAATTAAAGAGAATGGGCTCCAGTTGAACTTAAATAACGTAACTGGTAGTGGATTTGGTCCTGGCACAGAGTAGGTACAAAAAATGCCTGTTACGTTCTTTACCTACACCCCCTTCCCTTGTGTGATGATCTCTAGCACCTTTTTGCAACAGGAGAAAAGCGAAGGAATCCTCAGCCCTCATGAAGATGGAACCTGGAAATTGCTTCTGCAGGAATCACAGCACCCCCACACCCCTGCTTCCTCAGCAGCCTCAGCCACAGAACTGGCCCCCATTCGTTCAGAAATGAATATGGTTTTAGCAATAGAAATAACATTAAAGAAGATCTGTTACTGTCCACTTTGCCACTTCGCCTTAAGAACCACTAAACTTATCCATCTGACTTTGACCTAAAATCTTCCCTGCCCCCTCCCCCTACAGGTTGTAGGGATCATCTTTGGATCCTCTAGGACCACCATATTTTTCATGTGTTGTTGTTGAGTAGTTTCAGTCATGTCTGACTCTTTGTGACCCCATTTGGGGTTTTCTAGACTGAGATACTGAAGTGGTTTGTCATTTCCTTTTCCAGATCATTTTACAGATGAGGAAACTGAAGCAAACAGGATCATACAGCTAGTAAATGTCTAAGGTCAGATTTGAACTCAGGTCCTCCTGACTCCAGGCCTGGTGTTCTATCCGCTGAACCACCCAGCTACCCTCATTTTGCATGTAGTAAATGTTTACTAAATTAATTTTCATTCATTCATGGTAGGAAAAATATATTCTGTTGCTTGGGGCAGTGATAGGCAAGGGGGCCACAGATTCATGAATAGAGAACAGCATAGTGGTACTGTTGAACTGGGTAAATTCTATAGGGTAGGTCTTAGGCAGGGAAGAAATTAAGGCCAAAAGAGTGGGAGTAGCCTGGGAATGTGAATACTGAGTGATGTAGGATTGGAGGTCCCAAGGAGGATGAGGAATAGACCACAGGAAGAGATGAATGATTAGAAAATTATATTCAGATAAAGGAATTTTGAAATTGTTCATCATGGAAGTAAAATGTCTGTATGTGACAATGAACTGAAAGATATAAGCATCCTTCATGTAGAACTGAAATAGTATCAAGTAATAATGAGAGTTGAGTAAATTGAAAACTGAGAAAACAAAGGGTTTGAAGGAACATCAGTATATATGGCAAAGTCCCCTAGTATTAGGGCAGGGGGTTGGGATGAAGAGTAAATACTATAAGCCATGTACTGAACTCTTTGAGAAAAGAGAGGAAATAACCTCAGGGCTGGTAGATAAGTACTCTCAGAATATGGATTGAATAAGCTATGTAGGGGTACGTAGGTGTTACAGTGGATAGAGTGCTGGATCTGGAGTCAGGAAGTTTCATCTTTACAAGTTCAAATCTGACTTCAGATACTTACTAGCTGTATGATCCAGAGCAAGCCACTTTGTAATGGCTTGCTCAGTGGCCAGCACTTAAGCATGATCAGAGATGTGAATAAGAAATGACCAGACCATGTGGGTAATTCAAGAAAGAACCAGGAACTCCATTTAATGATTCTTTGAACAAGGTTTTTATAGAGCAAAATGATACAAGAGAAAAAAGAACTCAAGTTTTACTATCCTTGTCTTTAGCCTGTTATATCCTGGAAGTAATACAGAATGGATAATTTGTTAAGGAATACGTTATCTAGGTATTATCATTGTCTTTAGTTTGTTATATTGGAACTAATACAGAATGGATAATTTGATAAGGAATATGTTCTTTAGGTGCCTGAAGTCTCAAAATCTCAAATTAAAGGTCCTTTTAACTGTAGCCCAAGTCAAAAAGGGCCCAAGGCGCTAGCTTAACAAAGCCACATCAGGAGGGGCCCTAATTAGGGCACACGGTCAAGATTTTTATCTGAGTCCTGGATCAGGCCTTGTTATCAAGGCACGAAAAAGTCTTTGGGAAAGTCAGCTAACTCATTCACATAACAAAGGATGCTCTCAAGAGCAGGCTTCAAGGCCAGGGGGCCAAAGCCATGTTCATCAAGGACATCTACATAGAAACTGACCCCTAAGAATCAAATATATTGCCTTACTACACCACTTAATCCAGTTTACCTTGGTTTCCTCATCTGTAAAATGAGCTAGAGAAGGAAATGGCAAATCACTCCAGTATCTCTGCCAAGAAAATCCCAAATGGGGTCGTGAAGAGTCAGACATGACTGAAAAACTCAACAGACACAAAAGCTATCTAGGAGTGTACTTTTTTTTGAGGGAAGGTTGCTGATAGTGACAGAGAGAGTCTGTTACAAATAATCTTAATGCTATTCTCATGGAGAAGTTGGGGATAGTGGTGAACTGGGCTGTGATACATTTAGGTGTATTCAGAGTTCTTTGGTTGAACTCAAAAAATAGTCATTAATGGTTCAGTATCAAGCTAGCTGGCTCAGTGGATAAAGAGCCAAGTCTGGAGTCAAGGAGATTCATCTTCCTGAGTTCAAATGTGACCTCGGATACTCACAAGCTGTGTGGTCCTGGGCAAGTCACACTTATCCTGTTTGCCTCAGTTCTGCCCCATCATCTGCCCCATTCCTTCTCATATTTTCATCAAGAATGTCCTCATGTTGGGGTGGCAAGGTGGCGCAGTGAGTAGAACACCAGCCCTGGAATCAGGAGAACCTGAGTTCAAATCCGACCTCAGACACTTAACACAAAACTAGCCGTGTGACCTTGGGCAAGTCACTTAACCCCAATTGCCCTGCCTTCCCCCCTCCATAAAGCAAAAAATAAAAATCTAAAAAAAAGAAAAAGAAGAACGTCCTCATGTTCTCATAAAAGTGTTATATAGTTGGCATATTGGTTGGTACTTGTTGATGTCTTTTTTCAACAGTGATATATTGTCTGTCATTCCCCTTCCCCCTTCATTCTTTATCTTTCCATTCCTTTGATACATATGGAAAATCTATTGACTTCAAAGTTGTGTCACCTCCGTCAGATTTGTTCTGTTTGTTTTGGCCCAGACCTTCTTCCTCACTCTTACATGTGTTATATTTACCTGCCCTAAACTTACTCTCCGGCGTTTTCTACCTGTTCCTCAGCTACCTTCTCCACCAGGGTGGAAAAACCTCTGCCCGACAGCCCATTCTCCTGACTGGTAACTCCTTCACCTGGGCCGCCATTTCTTGAGAGGGCCGATCCATATTCATTTTACTCCCAGCTGACTGGCCCTGTGGATTTCTATATCTTTCCATCACCCATATTGTTCCCTACTCTCTTTATACCCAATTCATGCTTTCCAGCTGTGCTTTATTTAGGGTCTTCTCTCATCAGAATGTAAGCTCCTGGAGGGCGGAATGTGTCATATTTGTTTATATTTGTATGCCAACATTTAGTACAATGGTTGGCACGTACTAAGAACATAATAAATGCCTGATCTGTATGTGATTTTCTCTTTTTCCTATAGCACACTAGTTGTTTTGTTTTGTTTTGTTTTTAATTTTTTTTTAAATTTTATTATAGTTTACATCATTGATTTCCACAAGATTTTGAGTTACATATTTTCTCCCCCTCTTTCCCCCCCC
>CM053592.1:37073048-37086641 GCA_028646515.1 Pseudochirops corinnae | reverse complement strand
CCCCCCCCCTCCCCCACTAGTTGTTAAAGGTATTGAAGTCCACGTGTGGGGAAGACTTTACTATTGGCCCAGAGGTTTTATTCTGCAAGCCTTAATAATTCTGTTAAGGAGCCTGACCAAGGATTCAGAAATAACTGGTTTAGTCTTTTTTTTTTAAATCTCTCTCTTCTGTTATAGAACTATGCTTTTCAGTGAAGTGTTAGAAATTTAAAAAGGGGGAAATTGAAAAAAGCATTTACATTAAGGCTCTACCCCACAGGGACCACTATTTACCATTTCCTGCTATTTCAGTTTTCTACATTTCCTGTAGGTTTCTTGCTTTTTCTTTCTCTAAGGATTATGTCAATCTAAACTGTCTTTAAACAACCATAATAAATGTTCACAGGGTTGGAATTAGTAAGGAATTCAGAATAGATATGATTTTATTCCTCCTTAAATTGCTGAAATCCACAACAATTTTGGCCAGCATCTAAATTTTCTACCAACTTTTCCTATATTTAAAATCATGCCTCAGTAGTAATAAAACATAGAACACTGATTTGCAGTCATCCCTATTAAAATATAATAGAACTAAATATAAAAGAACTAAACTTTTTTTCTTGGAACTTGCACATAATTTATGTCTGCTTTCAAATGACCAACATGGCTAAGGATGGAAAGGTTAACCACCAAATAGGGTGTTCACTTCAATAGGGAGCTTTTGCCTGAGCATCCCCATTTCATGGAAATATGCAGGTTTGGGGGTTTGGTTTAGTTTGGTTTTTAAATTAGAAACTGGCGAATTTTCTTTACCTACCATTTATTTCTAGTGTTTTTAAAACATTGTTTTCTGTAGCTCCCTTCCTACATGTGGTTGTTCGATAAATATTGAATAATTTGAAATACAAATTAAGTAAACACCCATATGAATATCTCATTTAGGAGTGCACAGTCAGGCACACGGTATTATGGAGGGGAGGGGGATTTTTTCCCCCGGGGCCTTTCATTTCTCCCAGTAATAAAATCTTTTCCCATTCCATTGGAGGACTATATAAAGAATGCTGCACTTAAAATCAGAAGACCTCTTTTTGAATCCCAGCTTTATTACTTGCTTTCAGTGAGACATTAGACAAGTCACTGGGCCTCAGGTTCCTCATCTTTAAGATGAAGGGATTGGACTAATTGACCTTTAGGATACCATCCAGCTCTAAATCTGTGACTCTCCAGTCAATCTAGCCCACCTGTCAGTCTCTGGGCTACTTTCAGTTCCTTAAAAAATGTAACCATCTCACCACAGCTCCCAAAAGAAACTTTTTCTGACTCTTTAAATCCTTCCAAGATAACTATCATCATCCTTGAATCCCAGTATTACTCATACCTGCCTGCTGTTAACCCTAAAGCAGAGGTTCTTAACATAAAGTCTGTGAACTTATTTATTAATATTTTAATAATTGTATCTCAGCACAATTTGTTGTCTTTGTAACATAGATATTTTATTTTGTGTCTGCAAATAAAAGCATGATTCTGAGCAGGGGTCCATAAGCTTCACCATACTGCCAGACAGGTCTATGACACACACACACAAAGATTAATGACTCTTGCCCTAACTTCTCTTCATCCACCCATATATATTTATGCTCACCAGGAACACCTATGTATAGCCTGCTTTTCCAAAACAACCTTAACCTGGATTGCATCCTTGAAGAGAGATTATTCCTTCTTCCCCCCTGACCCCAGAATATTCTTGAAAACTCTCCTTTTTGTCCTCACCCAGAATTCCTTTGGTCTTTCAATGGCCTGCCATCTTCACTAGAACCTGACTTTATATTTGAAGTGATAATTTTGTCTATATCCATTCCCTTTTTGTTACAACTATTCTACCTATTTAGATTAGCACCTAAAGAAAACAGAAGCAATCTCTTTGTACTTGAATGCCCCCAGCCTGGTCAAGCAATGCTAAGTGGGCGCTCTGGGGTATCACTGAAGGCAGTGGGGTGGGGGGAAGAAACAAGGATTCAGAAAAAGGGGATAGAAGAAAGAAAAGAAAAAAGGTGAATGGGGAGTACAAAATGTTTAGTCTCACAGTTCAAGTGTCACTCAAAACCATATTCACGTTACAGGCTGGTGACTCCTCTCTTATATTTGAAAGGATAGATTGAATTTGAATTGAAAGCTCATGAGTATTTTTATCAAGTCCCCTTACCAGGTTGTATCTCCCTTTCACCTCGTTCACCACTTCTAACCATTATTCCCAACAACCCTGGTTTCTCACAATCTGTCTCCAGTCTGGTCCAAGATTCCTAACATATTTCTGCTGTAAAGTTCTCATCAGCTCCTTAGATGTATTTACATGCTGTTTAGACTGCCAAATTTAATTTAAAATGCCTTTGCATTCCTGCTCATTTCCTCCTCTCTCTACAGTTTACTAATCTGACTTCCAGTGACTCTGCATCTCCAACAGGACTTTGGGGACACTCTCAGGAAAAGCAAATATGAAAGTTTCTTTGTGTAGCTCAAGAACTGTGAGTCTTGAGCAGATAGGAATGATTATCAGAGTTTGTAGCTAATTTGTGTGCAGCCCGTGGCAAGCAGTAGACAGGGCTTTGGACTTGCTTAGGCAGAAGAAAGAATGGGAAAGGGCATTAACAGAAGGTTTTAGGGTCAGGCATGTGAATGGTGGTACCTGCTAGACCTTTCCGAAGGGCTTCTGCAATCCCACACCCATGGAATTCCTGCTGATACCACCCCAATTGTTGCTTTGAAAAAAACCTTGGGAACTTTTGAAGGATCTCTGGGTTCAGAAGCAGAGAGGAGTAACAGATGTCTAAAGCAAACCTGTCATACAGCCACCAGCCCCTGAGAACAAGCTCCCAGCAGAGGGACTTCGACTTCCTAAAAATGGCCCTCATCCAAGCTAGACAAACAACCCAAGATTCTACTAATCAGAGATTTATTTAAGGAGTTTTTTACATGTCTTTTGTTTTTAAAAATGCAGATGCAGGTGTAGAGGGAAATAAAATGCAGCCAAATGACAATATCCACAATGACTTCAAAAATGTTAGTGAATGTGTAAAAACTTGATCAGTCCCTAGTGAATTTAATGAGTTCCTCAGTCAACCTAATGAGAATACAGGCTACGGCTTTTTGATTGGAAGCATCTGAGGGGCACTTTGCCTTGAGTGAGATCTTTCCTCTCTGGAAAGATATAGACATTCCCTGTGAACAGGACTGACTGCAAATGATTAGCTAATTGGCAACTGTTTGGCACAATGGAGAGAGTTCTAGATTTCAAGTCAGGAAGACCAGAGTTCAAGCCCTGCCTGAGATACTTACTAGTGGTATGATCCTGGCCAAATCACTTAACTTCTTTTTCTCAGTTTTGCCTTCTGTAAAATGGGGTTAATAGCACCTACTTCTTAGAGTTTTTGTAAGGATCTAATAAGATAATGTATGGAAAGCCCATTAGAACGCTATATATATATTAGCTGTAACCATTGTTATACTTGCTAGAGAAACTACCATGCTCTATGGCTGATGAAAGCAGTCTCTTCACATTCATTATCTTTGAAAAGACATATCAGTGTGCAACAGAGTGGACCTGTGTGCTCGAGGCTGTGCACAGTTTCCTCCTACTCCTCCATCCCCCCGCCCAGAACAATGAATGGGCCCACAACAGAGGGAGATATATGTGTTTGCTAATGGAACCTGGCAAACATTCTTTAACCCCAACCTCTCTCATATGGAAGAGAAGGGGTTTTGTTGCATGATTTCAAAGCCAGGAAAGTTTATCCAGTAGCACCCCTAAGTTCATTTGTTTTTTTGAGTGTTTTCTATATTTTTTTTTCTATTCATGGCCTCTGTGAGTATTACACATCTTACACAGATTTTCTGAGGTTCTATAAAGGCATCCTCTGTCTAATCTACATATTGTAATTTGTTCACACAGGAAAGGTGAACCTCTTTTTACCAAAATTTGGGAGACTGTAGACAGAAATTATGTCTTAGGCTTATTACATTTTCTTGGAGCAGTTCTTGGAGTGGGTTGGGAAGAACTGAGCCAAGCAAAGAAAGTGACCCCCTTGGGATCTGATTTTCAGAAATGGTCATAAGCAGTGTGAGTCCAAGGCTTTGAAGGGGACCAGGGCCATAAGTAACAAAAAGGAAGCCAACATCTGAGTAATCAAAAAACCAGTGATGATTTCCAAGGACAGGTGATGAAGGGTCTCTTTCTCCTGATGTCAGGCAAGGAGGGAGAGCCAGAGCAGAACAAAGGATATAGCATCAGAAACCAGTCACTAGGCGGGTCATTTTTGTTTAATTATTTCTCTTTGTCACGAGACAGTGTTCAGTCTGGATCACATTAAGGGGACTTGTTTTGTTTTTGTCTTTTGTTTTTTTTCCCCCTAGAGGTATCTGTGATATAAATGTAAAATATTAAAATGTAAATTCTAAACAATAATTAATAAAATATAAAATTTACATATTAAAATATATAAGTATATATTAAAAATATAAATACTACTGGGTAAAGGACAAGATAAATAGTTTCAAACTTAGGGGGAATTTTCTTTCTTAGCTTGCCCTCTTCTGAATATTTAACTGAGTTGAGCATTAACAAGAGCATGGGAAATTTAGCTGAGAGGGGTTGACTAGAAAAAATTATTTTGACCATGGGTATTGCAATAGGGATTCTGGGTAACATGAGGGAACTGGGAACAAGGGGCGTGGGGAGCTAGCTACAAGAAGATGGACTAGATGCACAAAAGATGGCAGAGAGTACCAAAGACAAGCAGCCTATTTGAAATTTTGCCTGGCGCCTTCCCTAAGCCATAAATAGGAGAATGAGCCCCCTTCCTGCCCTTCCATCTCTTCCTCCCTTCTGCTCCTCTGTTCCCTACTCTTAAGTAATCAGAATCATATTAGCACAGTTCTTTAACTTCACTGTGGGTTAAGTAAGCTGTTCGGAACTGACCTGGAGAATTGCCATTTATAACATTGTTTCTGTGGGGAAATGGAAAGCTTTAAACAACTGATTTTAAAAATAAATAAATGTTTTAGTGATGCTTTTTTCCATCAATGTCACTTCCCAGTAAATTTCCCCTGGTTCTCCCCCAATACAACCATCCCTAACAACAAAATGGTATAATTAAGTGAGAGGTTCTTAGTCTGGGATCTTAAAGAGATTTCAGTGGATCTACAAACTTAGATGGGGGAAAAAAATTGCATCTTTATTTCCATATAATCAGTTTCCTTTATAATGCTATGGATTTTATTTTATGAATTTAAAAACATTATTCCAAGAAGGAAGCCAGCCATGCACTTCATCAGACCACTAGAGTGAAAGACACCAAGCTGGTTAAGAATCCCTGAGACCTTGGTCATGTCTGTTGGCTGTACCTCATTCTGAACCTAGAGTTCACCATCTTCTGGGAAGAGAAGGTGAACAAGCATTTACAAATAAGCTTTGGAAGCTCAACCAGCTTGTAATTGGGGACTTAGCTATTTCATGGTCTTGAATTGGGTCAAAATGCTATTCATTCTATGGCAAAGTTATTAATGTAGTTAAAATATTCTCTCTTTTTCTGTCTGCCTGTCTGTCTCTGTCTCTCTCTGTCTCTTTATAACTTGATATAAAAGGAGACTACTTTCTCATGATTGTTTTTGAAGGGGACTGAATTGTGGTCTCCATTAGTCAATACACCCTGAAATTCATGAAATGAGTTTTGGCCTGTTCTGCCCCTGATATTCCCAGTAAGTGGTAGCCTATTAGCATGTCTTTAGAGGTTAGAAATTTTTTAGACTATCATTTTTAGTTATTTCTCCCACCATTTTATTTTAAGCATATATTTTTGTGCCAGTCTATAATGAAATTTATCTTTTTGATCAATTATAAACCTTTATTGGTGGGAATGAGGACTTTAGTTTACAACCATTTGTCCGAAGAGTTTGGTTGGGAGTTTTGATACACATGGCATCTTGTACAGTCTGTCATGCTTTGTGAGTCAGAGAGGCCGTGAATTATGGAACCCAGTCAAAGATGAAAGCTCTTGAGGAGAAGTTGTCGTATGCCTCAAAACCTTCAGTGTGGTTTCCTGAAAATAGGCAGCAACTAAACGAGTTCTTTGCAAGTTTGCCACAAATGGGGCTTGCACCACATGCAGGTGCAAACATTTCTAAACTATCAGCGCTCTTGAATACCATTGCAGACTTGGTATTGTTAAAATGAAAACTTTAAGACAACTAACCTGTCCTTCCACTCCCCTAAATTAAAGAGGCTTGATTTAGTCCATTTGAAAGAAGGTAGCCTTAAGAATAATGTCATAAACCTGCGCAGTTTTTTTTTAATCTACTATACTTTCAAATCTTAGAGCACATTATTTAGTGGGAAACAATCAAATCCCTTCATCTCTGAAGTATTCTAAATCAGTGGAGTTAAATTCAAATAGGAATGGTGTCACTCAACAGTAAGTGAGCTGCATCTTGACTTAGTTTTAAAATGTGATATTATATATTTTATTATAGTTTTTATTTATTTTGTTAATTATTTCCCAATTATATTTTAAACCATTTTTGACACAGGAGTATTGGAAACTGCGTGAACTGAGTTAGTTTGACACTTCTGTTCTGAATAATGGACTGATGCCATACTTGACTTTACAGGAGTCATTTCACCTCTTTGGATATCAGCATCTTATCTGGAAAATTAGTAAATTGGACTAGTTTAGGGGTTCTTGATCTTGGTGTGAGGGACCCCTTTCCCTGTCTTGTCAAGCCTCTAGACCTCTTCTCAGAATAATGCGTTTAAATGCAAATATAAAAAGTACAAAGGAAGTTAACTATTTTGAAACAGAGTTATCAAAAAAAAATTTTAAACAGGATCACAGACTTCCAGGTTAAAAACCCCTACAACTAGATCTCTAAAGCTGTTTTCACATTGTCAAAGAGGATTTGGTTTTAGAATGGCCAGGAATTTGGATGGTGTATAGGGTGGAAACAACCAGCCTGATTATTTTATTAGATCTTTGTTTTTATTAGAAATGGAGAATTTAAAAAATTGGGCATTTTATTGTATATATCAACTATCATAAAGCCACCCTCAAAACACTATTTTAAGACAGTAAGTGAGCTGCATGTTGACTTAGTTTTCAAATGTGGTATTATGTGATTTATTGTGCTTTTTATTTATTTTATTCATTTTGTTAATTCCAATTACATCTTAAACCGTTTTTGACACAGAAGTGGTGTGAGCTACATGGAATGAGTTTGACACCTCTGTTCTACGTGACTATACAGGGGTCATTTAACTTCTTTGGGTATTCGGATATGACAACCTCGCCCCGAACCTCCCAATACATACATATTAAATAACCTTCAGTGACTTCCAGTTGCCTCCAGGAGTGAAGATGAAATGTTCTGATTGGCATTCACAGCTCTTTATAACCTAGCCCCCTCCTGCCTTGCCAGGCTTCTTGGACCTTATTGCCTGACATATACTCCAGCCCAGTGACTCTGGCTGTCCCCCATGCCTAAAATACTCTCCCTCCTCAACTCTGCCTCCTGACTTCCCGGAGTCAAAGGGAACTTTTGGTGGAACAATTCCCCAGCGCCTGTTAACTTAGAGCCTTCTGTTTGAGGGCAGACACTGTCTTTGGCTTCGTGTGTATCCCCAGCACAGTACCCCGGAACATAGTAGGCACTTATTAATGTTCATTTATTGATCAGATTGTTAAGAAATTGAGCAAGTTACTATGCTGAAGCAAGGATGGCGTTATAGATCTTGTAAATAAGAAATTAATGTGAGGGCAATGAAAGTTATCCTTTAGGTGTTTAAATGGCAGATTTTTACTCATCCTAAGAAAATTGGATTATAAGTGTACATATAGTTGCTAAATCCTGCCAGCAAAATCTGTCTTAAACTTTGTACTTATGTTAAAGGACTATTTGCACAACAAATGGAATGTCTGGAATACATTCACCAAACTTGTAAATATACTTGTGTAGGGTTTCACTTGACCTATTATTCTACAGACTAAAAAGTAGGTCCCTGAGCCAAAGATTAATTTGGAAGAGTGTGATCCTGCATGTTGTTTGTCTTATAGGCGGAAAACTTGGTGGCAGTCCCCATTAGGGACATTAGATTCTGACCATAGACTCTGTTGTTACAACCTTTGTGCCGTTTCTTCATATCCATCCTGTCCTCAAGAAAGTTCATCTTCAACAAAATAGAGGAGCATATGTTCTCACTGTGACCAGAATTTTCAGCCTTTGCCACAAATATGAAAGTGTGTCATATACTCTTTCAGGAATTACTGAAATGTCTACACTTTGTCAGTGGAGTTGTGAGCAGAGAAAGCCAGTGGGCCTGATATATACATACATACATATGACCATGTTATACATATACATATATATATATATGTATGTATATGTGTGTGTATGTGTGTGTATGTGTGTGTGTGTGTATATATTTATGCAGCCCTAACACAGCACCTGGAACATGGGAGAACTGAATCACTGCCCAAGCACTTGGAGTTTATATATGTAATATATATATGCTAGATAAACATTTTTTCCAATTACAGGTAAAACAGTTTTTAACATTTGTCTATTAAAACTTTGAGTTCCAAATTCTTTCCCTTCCTTCCTCCCCCTCCCCTCCCTAAGGGGCAGCTATGGAAAGCATATTTCCATATTAGTCATGTTGTGTAAGAAAACGTAGATAAAAAAAATAAAGTTTTTAAAAAGTATTCTTCAATCTGTATTCAGATTCCATCAGTTCTTTCTTTGAGGGTCAAAGGGTATGTACAGTTTAAAAACCCTTTGGGTAGTTCCAAATTGCTCTCCGTAATGGTTGAATCAGTTCACAACTCTACCAACAGTACATTAGTATTCCTAATTATCCCCCATCCCCTTCAGCATTTGTCATTATCCTTTTCTGCCATATTAGCCAATTTGATAGGTTGTGAGGGTGGTACCACAGAGTTGTTTTAATCTGCATATCTCTAATTATTAGTGATTTAGAGCATTTTTTCATATGATCGTAGATAGCTTTGATTACTTCGTCTGAAAATTTCCTGTTCATATCCTTTGACCATTTATCAATTGGGGAATGACTTGTTCTTTTAAGTTTGACTCAGTTTTCTCTATATTTGAGAAATGAGACCTTTATCAAAGAAACTTACTGTTAATTATTTTTCACAGTTAGGATTAGTTGTAGGGTTTCCTTCCATCCTATTTTCTTTTCTCTCTCTTTCTCTCTCCTCCCTCTCTTTCTTCCCATTTTTCTCCTATTTCCCTTCAGGGTAAGATAGATTTCTAAACTCAACGAAATGTATTTATTATTTCCTCTTTGAGACAATTCTGATGTAATGTTCAAGTGTTGTCTGCCAGTCCCCCCACATTTACCCTTCCATTATATAAGCTCTTTTGTGCCTCTTTTATGTGAGATAACAGCCTCTCCCTCCCTTTTCCTAGTGCATGCTTCTTTCTCACACTTTTATTTTATTTTTGTAGATGCCATCCTGTTATATCCATGCCCTCAGACTTCTTCCAACTGCCTTAATAATTATAAAGCTATTAGGAGTTATAAGTATCATCTTCCCATGTAGGAATGTAAGCAATTTAACCTTATTGAATTTCTTATAATTGCCCTTGCCTGTTACCTTTTTATTTGAAAGTCAGATTTTCTATTCAGCTCTGGTCTTTCCATCAGAAATGCTTGAAAGTTCTTTATTTCAGTATATATCTTTTTTTCCTTAAATGATTATACTCAGTTTTGTTGGGTAGGTAATTCTTGGTTGTAATCCTAGCTGCTTTGCCCTCTGGTACATCATAGTCTAAGTCTCCTGATCCTTTAATGTAGAAGCTGCTAAATCTTGTGTTATCCTGACTGTAGCTCCATGATATTTGAATTGTTTCTTTCTGGCTGCTTGCAGTATTTTCTTCTTGACCTGGGAGCTCTGGAATTTGGCTATAATATTCCTGGGAGTTTTCATTTTGGGATCTTTTCCAGAAGGTGCTTGGTAGATTATTTCCATTTCTGTTTTACCCTCTGATTCTCAGATTTCAAGGAAGTTTTCCTTTACAATTTCTTGAAACAGTGTCTACGTTCTTTTTCTGATCATGGCTTTCAGGTAGTCCAATAATTCTCAAATTATTTCTTCTCGATCTATTTTCCATATCAGTTGTTTTTCCAATGAGATGTTTCACATTTTCTCCTATTTTTTCATTCTTTTGATTTTGTTCTTGATGTCTCATGAAATCATTACCTTCTAGTTGCCCAGTTCTAATTTTTAAGGAATTATTTTATTCATTGAGCTTAAGTACCTCTTTTTCCATTTGACCCCTTCTACTTTTTAAGGAGTTCTTTTCTTCAGTGAATTTTCGCATATCTTTTCACATTTAGCTAATTCTACTTTTTAAAGTGTCCTCAGTGGATTTTTTGTGCCTCTTTTGCCATTAAACCTATTCTGGTTTTTAAGGTGCTATTTTCCTCAGTATTTCTTATGCCTCCATTAACCAGGTATTGACTCTTTTTTCATGATTTTCTTGCATCATTCTCATTTCTTTTCCCACCTTTTCTTCTACCTCTCTTATTTGAGTTTTAAAATCCTTTTTGAGCTCTTCAAGGAATTCTTCTTGGACCTGAGACCTATTCACATTTTTCTTTGAGGCTTTGGATATAGAAGTTCATTTTTTGACCTTCACTGCCACCAGAGTAACTTTCTATGGTCAGGTTCTTTTTATATTGCTTAGTCATTTTCCAAGTTATTTCTTGACATTTAACCTGTGGTGAAGTTGGGCTTTGCTTTTGGGGTAAAGGAGGCACATCAGGTTTTTCATGCTGCTACTTACAGAGCTAGGTCTGAGGGTTTGTAAGTTTTCAGTTCTTCTAAGGTGGTATGATCTAAAAAGATGTGTGGTCACTGCTCTTCTGGCCTGTTCTCTGGTCTGTGACTGACCATAGCCACTCTTTACCCCCCTAGAACTGGATTAGGTCCCCACTCCCTTTGGTCGCAAACTTTGGTATGCGTGGCCTCCCCTGGATAGTACTCTCCTCCCACCCCAGTGAAACAGACCTTTCCTGCTGACCTTCTAAGTTGCTTTGGGCTAGAAAACTGTTTCACCCTGTCCTTTTATTGGCTCTGCCATTCCAGAATTCATTTTGAAGTGTTAATTTAAAGTTGTTTGGAGGGGAATTTTGAGCACTCAGGTGAGTCCCTTCCTTTACCTCACCATGTCTAAAAATAATTTCTTTGTAGCCTGAAAAACAATCTTATAAATAAGATATCTGTAAATGCTCTCAAAATGTCTGTTTGGCTATGAAGTGGTTTAGGAATATTTTACCAGCCCAGGTCAGCATGGAGAGACAGACAAGGAGGTCTGTGGACATTGGGCATAGGGTCAAACCAAGAGTACCCATGGGGAGCATTCCAACACAAAGAAAGGCTGTGTACCAGGGCAAAAAGAGGTCTCAGATCTAGCATTGAGGACCTAAATTTGTGGAGGGTGCAGGAATGGGTGCCAACTGGCAGCTCTGTAATTCACTTCCAAGTTCTGAGTCATAGATCCAAGGTGGACTAATGCCTAGGTGTGGCATTCAGAAGTGAACAGGAACCTTGGACCTAGCTTCTATACAAAATAAGGAACAACTTCAGAAGCCAGCAGCAACTGTGTGGCTCCAAATACGAGGAGCAGACTGCAATTTCTAGCCTAGTCTGGAGCCTATGGAATAACAAGACTGGAATCTTAGACCAAAAGGTAACCTATAATTCTGTCACTCTGAACCAGCAGACCTTTCCACCTGACTTATAAACTGAATCCAGCAACAGTCTATTGAAACCCTAAATAGACCAAGTCAGCAGGACTGTTGCTCAGACCGAAATTCACATCAGGATCTGTCAGAGCTCAGAAAAGGGGACAGTAGTTGTCAGACTTTACCCTGAATTTTTCTTTGGTACACAAGGAAAACAGCAAGCAAAACCAGTCCAGACATTCCCTCTAGATGTATATAGAGTCTGATCCTAACATAATGTTTCAAGTCAGAAGTAGATTTGATGAATGTACCCCCCAAAAAAATCCCCCAATAAAAAGTTATTATCGGGGACATTTAGGATATGTCCCAGAAGAAAAGAATGACTTCAAAACATCCACAAATGGAGCCTCAAAGAAAAACAGAGCTTGGGCACAAGTTCAACTAGAATTTTTGAAGAGATGAAATAAAAATATTTTAGAAAGTTTTTAGAAACCTTTTTATAAATTAAATTAGTATGCTAGAGGGAAAAGTGGAAAAGAAATGAGGACTGTAGAAGAAAGAATTGGAAAAAGCAAAATGGCACAAGAGGTACCAAACTTGCGAAGGAAAATAATTCCCTGAAAATTAGAATGGACCAAGTAGAAACTAATGAATCTATGAGACAATAAGAAACACTAAAACAAAGTAAGATGGCTGAATAAACAGAAGAACGTGTCAGGTATCTCAGCATAAAAACCTGATCTGGAAAACAGATCTAGGAGAGATCATTTAAGAATCATTGTACTACCAGAAAGTCATGGCTTAAAAATTTTTTTAAAAAGAACCTGACATCATATTTCAAGAAAATTAGCCATATCTGTTAAAATCAGGGGGAGCAAGGTAGAAATTCTCAAATAAAAAATGCACAGGAACACTGTAGCCAAGCACCATAATTTTCAGGTTGAAGAAAGAGAAAGACACAGAGAGAGAGAGAGAGAGAGAGAGAGAGAGAGAGAGAGAGAGAGAGAGAGAGAGAGAGAGAGAGAGAGACAGAGAGAGAGGAAGGAAGAAAGGAAGGAAGGAAGGAAGGAAGGAAGGAAGGAAGGAAGGAAGGAAGGAAGGAAGGAAGGAAGGAAGGAAGAAAGGAGGAATTCAAGTACTGAGGAGCCATACACTCAGGATCACACATGATTTAGCAGCCATAGTTTCTGCTGGCTTCTGAAGTTGTTCCTTTTTTTGTACAGAGGCTAGGTCCAAGGTTGCTGTTCGCTTTCTAATGCCACACCTAGGCATTAGTCCACCTTGGATCTATGACTCAGAACTTGGAAGTAAATAACAGAGCTGCTAGTTGGCACCCATTCCTGCACCCTACATAAATTTAGGTCCTCAGTGCTAGGTCTGAGACATCTTTTTGCCCTGGTACACAGTCTCTCATTGTGTTGTGAAGAGCTTAGAATATGATATTCCAGGAAGCACAGGCTTAAAAACCAAGAATAACTTACCTAGCAAAACCTAGTATAATCTGACTAGGGGGAAAATGGATCTTTAATGAAATAGAGGATTTCTAAGCATTCATGAAGAAAAGATGAGAGCTTCATAGAAACTTTGAAGTACAAATATAAGAGTGAAGAAAACATGAAATGGTAAACATTAATGAATCATAAGAGACTAAACAAAGATAAACTATTTACATTCTAATATGAGGAGATGATATTTGGGTCCTTTCTGAACCCTATCATCATTGGGGGTCATGGATGATATGTAATTAGGACAAAGTGTTTGGAAATGTTTTGCTTATACATATACATATATATATACACATGCATATATATATACATATATTCATATACATATATACATATACACACACATATATATGT
>CM053592.1:37039800-37066659 GCA_028646515.1 Pseudochirops corinnae | reverse complement strand
GGGGGGGGGGGTAGTTCTTTTCATATCATGACAAAGTAGGGAATAGGAAAGAAAGCTATGTGCTTTTTTAATTATAGTATCCATCTTGGTCTATTTTTTAGAACTCATAAAACTAAGAATCAACTAGTATGCTTTAAGCAAATGTGAATAAGAAACATATGGATCAAATTAAAATAATTTTAAATGATGAATTTTAGGCATGAGAGTTTTTACTTTACAACTAGTCCTAAAGCCAAAATGTTTTGAACTGTGGTTTTCAGTTTGACTACTCTTAGTAGTTAACTAATCCTTACACTAAGACTAACTAGTTTGTTAGAATATTGTTTATTATACCTTATGTGGAGGAAAGAAGCCCTCTTCTTTGATGGTGGAATGTGTAAAGAACATGAAATAATTTTTTTTAGAAAGAAGTCTTTTGTACATTTCAGCTTAACCCTAAGTTTAAATATTCATATATGGAATATTCTCAAATTAATAGCAAGACAAATAACTGTTTAGTGACTTCTTAGAAAATAGGATTTCTTTGCTCAGAATTAGACTGTTTTACTGGAAGGAATCTATTCACACAGAATAGTGTCAATGATAGAACTTCCAGGGTTCTGATTATAGAAGCCTCTCCTCTGTTTGACTTTTAAAGCCCTTCCTACTTGTCTAGTCCTCTTATACCTTATAACACCACCTTCCCCACAAAGCCCCTCCAGGCACCTTGCAATCCAGTGACACTGGCCTCCTTACTGTGGCTCAAACAAGACAGTCCATCTCCAACTCAGACATTTTCACTGGCTTTCCCTCTGCTTCCTGGCTTCCCAGACTTCCTTCCCCTCTCACTTAAAATCTTACCTTCTATAGGAAATTGTTCCCAATCCCATTAATTCTAGTGCCTTCCCTCTGAGACTACCCCCAGTTTATCTTGTATGTTTCTTGTTTGAACATGGCTGTTAGTGTGTTGTCTCCCCCATCAGACTATGAGCTCCTGGAGAGTAGAGACTATCTTTTGCCTTTCTTTGTATTTGCATCTGCTTAGCATGGCACCTGGCACATTTTGTTGTTATTGTGGAGTCATCTCAGTCATGTCCAGTTCTTCATGACCCCATTTGGGGTTTTCTCTGCAGAAATACTGGAGTGGTTTGCCATTTCCTGTTCCAGCTCATTTTACAGATGAGGAAACTGAGGCAAACAGGGTTAAGTGTCACACAGCTAGTAAGTGTCTCAGGCTGGGATTTGCATTCATGCAGATGAGTCTTCTAGACTCCAGGCGTGGCACTCTATCCACTGTGCCAACTAACTCCCCAAATGGTACATACAGTAAGTACTTAATAAATGCTGGTTGACTGACTGACTACCCTCTTGGCACTGCTTGAGTTGTTTGGTGTTTATTTTTTTAAGATTTGAAGTTATATCTAATACTTAATCCTAAACCTAGAAAATTACCCCTAATTAACCTAGTTAATCAAACCTAATCCTGAACCAAGAAAAGGTTGCTCCTTCATTTATTAATTCAACAAGTGTGCACTGAATGTCAGCTGTGCACAAGGCACTGTGGTCGGATGTAAAAGATGAATAAATTACTCACACCATCAATATCCTGGTTAATTATTATTCTTGTTTCCAGGCATCCTTTCAGATTCCTACAAGTTGCTATCCCTGTAGTTTAGCCCTGAAAGTAGATAATGCCATGTTTCTATATTACAGTCTTACGGACAGCAATTGGGAACATTCACAGAATCATAGATTTAGAGTTGGGAGAGAGCTTAGGGACTATCTAGTCCAACTCTCTCACTTTGGTTCACAGAAACACAATTATTTGCCCTCAGTTACAAAAGGTAAGTACAAGATGCAGGACTTGATCCCAGGTCCTTGACACTGGCATCCCTTCTCACTGTCCTGCCACCAATAGGACCCCAAATGGGCCTCAGATTCAAGTAACTTTGACATCCAAAACAGTTTAGAATCTGTTCTTTGAGATGCCTCCTTTTTATACTTAGATTGTTTTGTCTTCCTCAATTTCTTAACAAAGCTAACTTTTTAAGTTTTTAGGACACTTATGAGATTGTCAGGGGATTGAGGACTGCCCTCAGTGAATAGGAGTGGGGACAGCCCCAGGAATTGATAGCAGAATGGATGTAGAATTAAAAGGTCCTGGAAGAGAGAAGAGAGTTGATTTTCTGCAGTCCTGGAGAAGATTGATTGCTACTTGTTGGAGATATATAGAGGTAGTTTTTGTTCAGGCGTGTGCTAGGCAAGATGACATCTGAGTCTCAGATGCTGGGTTTCCGAGAGGAAGGAAAATTACAAATACCAGATATCCATTTTAAAGTTTTTCATTTTAATAGCTGGTATCTTGGGAAGAGTCAGAGATAGAAGATCTATCTCATAAGAGCAGGCATGAGGGTTGTGAGCCAGGCTATTTGGATTAGTCAGATGGCATAATCAGTCAAATTACAGTCAATTACATTAGAACATTTTCTATATCCTGGATAGTTCCAAGAGTTTCTGGTCTTTACACAAGTCCACTGGAAATTCTAAGAGCATATGAATAGAATGGATATTGATCATGTCTAAATGAAGTCATACTATACACGTGCTAGCCAGTATAAGCCAAAATGGAAACCTATAGGGTAGTGTTTGTGTTTTTTGTTGCCATCTTAAGAAGTTTTTTTCTTAAAAACCCTGTGCCAAAAACTGAGGTAGACAAGTGGAATTATTAGAATAGAATCTGCTAGTATTAGAAAAACACTTCTAAAAGAGGCCAACATGATGGTTTAGGAATGGGAGTATCTAGAGAGAAAAGAAATAAATCCAGCAGTTTAATTTGCTTTTTTTATCCTGTTCAGACTATAGAATGAGAGTCTAATCCCAAGAATTGAAAAACATTATAATTTATAATATATATTAATATATATTATAAACATATATTTAAATATTTGTATAAATATATATATATATAATTTATAATAAATTTTCACCCACCTTATAGATGTGCAGGGAGGCATTAAGCTACTGTTTTCTGTTTTTACAAGTGTCAGACAAGTATATTAAGCAAGATTCCCCATTTTAACCACCAAACAAAAGAAAGTCTTTATTCTTAAATGGCCTGTATCAAGCTGTATCAACCCCCATGGGATAAGAAATATTTCTCGTAAGGAATTATAAAAATTATTGATAGAGAAACTGAACCAAATATAGCAAGAATTATGGTTACCAAGGGATACTGTAGAATTTTGATATAAGAATAGACTTAGAGCCCATTTAGATAAAGCCAGGCAGCAAGATAGAGAAGTGCCTTCTGTGAAAATGAATTGTATAGTTATCTTACCTCTCCCTAACAGACTGTGGTTTCCTTGAGGACAGGGACCAAAACATCTTGGTTTTTATTTCCCATACAGTACCTGGTATAGTACTTTGAACTGAGTAGGTGTTCAGGAAATGTTTATTAAATGAATCAATGGTAAGGGCAGTATGATTAAGGTAAAGAGGAAAAAAGATCTCCTAAGATGAGCATAATAAAGAAAAGCCTAATGGAAATAATGGAAAAAGTGAGACTTGATCTATGCCTTAAAAATAGTGGGGATCCAGAAAAGATCGGTACAGGAATATAGTGGCAGCAAAGGCACAAAGGATATAATGAAAAAGCAAAAATATAAGTTGATTACTTCTGATGTTTGATCAGTTGGTAAGAGTTGAGAAAGGAAGTGGCTGGAAGTTTGATTTCATCAGCAAAGTTCACAAGAATTTCCTCCACCCCTCCTCCACTAACCAACCAGTCCCAGCCCCAAAAAGAGGCACGGTAAAAAGACAGTTGGGGGCATTGGTTGATGTACTGGATAAAACACTGTGCTTCAAATCAGGAAGACTCATCTTCCTGAGTTCACATTTGGCCTCAGACACTTACTAACTCTGTGACCCTGGGCAAGTCACTTACCCCTGTTTACCTCAATTCCCTTATCTGTAAAATGAGCTAGAAAAAGAAATGGCAAACCACTCCCAGTATCTTTGCAAGAAAACCCCAAATGGGGTCACAAAGAGTCACATGACCGAACTGGCTGAACAACAACAGCAACAAAAAGTTCAGTTTTTCTAGTCAGTTAACAGCCAGAGTCATGGAGAACTGTTGAGTGTCTCATTTTCTGCAAATTTAGAATATTCCCATCACATAAGGAGATTGAACTATTTATATTTCTTATAGGGCCAAATAATAACCACAGGCATACAAAATGCAGGTTACTCTCTTAAAGAAGGAAAGGTTGAGGACTGGAGAAGGGATGACTCTGTCACCTGTGTATTATTGGTTTGCCAGGGAGAATGAAGCATTCTTTGAAAGAATAGAAGTACTATAAGAAAGAAATTAGGGGGAAGATAACTCTGAAGAGGCTCAGAAGAGGATCCAGACTCACCCCAAAGAGGCAGCTCAGTAGCACAAGAAATAAGAGAGGAATGGTCCTGGCTATGGAAGTGAGAACTTTTGGAACACAAATACTGCTTTTATCACCGATATCACTTGAATGTAGGAGCTAAGTGAACAGCTAGTTAAATTGTTGAATTTTCATGAGATACTTCTGATAAAAGCCTAATATTCAAGATATACAGGCAACTAACACAGATATGTAAAACCAAGAGCTATTCCTGAATAGATGAACAGTCCAAGCATATGAACAGTTTTCAAAAGAATTACAAGCCATCAGTGCCCCCTCTAACAGAGTGTGATCCAAATCACTAATCACTAGAAACACAAATCAGTCATCAAAGTCAAAAATTGGAAGAAACCTCAGCAGCCCTCTAATATAACCTGTACAGGAAAGGAATGCTCACCATAACAAATATGACAATTGGTCATTCAAACTCTATTTGATGACCTTTAAGGAGAGAGAAACCACCACCTCTCCAAGAAAGTCATTCCACTCTTGGGCAGTCCTCATTGTTAGGGGCACCAAGCCTCTTTATAGCTTTTATCCATTGATTCTGCTCCTCATTGTCCTCTCTGGGACCAAACAAAGCAAGACTAATCCTTCTGCCACGTGACAACCCTTCAGTGCTTTAAGACAGTTGCTACGTTTCCTTCTCCTCTCATTGGATCTTCTCTAGGTTAAACAATTTCACTTCTTCCAATTAAAACAACTCTCATTTTCACCTATTGTCACACCTGGAATATTGTCAAAGACAATGAACAATGGATATAGTGTTGAAAGGGCCTCTCTAGTTCCTTACGTGTGAACCATATTTTCCACCTTTTTTTTTGTTTGCATCCTTGCCTATGTCTGTTGCACTGAAGTTACCAATTACCAAAGTGAAATTCTTATGCTGGATACAATTCAGTTCCTCTACTAGTATATTCACTCATCCATCACTGGACAAAGATCTCATATTTAGAGTCCCAACAAATTAATGTCCATAGTCTAAAAAATGTGGTTCTTAGCATCTTCTGTTCCATTTTCTGTCACTGCTATCATTAGCATAGAGGCTGAAGAACTGAGTGATAGTTTATAGTTTTTTTTTACTTCATAGTTGTAGTGTCCAAAAAATCATAACCAGCTTCCTAGCTCACTACTAATGATTCTTTCCAGGCTTAGCTAGGCTGGTCCTTGGAAAACATATAACCTATTGCTAAGGTTATACTCAAAACTGTTTCTTCATAGTTGAATGTATCAGAGCCCATCACCTTTAAGAACCAGCATCATTTCCATGGAATAATGAGGCACTAGATTAAGACTTGGTAGAAGAGAGAAAATATAATTTAATAAATATAATTGAAAAATTCTACTAGTGTGTTCAAAAATTCAACTGTATGTATGTGCATATATATATATATATACATATATACACATACACACATATGGGGGAAGGAAGATATGGATAGATAATTCATGTGAAAAAGATGTGAGAAAATTTCATGTAATACCAACTGTATATGAATCAGCACTTTAATGAGGTAGGCAAAAAAGTATAAGTGACCATAGTGCTGAAGGAGAATATAGTCCCAGTATTTGCTACTCAACTCAGACCACATCTAGAATTTTATGTTTAGCTTTGAACATTTAGGAAAGGATGTTAACAAACTTGGAGTGGTTTTCAGTGTGGTCAATATACTCAAAACCATATTGTCAAAGATGGTTGCAGTAACTGGAGATGTTTAGCCTGAAGAAGAGAGCCCAGGGACAGCTAGGTGGTGTAGTAAATAGAGCGCTGACTCTGGAGTCAGGAGGACCTGAGTTCAAATCCCGCCTCAGACACTTAACAGTTACTGGCCATGTGACCTGAGGCAAATCACTTAACCCCAATTGCCCTGCCCTTCTCCTCCCTCAAAAAAAAAAAAGAAGAAGAAGAAGAAGAAAAAGAAGAAGAAGAAGAGAACCCCGATAGCTATTTGTTCATACATCTTCTCATATACAGGACTGTCACATTAAAGAGGGATTCATTTTGTTTCACTTGGTCCCAGGGGGCAGATAAATGGAGTAAAGATTGCAGATATTCACAAGATATAAAGAAAAATCTGTTAACAATCAGAACTATCAAAATGAAATGGACTGTCTGGAGAGGTAGTGAGTTTCCCATAATTGGAGGCCTTCAGATAGACAGTGAATGATTAGTTATCAGAGATATGAAGAAGTAGTACCTGTTTAGGTACTTGATGGACCAGATCACCTCTGAGGCTCCTTCTAACTCTGAGATTCTGTGATTAGAAAATATTCAGTGGATGGATGGGTTTGTAGGACATAGTAAAAATGATAATGTACCTTAAACTAATTTACTGATTTAATTTATTAATACCTATACTGTTCTATCATACTAGATGATCATGAGGAAATGTCCTTCATAGAAACTTAAACTTATTTGGGGGAAATGAATGAGAACAGCAAGAAATATTCCACCTAATAGAGGTAGACTTGGCTTACTAGACTTTAATAGTCTCATAAAAGAATCAACTCCATCCAATATCAGTCAGGTAATATAAACATAAGTTAGTGGAACAGAATAGAGATGTTGGAAATAGAACCAAATATTTACAAAAGAACAGTGTATCTTAAACATATGGAAAAGAAAAATAGAAGTTATTCTTTAATAAATACTCTTGGGAGCACTAGATAGAGATGACAGGAAATAGCTTTAGAAACACTCCGTACCATAATAAATTCTAGCTATATCATAGATTTAAACAATGAAAAAAAAACATTAAAGGATTAGAAAGAATGAAATAATAGGCTTATGTCTGCTGTGGAGTAAAGGTAAATATATATTGAACAAATAGAGGAAATTGGGAACATTGGTAGGTAGATTTGGTTTAAATCAGAATAAAAATGCTGTACCACAAAAATGAGATAGTGATAAAAAGAAAAATAATTGATGAGAAAAACATTTCTGAGAACTATGAGATAAAATTTTTACATGAGAAAATATGCAAGAAATTGATATAGTCAAGAACAGTCATCTATTCTCTAAAGTATAAGAAGAGACGTTTGCAAAAGGCAATATATAAATTGCACATGATAACTTGAAAAGTGTGCAGCTTTTCTTCTAATGAAAGAACTGCATATTTAGACAATTCAAAAATATAATTTCACCATCAACTGTACTAAATGTCTCCAACAAAACCATATCAAATATAACTCAGTTCCTCAAACATTGAATGCCAAATTGGTGCAGAGAACACTGGCAGAGACAGGTGGTAATACAAAGTCCAGATAAGAAATGGTCCCTTTAAAGTATGTCATCCCTGGAAACTTACTGTGTGTGGTGATATTACACACAAGCATAACTATCATATGTAATAAGTACTTTAGAGAAGTACAAAACAAAGTAACTATTTCCACTTATGAATAACTGTGGTATGAACGTCAGGCACATACCTAATAGTGACAGATTTGCATTACAGATTTCCATCTCATCATTCTTCTAACCCAACTAATTACTTTAAGAAAATCACCAATAACAAAAAAGGAAAGATTTTAATTTGTAGTCATACAAAATGTTATTTAGAAATACACCATTTAGGAACAGCTTCAGGAGTAATTATTTTATAAAAATGAGGTACAAGAGGAAGAATTGATACAGAGAAATTAGATGGGGAGGAGGGCTGGTAGTTCTGGTAACCTACTTCCATCATGAAAGGGTTTAAGAGGGAACAATACATATGTATAGATGTGTGTGTGTGTGTGTGTATAAAAGTTTAGAAGAGTATAAAAGTTTTCTAAATTCAGAAGAAATAAAACAGTAGGGGTATAGGAAGGGGGAGAAGACAAAAGAGGGATCTTTAGAGGGGAGGGTGAGGGAATAGGTGAAATAGGAGTATATAAGGGTGTTTAGATTTATGGGAATTGGAGGATAGGGGAGGGATCCTTGGAGGGTCTTAGGCAAGTCATAGGAGGGCAAGATAGTAGGTAGAAGTAAAGCAGAGGAGGCAGGAGGGATCGGAAACAAGAGGTATAATCACACATAAAAACAAGTAGAATAGATTTGGGAAAGTATATGTCTATATATGTATGTATATGTGTTTGTGTATGTATATATAGCTATAGAGAAACATATCTAAAATTTATTGTGGCCTTCTGGGAGGGATTGGGGGGAGGAAATAAAAGAACAAAGTACATGAGAGAACAAAAGAAAACTCACAAGGAAGCAAAGATGGACAATTCTCAACATGAACATCATTTATCATATAGGCTTTCTTGAAATGAAAATTTATTATAACATATTTTGAATTCTCTCTTACGTTCTGCTATGCACATGACATGCTTTTTTCTTCATTTCTAACTTTGTATTTAAGTTCCAACATTTAAGTTTATGATATTTTTTGTTTCTTTTCTCTGTTCTGTATTTGTGTTCTGGTGTTTGAGTCTAAAATAAAATTTTGGAGAAAGAAAAGAAATATGTGACCAAAGAAATATGTGATTTTATTTTTTAAAAATTTACTTGAACTCTCCAGTTCTAACTACTAAAACAAAGGTAAGATACTATCTTCTAAATAAATCTGTATTTGGCACCAGTGCAAAGGGAAGCTATGATGCCATCCTTTTGATTTCCTCAACACACCAGCAAGCTCTTTGTATATATGTTGCACTTACTTATCTATGTATATGTTGTTTTTCCTCATTAGGACATAAGCTCCTTGAGTGCAGAAACTATTTCGTTTTTGTCTTTGTCTTTCCAGTACCTAGCTTGGTGCCTTGAATATAGTTAGTTGCTGAATAAATGCTTATTGAATGGAATTGTTTTAATAGGCAACCAGACTTTAATCAGAAATTTAAGTATGAAAACCAAGACAAAAGTTGCTTTTTATCCAATAGACCATAAATTGAGAATAGGAAAACAGCTAAAGTGTGAAGACAAATGTTAAATGTTTAATTTAGATTACATAATAAAGTAGATAGTGATAAAAATAAAAAAACCTTATTGTTGTAAGAAGAATAACAGAGACCCTTTAAGATACCTATATCTGTGGTGTTGCTATGCCATAATTGGGCTCTGGCCCATCCCCCTGGTCATACCAAGTAAGCTCCTTTGTGAGATAAGTTGATGAATGTGTTTCTAGCATAAAAGAGATTAATTAACTCTGAGGAGACGCATAACTTCTCCAAAGTCATCCTGCTTACTGAAATCTATAATATTCCACAATGAGGAACTAGGAGGATTTCCAACAAATTGTCATGATAAAAATCTGCAATAAAGAGAAACTGAGCTTTCAATCAGCTTGTCTCAACAGACTTATTTGTATCTCACTAAACTAGGGCATGACAAATTTTAATGTCTCTCTTTTAGCTCTTGTGGGTCAGGGTTGTTAGGTGATCTTGATTTGTTGGAATCTACAGAAATTAAGACATACATTGAGATATTTCAATTAGCAAGATACTCCTACCAAGTTAAGTTCATCTCTTCTAAACTTACTACTATGCTGCTAACTCTAGCCTTGACTGGCTCCTTCAGCCTCTTCTCCCCTCTGATTGGATGGCCAGAAGGCAGAGTACCAAACTCCTCGCGATGCCTTCCTTTGTATATGGCAGAAGCTAAACTCTTAGCTCACGAATTTGTGTCTGCTGTTCTGCCTGATTTCAACTCCGTTGAACAAGATGCCCCCATGCCAGGTACTCCCTAGTGTTCTCTCCTTTTCCTGATTCTTTTTGTGTGCTCCTCCCCTTAGAGTGTAAGTTCCTTGAGGTCAGGGACTATCTTTTTACTAATTGTAACCTCAGAGTTTAGCACAGTGCCTGGCACATAGTAATAAGTGCTTATAAATATTTATTAGATTGGAGATGTGGGTGTTTTCTACCTTTGTGAAAAGCAAGTATATTCACAATTCCGTCTGAACATAACAGGAAAAGTATCCATACATATGCAATTCATACATGAAGTGTTTATTGAATGTGCTTAGAACCATGCTAGTGGTTGTTCACATGACATAACTACATTAAGTTATTTTAAGCCACACTGAATTCATTTTTCCTTTTTCTTATTTACAGGACATAGAAGAATCACAAAATCATAGTGTGGAACCTGTTATAGATGACTACAAAAAGATGGGAACCCTTTTTGGTGAACTAAATAAAAGCCTAATCAACATGGGCTTCACAAGGATGTATTTTGGAGAACGGATTGTAGAACCAGTCATAGTCATTTTCTTTTGGTTCATGCTCTGGTTTCTTGGCCTACAAGCTCTTGGACTAGTTGCTGTTCTTTGCATTGTCATTATTTATGTACAAGAATAAAACATAGCTGATCCATGTGTGGTTTGACATATGGAAGCCATGTTGTATGTTGTCGGATATTTAAGCAAACAAGAACTACAGAAATCTGCTTTGTTACAAATTATGTCAACCATTTTCTAACTAAATTTATAAATGGATGTTCTTTGAAAATAAAGTCAACTCTTCTTTATTTGGGGGTGAATTTTCAGGCAGTCCAGACCCCTTATTTCCCAGTAATGACTTGTGCCCATTTATTGAGCACTAATCATAGACACTACTACCCCAAAATGAGACAGAAATTATGACATTTAGAGAGATCAGTTTTACTCCTTGTAAATAATTTAGGGAGAAAGAAGCTAAAGTGAGATTTTACTTGAAGATTATTTCCCAGATATTCTCACTTTCATTTGGGGGATATGGGATTTCATTTATCCTTGCCATTCCCATACCCATGTGTAAATGAGAGTTGGCTTTACGACTATTCTTGTGATGGAAATGAATCATTCCAGCTTATTTTCCAAAAGTTAAAAAAAAAAAAAAAGACATGTACCATTGTGAGAGAAACTGCCCAAGTGGATTGAAATTTCCTTAGGCCTGGAGCCACTTGAGTCTGTCATTGAAGGTTTTAGAAATTTTGGTGCTGGTGAGTTCTTTGTTAATCCAGGAGCCACAAGTGCCCGGTATATGCTCAGCTGGCTACATACCTACCTTGTGACATGCCTAATTAGGCTGTGGCATTTTCTTCTATCCAACAAGCTTGAGTTTTTATTTTTTATTTTCCATGGGACACTTTCAGTGTATTTTTCACAACTTTTACAATTTTATAGTTCTTTTTTTAACTGCTACTTTAAAATATAAATCAAAATCTGTTTCTTAGCTGGACAGTGGAGTATTTTTCCCTAGCTTGTTCGAAAATTTGCCTGCATCTTTTTCTTTCTCTTTCAAAAAGAAAAGACTAACTCTTTTACCTTTGGGGTGTGTGTGTGTATATACATATATATATATATGGAGAGAGAGAGAGAGAGAGAGAGAGAGAGAGAGAGAGAGAGAGAGAATAGATGCATAATATTGAAGAAATAGTTAAATTTGGAGTATACATCAGTCTTATACATGCAGCAAGACCAAATCTGTGTATCCTCTAAATGGAGAAGCAAAGTAAATGAAAATATCATAAGAGCATATGATACTAAATCAGAATTCCATCCAGAGGGTGTGAAAAAATATAGTGTGTTTGTTTCAATATTGACTTTTTTAAACTTATGACTTTTTTATTTTTACAAAAGGTCTTTGTACTCTATTGTGTGCTTACATTGAGTTTGCAAATATTTTTATACTAACATACCCTTCATCTACCTACCTTTACAAGTGCAAACTATATGAAAGGGTATTTTCATTTACGCACAAGTAGTGTTTTAAAAAAAAACAACAGAGATTGTGGGAATTTGTAGCAGTATAAAATATTAATAACTACATTCTTTTGGAATGCTGCTGAGAGTTTGAATTTCTGAAATGTAACATGCTTAATAACAGCTCTGGTCCCACCAGTGCCTAATGGTGAATCTATTTTTCAAAGTCATTTTTGTTATAAATTATTTAGTATCCAGTCACCATTATACATTGCCTTGTTATGCTGATGGGCTATGTGTGTGTGTGTGTGTCTCCAGTTATAAAAAGTAAGCAGGCATTTTGCTATCTCCTTTCACACGTCTGTTACTACTTACCACAATATACCATCAAGTACTGTCAAGGACGGAGGAGGAAGCTAGTAACTTATTTAATGGAGACAATAAGATGTTGTCTCTAGGAAGTGTTGGAATGTGTATTATACTCATTTCCCTAGGTAAAAGAAAATTCTATAACCTTGTCAGGTCATTAAATAAAGTGATTAGGTAAAATGCGATACTGAGTCACATCAATCTCAGAAATGTAATTAATTCAAGGAACTAGTGTTATATGTGAATAAGATGTATAATAATTACCATATAATTTACCCATATTATTAGCCCTCAGTTTTAAAAAGGAAGCAGGGAAATAAGATATTTATCTTATATCAAACATAGTCAAACAAACTGACCTGGATGAATAAATCTGTTTTCTTTCCAATAAAATATCAGGCATAACTGGGTATTTTGTTCATATTTTGTCTTCTTTCTTAATCAGTCATAAATATGGTACTCTTTCTGTTCCCCACCACTCTAGAGGTTCTTAACCTCAAGTCCATGAAAAAATGATATATTTTGATCACTGTACTTCAATAAATTGGTTTCCTCTGTAATGCTGTGTATTTTATTCTATGCATTTACAAACATTATTCCAAGAAGCAGCCTATAGACTTCACAAGACTTCCAAAAGGAGTCCATGATACAAAAAAAGGCTAAGAACCTTTGTATTACAACTATGGCCATCCTTTATTTTCAGTGATATGGAAGCCATATTCTGGTTTTTACTGATATCTTTTTAATATTAGAGAGGCGGGAAATCATTGAAAAATGTGAAGAAAGGCCCAGGGCACGCTCAGGGCCTACCAGTCTATACCCCTGCATCTGTTCTAGCAGATAAATGACCTCCCATGGTCATCATGCTGCCTTTGGCCCAAGTGCTTGGCTTGGAGAATGCCATTCTAGCCTGTACACTAATTTATTTCTATCTGATTATCCTCTTGAGAAGCTGCATGTCCCCAAGGGACCTCAACCTATGGGATAAACCAACTGTTAACAATATTGTTGGGAAGGTGATTCTAAACCCAAGCAATTATGCAGGAAGACTCATGAATAATCACTGCTATTATTGAGGACTAATTATCCAGTTTGCAGATTAACTACAGCCCTCAATTCCCATAGGGTTTTAACTGGGGAAAGGAGAGAGAAAAGGTAGAGCTCAGTTTTGTTCCTGTATTATATCCCTAATAAAAGATGTACTCTGGAAGAAAGAAATTAATTCATAAAATAAGGCTAGAGGTACATCTCTGGACTTGTAATCATAGAATCCTAGAGCTAAAAGGACCCACAGGGAGTCAAGTCCATCTTTCTATTTGATAGATGAATCTTGGCTTTAGTAGCCCTGACAAGTGGTCATCTACCCTCCATCATTTATTGATGCTTTCTCTGGAACCCATTAGCTCAAAGTTGTTTTATACTTTAAAATTTTATGGCTCAAAAGATACTTTTATCGTGCAGAAGGGGAATATATCAGGCTGTATATTGTCATTTAGGAGTCTTGTTGACTTTCTGTTGGAAATATATAGCTGCCAGTCATATGACTTGGGTCTTCACAATATTGCTACCACATTGTAACATGTCACAGGGAAATCCACCCTGCAGGTCACATCAAATGTGTCAACACTATTTGTAACACTTGTTTCAACGGAAATAGTCACATATATTATCTAAGGGATACTTTTTTTAATATTACTTATTTAACAATGTGTACCAGTAAGTCTTCATCTGTGAAACATTTTTTAAATCACTTTGAACATCCAGAATACTTATATCAGGGCTGATGGTTCTTGTTACAAAACTGCCATATTAATTCTCTACCAGAATGTCTTAGTTGTCCAAACCATTTATGTTACACAAACTTAAATACAAAGTTCTTTGTTATCCTTTGTAATAAAAGATACTCTGTGGTAATCCTTTATTGTATTCTCTCTTTTAATAGCCTATATGTTACATGTATCAGTTAATTGCTGTCTTATACAACAGCTACAAAAATGACCCAATCAGCATCACCTGGAGGGCACCCAGTCCTCAAATCTGTTTTCCTCTTTTCCTGTTGCCAGAACAAAACGCTGGGGACAGTGGTGGTGAGCGCTGCTTCCCAAGCAGTAGTTTGATGGGAACAAGCAGTTGTGTCTCCAATATTCCAGATGAACCTTTCTCTAGAATTCTGTCCAGTGGTGTCCAATGAATGAGCCATACCAAAGATTTCTGAGCTTCGGAGTGTGGAATTTAGGGGAGAGAGAGCATGTATACTCCAGGAACTATGCTAAGCACTTTTTACCAATATCTCATTTGATCCTAACAACCCTGCAACGTAGATGCTGTTTTGTTTGTTTTGTTAATGTTTTGCACTTGGAGAAACTGAGGCTAACAAATTGAGTGATTTGCCCATGGTCACATGGCTAGTAAGTGTCTGAGGCTGAATTTTAACTCAGCCTTCTTCTATCCACTGCACACCCAGAAGAACATTCACCTAAACAACAACTAGAGTGTTTGCTCAACTAGAATTGCCATCTCTCTGCATTGGTCTAATTTGTCACCTTCCAGCAACATTTCAGAATTAGATTGATTTCCTCTAAATCTTCTCTACATCTCTGTAGGACAGCGTAGTTTTTACCAAGAAATGATTGCATCTTTACAGTTGTTGCTACAGCCACATAGTTATAAAACACTAGTTTGTATTCGTCAGATAGCAGGAATGGTTTGGGTTTTTTGGTTGTTGCTTTTTTTTTAAGCTTCACTCTTTGGCCACCTTTGAGAATGTTTACAATCTACTGATTTTCCTTTATTTTCTCCTATGCCCCCCTCCCAGTTATAGCAATGTCATATTTGAAATGTTTGCTTTTAGGTTTTCAGTATATTGTTCAAGCAGGCTCTTTGGTGCTTGTAAAATACTAAAAACATAGCAGTAAGCTTAAGAATTAAATTACCAAGAAGAAATAGTGACATACTTGAAATGCCACTAAATCATTAGGTCTAGAAACTCCAACTAAACAAAAATTGATCTTGCATGAAATCCTGAAGGTTTTTCACATCAGAGAAGGATTTGTTTAAGTTATGGGTTCATTTATCAAGAACTCTAATCATAATAGAAAAATCATGTAACCCATTATGGCCCTGACTTTCCATTATAAGTTTTATGTCTAGGATCATAGCTTATAATAATAACTAGCATTGATGTAGTACATTAGGCTTTACCAAGCATTTTATATGTGCTGCCTCATGATCCTCACAACTCCTTGAGACAATTACTATTATCTTCATTTTACAGAAAAAGAAAATGAAGCTGAGAAAGGTTAGGTGACATGCTTAAAGCCACACATCTGGCAGTTGTCTAAGGCAAGATTTGAACTCGGTTCTTTCTGACTTCATGTCTAGCACTCTATCCACTGTACCACCAAGGTGCCTAAACCATGGTGAAACCTGAATTCGTTGAGTTATATATTCAGAGTCTAACTGGAGTTTGTTTATTTGATTGGGTTTTGTTTTCGTTTGTGAAGAGGGAGGTTTGAGTGATGTTAGTGTGTGTTCCCAAGTATGCTCTGGGGCCTTCTTGTCCCACTTCCAGAGGACTTTGCTCTGGCATTAATGTTTTCTCCCTGTATGAGGTGTAAAAGTCCTCATTGCCCTTTGTTCTACCATTGACCTTGTTTACTTAACCACTTGTGAAATTCCCCTGGCCAGTTAACCCTCGATAAAGAGTAAATTCCTACTCTTGTCCTGGGTGTTGCTCCGGTTGATTTCATATTTAAGATGTTTTACTGATTTATTGTTAGTACACACACACACACACACACACACACACACACACACCCCTTTGGTCATAAGATTATAGATTTACGACCAAAAGGAACCTTTAAAGGCCACCTAGCCCAATGCTCCTATTTTATAAGAAAACTGAGACCCAAAGACATTTCCTAACGTCAAACTGTCGACAAGAATTTATCAAGGGCTTACTGTGTGCCAAGATACAAGGAAATGGCAGGGGAGAGGAGAGGAGGGAAGACGTGATCCCTGCTCTCAAGAAGCCCACGTTCTAATGTGTGAGACAACATGCAAAAAAAGTATGCATACAAGCTATATACTGGGTATGTGGAAAGTCATCTAAGGGAAGGGGGAAGTTCAGGCAGAAGGATGTCCTGCAGAAAATGGTAACAAAATCTTTAAGGAAGCCAGAAGATGGAGGTTGGAAGAAAGAGCACTCCAAGAACAGGGGACCATCAGACAGGAAGTCAGGAGAAGAATGTCAAGGGGGAGAAACAATAAGAAGGCCAGGGTTATCGGACCATAGATACATGGAGAGAAGTGAAGATTACTAGAAAGGTAGGAATAAAGCAGGCTGTAAAGAACTTTAAACAGGACTTTATATTTGTTCCTGGACATAAGATGATAGGGAGCTCCTAAAGATTATCGAGTAGAAAGGTAATTCAGGCAGATCTGCATTTTTAAGAAATCACTTTGACAGCTTACTGGAAGATGGATTGTAGTGGGGAGAGACTGGGTGAGGGAGACCCACCAGAAGACTGTTGCAGTGGTCCAGGTAATTGGGGCCTGTACCAGGATGGTGGTGACTGTGTGTGTGAAGAGAAGGGAACATAATGGAGAGATGTTACGAAGGAAGGAATAACAATATTTAGTAACAGATTGGAGTTATGGTATGAGTGGGAATGAGAGGCTGAGTATACAAACCTGGGAGACTAGAGGTACAATGATGCCCTTGACAGTAGTAAGGACGTATGAAATTGGGGAAGGTTTCAAAGGAAAGATAATGAGTTGTGTTTTGGGCATGTTTTGTTTAAGATGCCTATAGGACATATAATTTAGGTGGCCAAGAAGCAAATGATGGAGCTCAGAGGATAGATTAAGGCTGGTTGTACTGGGTGTCTCAAAAGACTTAGTGCAGTTATAAACTTTTAGCAATAGAAAATTAAGACTTTCAGCAACCTTGTATAGATCTGAGAATTATTTGCATAGAGATGACCTTTAAAGTCATGGGAGTTAATAAGATCACCAAGTAGAACGGTATAAAGGGAAAAGAGAACAAGACTTGGGACAAAACATTGGGGGATACTCACAGTTGGTGGATGGATGACCCGGATGAAGATCAAGCAAAGGAGATGGAGAAGGAAAATTGTCACAAAAACCAGAAAGGACAAAATCTCCAAGAGGGGAAGGTGATAGTATCAAAAGACTGTAGAGAAGTCAAGGTAGATAACAATTTTTAAAAGGTAGATTTTGCAATTAAAAAGTCATCGGTAACTTTGGAGAAAGCAGTTTCAGTTAACTGATGAGGTTGGGAGTCAAGATACAGAAGGTTTAGAAGCAAAAGAGGAGAGAGAAAATTGGAGGCACCAAGTGTGGATGATTTTCTCAGGTACTCAATGGAAGAAGTAACATTCAAATTCTGATCCTCTAACTGTTCTTTCCACTGTCCCATGCTGCTTCTCGAGGTATATTCTCAGGGCTTGACCTTAAAAGAAGGCTTGAGATTGAAAGAAAAGAAAGAAAGAAGGCCCATCACAGCCAGACACCCATATCAGACAGTATGGCCACTCCATTACCACCCTTTGGTAGTGATATCAAAATGGCTTAACTTCAATACTTCAATCTAAGCATGAGTAGAAAGTACAGTGAAACCTGAAGCTATGTCTAATCCAAGGCACTCCATATCTAATATGATACAATTTACTGAGTAGATTGGGATTAACCCAGTCTACTAACAAGCTAAAATAAATCTCATAGACTCAGGAGTTGAGCTACACTCCATGTCTAGCATTCATCAGGCTACCAATCAATCAATAAGCGGTAAACATTTAGTAAGCACTACTATGTGCTAGCAGTGTGCTAAGATCCAAAGAGCAACAAAAAAAAAAAGTCCAAATAATAGCCCCTGCTCTCAAGGAGTTTACAATCTGATGGAGGAATTTACAATCTAATGGACGTAGACTAGGAACCCCCACCCACCCACCAGTGTCTGGGACAGCCAAGATCAGAGCTAGGTATAGACAAGGCTGGAGCCCTTTTTGATACTTGTGGCTCTGTTTCCAAACAGCCAAGACATTTTCAGGCCCAGGAGTTTGGGGACTAAATTGGAATGAGCTTCAGAGTGGTCAGAGGAAATTCACTTTTAACGAGTCCCCACTTAGTGAAAATGATTTACAACCCTAAGACCTGACCCAAAGATATTTTTAGTATTAAGGGTCTGAGCAGCCTGGGTGAGCTAGCTCTGGAGGCACTGAAAAGAGCTTCCTCCAGACATGGGCCAGCCTGTTCTTGAGCCCATAGGATTATTTTTAGAAGCTATTTTTATCCCAGAGAGCTTGGAAGTCTGCAAGGGCAGGCAACAGATGGCCCCAAGCTAGTGATTTGCTGAAAATGCAGCTTAGGCAATGGATGACGGCTATTATGATTCTCCCCTTTGAATCTAAGAGACTATAAGCAATGTGTGTGTGTCCTCAAATTCTCCTAGTATAAATAGATGAAAGACCCCTTTCTGAATCTTTCTGACCCTGACTTCTTTCCTCAAACTATTATCCCAATTTAGTGGGAAACATCTTCTCACAGAATTCAGTTCAACTATAATGAACATGCTATGTGCCAGGTACTGGGCTAGGCACTTGAGAAACAGAGAAAAACAAAACCATCCATCCCTTCAAGGGGCTTACATTCTGCTGAGGAAGATACAGAATGCATTGATGAAAGCAAGTAAGTAGGAAGTATACATAAAGTCATTACAAGAGGGAAAACATTATAATTACCAGAAATGGGGAATGACTGGTTAGCCACCAACTCTATGACAGAAATCTGCAATGAGAACAAAGTCATTGCTATCATGCAAGGGAGAACAGCACATCCTAGCTCTGCTCCTTTTTATGGGAGGGGGATATTTTATAACCAGGAAGGGAAGAGGAGAAATCCTCTGTCATCCCTATAGCAAGTCTCAGAAAACTGGGATTACTATTGCTATTGTTGCTAAAAGGTTAAAAACAAGGGCACTCCATAAGATCACCAATTTAGAGCTGGAAGGGGGCCATCTAGTGCAGTATAATACCTGGTACGTAGTAGGTGCTTTAGGTGATTATTTATGAATGCTTCTTGACTTAACATGTCTTCACTAGTATATTCCTTATACTAAGGAAAAAGCCTCTAAGGGTTTAAGTGGCTTGCCCATTTAATTGATTCTCACAGATCATGCAATTAGTAAGTATAAGAGGGGAAAGCTGAGCTCAAGTTTTCCTGACTCCTCAATTCAGCACTCTGGTGTCTAGTGTCCTACTTTTGAGTTCTTCACACTCAAAATATCAATAAATGCTCATACTGATTTTAACAGCCACTGAGTCGGGAAGTTCCAGAGACAAGGCCAAGTTTCTGGAACTTCCCGACCCAGTGGCTGCTAAAATTGTTTGTAGAAGCCACGCAAATTGTAGAGATAAATTGTTTGATGAAGCTGAGAGTCATAGTATACATGTGTAACATGGTCAATGAAGGCACACTTTTGATCATCTATCAGTCTTTATTTCTCAACCTATTCTAACTACACTAAAATGAATCTTTCAAGCATTCTGTGAGCTATTGCCTCCGCATGCGTTTCTGCTAAAGTAAGGAATGATACTCCGTAGAGCTCAAAACAAATACGACTCTGGCTGCTGTAGATTTGAGCAATTTAACAAATCATTTGCAAAGTGACATCTCTCCCATAAATATTTTTCAGCACATATTGAAGAATCTACCCCATGAGCCAAAAATATAAGATATATTTTCTAGAATTTTGCTTAAATGTAAAAGGAAGTTGCCAGACTAAGCCTTTGATCATTCCAACAACATTTATCCCCTTTATTTGGCCAGTATCTTGGATAATCTGGCTAAATCTTAGTCAATAGTATTTTAGATATCTACTCTGGTACAAAACAGTGGGTCAAACTCAGAAAGAAACAGGGGCCACTAAGCCACACATCAGCATCCCTGCAGGCTGTATATTGACTTAGAAAACACTCTATTAATATTATATGTGTTCTAGTATATATTTTTATTTAGTTAAAATATTTTCCAATTATGTTTTCATCTGGTTCCAAATGTTACAGACCTTTAATTTGACATTTCTGGTGCAAAATATAATTCTAGAGGAAATAATTTTGTCACACCCTCAAGGAGCTACTTAGGGTGATAGGTGGCTAGTATGACTGTCAGCACAGATCATCATATGACATTACATGCATGTACCTTAGGGGCTTAGGAGCCAAAGTGTAAAATAAGGTTGGAGGGGGAGAGTTTTTTTAGAATCCAGAGGGTTAAGCAAAGGATTCATGAACAAGGTAGCATTTGAGTTTAGCTTTTTTTTTTTTTCCTTTTTGGAGGGGGGGAAGGTAGGTCAATTGGGGTTAAGTGACTTGCCCAAGATCACACAGCTACGGGTGTGTGTGTGTGTGTGTGTGTGTGTGTGTGTGTGTGTGTTAAGTGTCTGAGACTGGATTTGAACTCAGGTCCTCCTGACTCCAGGGCCTGTGCTCTATTCACTGAGCCACCTAGCTGCCCCTGAGTTGAGCTTTTAAAGCAGAATAAGAATTCAACAGACAAACTGGGAGGTCATTCAGGCATGGGGAGCATGAGCAAAGCCATGAAGGTATGAGAGTCCAGGAGGCAGAAAAATGTCCAGTCTGACTAGGGGGTAAACAACATGGAAGACAGTAATAAGATGGGATGGAAAAGGCAGGTGGTAGCTGTTTTAAAATAATAACAACAACAATAATAGCTCAAATTTATATCATGCTTTAGGGCTTGCCAATTCTTTACAAATATCTCTTTTTATCCTAATAACAACTCTGTGAAGTAGGTGCCATTATTATCCCCATTTTACAGATGAGGAAACTGAGACTGGGTGAGATTAAGTGACTTGTCTAGGTCACATAGTTAATGTCTTAGGACTCAATTTCAGATCCTCCTGATTCTAGGTCTAGCAGTCTAACCACTGTGACACTTATCTGCCCCAATCGGGCACATGCATCCTTACATCTTTTCAATACATCAATTCAGTTCATCTTTTCTCTCATCAGCATGTATATTTCCTCCTCCACTAATACAAACCACAATGCATCTGCACCTTCTTATCTTGTGTAATCCTTTCCACACTCTCCCATAAATCCTGCCTAGAACTTCCATCTAATATGCTAAAGACCTTCCTCTATGGCATTTTATATTTCATGGGTGTAAGTGTAGCACATGGCTTGGTATCTCTTACTCTCACTCCATGGTAGCCTTACCTCTTTATCCAATTTGAGATTTCCTGACACTTCTTGCACATAGGACTTCATTGGAAACCAATGGCTTACCATGATTTGATTCTTCCAATAATATGTCAACTTGATTACTTGACAAAGGTCTCACATCTAGATGATCAACAATTCAATCAGTGTCTACAAACCACCTCTTGGAATGTAAGGCTTACCACTTTCTTCTTTATTTTTCTAAGCTCATTTATTTTTTTTCCCTCATGGCTAATATGAAAATATGTTTTGCATGACTTTGCCTGTATAATAAGTATCACATGGTTTCTCATATATATCCCTTTAGCCCAGTTAATACAGAAAAGTTAGGCAAAACCAAGCAACACAGAAACCATATCTCTTGATATATGTAGTATTTAACATTTATAGAATGTCCAACTCTGCTGAGAACAAATGGTTCATCATATGTCCTCCAGAACCAATTTGGTCCTAGTATTTATTCCAAGTTGAGGTACCTTTTTGTATTGTTTTCAGTTACATGATTGTGGTCATGTATATATTATTCTCTTGATAATTCTTTCTTTACTCTCCCTCAGCTCATAAACATCTTGTAATGTTCCTCTGTTTATATTTGTAATTTTATGTCAAAATTATATTAAATTATTTCCATATACTACAATTTGTTCAATCATTCCCAACCAATGGATACCCACTTTCTTTCCATTGGAGGAATGGCAACCACAAAATCTGTTGCTATGGATATTTTGGATATGTGTGAACTAATTTTCTGACTCACCACCTCAGAGAGCCACCCCAGTACTAGACTTCCCCATCCGTTTGGAGTTTATTGTGGAAGATGGTGTAACCCACTGGTCCATTTTTTTTTTCTGTGCCAAATTGCTTTCCAATTTACCCAACAATTTTTAGTATTTAGTAAGTCCTTTCCCTAGTAGTTTGTGCTGTTTTGTTTTTTTTATCATTGGACTATGTGTTTATTTGACTTTGATACTTGTTTTTCTAATCTTTTCCATTGATCTATTTTTCTATTTTTTAACCAGTAACAAACAGTTTTAATAGTTACTTATTTGTAATACAGATTGAGATATGGTAATGCAAAGCTCCTTTGTGAATATTTTTTTTTAATCCCTGGAGATTCTCGACCTTTTATTCCTATAATCACAAAATTTCTACATTTAAAAATTATTTCATTGAGTTTGTATAGCAGTAAATCTATTAATTAATTTAATAGTATTATAGTATTGTTATTTTTAGAGTGTTGACAGGGTCCAACTATAATAAATGTTTTTTCTTATTATTTATCTTCCTTTATTTTTATGAAGAGTACTGTAGTTATTTAAATCCTAAATATGTATTAGTAGGATGAGACCCAGATGTTTTATGCATTTCATCATTGATTTGAATGAAATTTCTCTTTCTATTTCTTCCTCCTGGTTTTTGTTTTTAATATATAGGCATACATATTATCTGCACATTCATTTTTTTATCTTGCTACTTAACTGAAACTATTTTCTGTTCTTTTTCCTGCATTATATAATCTTTTTTGGAGGGGGGGGGAGGAAGAGGCAATCAGGGTTAAGTGGCTTACAGCTAGAGTCTGAGATCAGATTTGAACTCAGGTCCTCCTGACTTGTGCTCTATCCATTGCACCAACTAGGTCCCTAGTCTTTAAAATACAATTTTTGTCTTCAATATGAACATGGTGAAAAGTGAATTGTCATTTTAACAAATCTGATTTTTGTATCCAGCTCCAGGCTGAAAAGAGAAAGTCACAATTTATTTTCTCAACTATAATTTCCCATTCACAGGTTGAATTCAATTCAACAGGCATTTTTTGAGCTCCGGGAATTTACATTCTATGAAAATAACATACGCAGAGATTACTATATACAAAGTTAATACAAATTTTTGAAGGGAAAGCACTTAATAAAAGGTTGGGGATGGGAGAGGAATTAGGCAAGACTTCCTAGAGAAGAAGGCAGATGAGCCATCCTTTGAAGGAAACTGCAGACTGTATACATAGACATAAGAGCATATAAGGAATAGAGGTTGGCCTATGCAAAGGTAGATAGGTATATGGAAAACAGTAAGTAGACCCACTTGGTTATAGCATAGAGTGTGAGAAGGGGGGATGCTGAGCAATCTTTCTGGAAAGATGGGTCAGATCTGGGTGGTCAATGAGTTTTAAGTGCCAAACAGAAGTATTTGTATTTTATCCTAGAGCAGTGGTTCTCAACCTTCCTAATGCCACGACCCTTTAATACAGTTCCTCATGTTGTGGTGACCCCCAACCATAAAATTATTTTCATTGCTACTTCATAACTGTCATTTTGCTACTGTTATGAATCATAATGTAAATATCTGATATGCAGGATGTATTTTCACTGTTACAAATTGAACATAACCCACAGGTTGAGAACCGCTGATCTAGAGGAAATAAGCTCCTGGAGCTTCTTGAGTGGTCAAGTGATATGCTTAGATCTAAGTTTTAGGAATATCAATTTGCCAAATTTCTGGGGAATGGATTAGAGAAGAGAGAACCCAGAATGATGCCACTTAGAAAACTACAGTAATAGTATGGATAAAAGATGATGAGGGCCTAAATTGAAGGTAGTGACTGTGTGAGTGGAGAAAAAGAAAGATGAGAAACAAGATGGTGGTAAGGATTGATGGGACTTGGCTATTGATTGAATCTGAAGGTGAGTGAGGGTGAAGAGCTGAGTTTGACAGAAATTTGTGTGACTATGTAAAAGGTGAAATCTGAAGTAACTGAGGAAGCAAAGGTACAAGTTTCCAAGCATATTGGTTTACTAAGCAATGCATGCCAATATTAGGACTAGGCCTCCTCAGCTTGGAAACAAACCCCAAATACATGGAGAGATAGATTATTATGAATTAAAAGCAAACAATTAATAGATAATAAACCAAGATACAAGATTAGGTAACCTGATTTCTAATCTGAGGAAAGGTTAGGGACTTTCTAGGTTGAGAAGGGGAAAGCAAACAGGTACAATTTTTTGAAATCAGAAAAAGAGGGGTCCCACTCTCCCCCAAGTGTCTGCATCCAAAGGAAATAGGAAACAGTATGGGGCCAATTTTCAGATAAGATATATGGGTTGCTTGAAATTTATAATTGTAGAAAACTCCTTGCATCAAGCTTTCAATCTGACGGGGTTTCTGATCATCATAACCTACTTCTTGTATATGTATATAGATCAAGGAGCCATGTGAATAGAGTTGATAATTGAACCCATAGCAGCTAATGAGTCACTGAGAGATAGATGCAAAGGTCTAGTATAGAGACCTGGATTGCATGTTTATGAGATTTGACAGGGAAAGGAGACTGAGGAGGAATGGTCAAATTAGGTAGGAAGGAAACACCATGTCAGGAAAATCCAGGGAGGAGAGCAATGTCTAAGTACAGGGAGCAGTCAACAGAGTCAAAAGCTGCAGAAAAGTCAAGATCTTTAATTTCACACATTTTGAAGGATGTACTTCTCTATTTCTCTTCACGTCTTCCTAAAACCCAAAACTACTTCCATCTTCCTTTGAATTCATGATTTCACTGATGTGGAGACACCTCCGATAGGCATAGCTCACAGCCCAGCCTTACTTCCTCCTCCCATCTGAATTTTATCAATCTTTTTCCATAAATCTTCCACTGAGTATCTGCCAGACAAACCAGAGGCCTTCATTTTGGACTCTTATTTGCTCAGTAAGAAACTTAAAGACTTAAACTGTTTGTCTTTATAAAGCTAAATTAATTCTGATAGATTCTTTTCTATTTGAAACAGCAAAGTACAGTGAAAAGAGCATTAGGATTCAGAGTCAGAGAGAACAAGATCAGTGTGAGAACAAATTATGTTTTTTGTTACTATGATTTTGGCCTTGGAGGAATCACCTAATCTATCAGTCTCATCCCAACTTTCCTCAATTGTCATATGAGAAGGCTGGACTTGATGACCTCAAAGGTATCTTCCAGGGGGGCAGAGCCAAGATGGGAGAGTGAAAACAGGAACTTGCTTAAGCTCCCATAACAACCACCTCCAATACCTGTAAAATATGACTCTAAACAAATTTTAGAGCTACAGAACTCACAAAGTGACAGAGAGACACAAATCTCCCACTGAAGGCAGCCTTGCAGACCAACAGGAAGGGTCTATCACACCAGGCTGGGGCTGAGCAGTCCTGCATGAGCCATGCAGGCCCAGACCTGGTGGCCTTGACCAGCAGCAGAGACCAGCAGGAGCAGACTTCAGGAGACTGAATCAACAGCAGCTGTGATGATTTCCAGAGCTGTCAACCCATAAACACCAAAAACAAAATAAAAGGTCAGTGTGGAACTCTGTTGGAACTGGGTGACAGAAGAGAACAGTTCAGCCCCTGCCCCCAGGGTGAGAGGTAGTGGCAACATGGTGACTGCAGCTGCTGCTGCGTGGCCGCCTCTAGAGCTCCTAGCCTGCAGATTGTAGGGGGATTATTAAGAAGGTAATTGCTCTTGCTTTGACCTTCTTGGATCTGGGTCACAGTCTTGGATGGTGGTCCTGGGGTAAGGAATGCCAGTGTGCCAAAATTTGTAAGGGCTGTAGAGAGGGCACCCTCCTCATAGCTCTGACAATACTGGTGAAAACCACAGCAATTTGGGACACAGCTCTGTCCACTCTGGAAGCAGAGGTCTACCGTGGCAAAGAGCTCAAAAGTCAAGTAATTGGCTGGCAAGATGAGCAAGCAGAGGAAGTGCAATCAGACCATAGAATCCTTTATGGGGGACAAAAAGGATCAAAACAAGTCAAAACTCCTGCATCAAAAGCTTACAAGAAAAATATAAATTGGTTACAGGCCATGGAGGACCTCAAGAAGGATTTTGAAAATCAAGTAAGAGAAGTAGAGGATATATTGGGAAGAGAAATGAGAATGATGCAGGAAAATCATGAAAAGCAAGTCAACAGCCTGCTAAAGGAGACCAAAAAATAAACTGAAGAAAATAACAGCTTAAAAAGTAGACTAACTCAAATGGCAAAAGAGGCCCAAAAAGCCAATGAGAAGAAGAATGCCTTAAAAAGCCGAACTGGCCAGATGGAAAAGGAATTTCAAAAATTCACTGAAGAGAATAATTCCTTCAAAATTAGATTGCAGCAAATGGAAGCTAATGACTTTATGAGGAATCAAGATACTATTAAACAGATCCAAACAAATGAAAAAATAGAAGGTAATGTGAAATATTTCATT
>CM053592.1:36991442-37039300 GCA_028646515.1 Pseudochirops corinnae | reverse complement strand
GGTCCCCCTGCAGTCTGCAGGCCAAGGGCATGGAAGATGCAACGTGGAGGCGCATGCAAAACCTCTGCCTTTCACTTTCCAGCCCTGGAGGTATTTCGGCCAGACTGCTTTTCTCCCACGACCTCTCAAGTCCCACTGACCTAGTTCTGAACATTGTTGCAGCTGCGGCCAATCCGCTCACCCAAGGCTCCTTGGCTCCTCTCCTCGAGCTGCCCCCAGGGCTCAGCCAGGGCTTCAGGCCAGGCTGTTTTCAGTTCACAGTGCTGATATGGTTCCTCGTAGCTGAACTGACTTTAGTGGAAAGTATATTGGTGTGCATTTTGGAGTTCTAGGATTAGTTTAGAGTCATATTTTATGGGTATTTTGGGGTGGCTATGTGAGAGCTGCGATATGTTGCTGCTCCTATGCTGCCATCTTGGCTCTGCCCCCCCAGAATATACTTTCAAATCTGGAAAGGTTCTCAGAGTAGCCACTTTAGCAAAGGGCCTAGGGGCAGGGAAGATCTTCAGATTCCCGTAACAGGTATCTGAAAGCAATACAAGGAAAAAAGAAAAACTTTTAACTTTCCCTCCCCTTTCCATCAGATTCTTTCCTTGGCATTTTTTTTTTCCTTTTTAAAAACTGGGTTCCCCATCCTGCGCAGGCTGGAAGTACAGGGATTATTTATAGGCTCTATGCTACCACTGATTGACTCAATTTTGACCAGTCTGAAATGGAGCCCCTCTCTCAGCAATCCAGTAGTCCCTCTTTGCCCCCCATCATCATACTGATACTTTATGCAGGCATCTTACTGTCGTAACTCTATGGTGGATCAGACCTCCCAAGCCAGTTCCAACATGCTGGCAGCAGGGATTACAGGCTTATGCCCAACTCCTTGACATTTTCTTAAAGATATCATGAGCTGATGCAGCTTTTCCTCTCCATTCATCTTACAATTTAAGTCTCAAGTATTTTCTCTTCCTTTTTTCTGACTGTATTGATATCTAAGATTTTTATAGTACTCTAAATGGTGAAGTGCCTTTCCTCATAGTAAACCCTGGAAGCTTGCTTTGTTCAACTATTAAACTCATTTTTACAGATGAGGGAATTAAGCCTAGAAAAGGTTAATGATTTGACCATGGTCCCAAGGCTAATATTGGCACTCTCTCTCTGTCTCTCTCTGTCTCTCCCTCCTCTCTTTATTTCCCTTCCTGTATCTCTCCACTCTCCCCTTCTTTCTCTATGTCTCTGTCTCTGTCTCCGTCTCCCTTTCTCTCTCTCCCTCCCTCCTCTGTCTCTCTTTTTCTCTCCCTCCTCTCCTTATTCCCCTTCTTGTATCTCTTCACTCTCCCCTTCTTTCTCTATGTCTCCATTTCTCTCTGTCTCTTCACCTCCCCATCCCTGTATCTCTCTCCCCTCTTTCCTTCTCCTCTCTCCCCACTCCTCTCCTTCCTCCCCCTCCCATCTGTTTCCCCTCCCTCTGTTGTGTCTACACAGTTTCCTCCTACCTCTCCTCCAACAACAGATAATGGGAATTTTTGGCAGCAACACATCTTGCCTGGAGTACTAGGGAGGGGGAATTCCTGGACCTTAAATGTCTGGCTGCTTTCTTTTCTGCTTCCTTTCTGAATACATCAGAGAAGGATGACCTTACAGTGGATTTCCCCCACCCCAGACAGGGCAGTAGCTGAAGCAGTGAAAGGATACTTGCAGAAACAAAATGAAGAGTCAGATTTATGTGAACATTGTTCCCCAACCCTTACGTAGGGGCAAGAGGATGTTGAATGGTCTCAACAGTGGGATCCAAGAATCCAGCCTCCTACAGAAGGGAGACTTCCTGCATGAAGACTGGTGTGCAATCCCAAACTGGAGACTATTGAGGCTAGATCTTCCAGAGACAGAGGAGAGGATTTCATGATGCTGCATGTTCCTTGATTCACATTTAAATACTTCTGAGGAAGGTGACCTCCAAGCGCCTCTAAATAACTGATTGTCTCCTCAGGTTTTTGAAGATTTCATCCCTCATACAACAACCCTCCTTGACTCTAAGAATGATGTTCCACTCACTGTCAGAGTTAGGTCAACATGCATTTATTAAGTGCCTACTGTCTGCCAGGCATTGTGCTGACTGATGGTGGGGGTACAAAGAAAGGAAAAAAAAAACAGTCTTGGCCAATGGGGAACCTGTGGCCTAGAGGCCTCCTGTGGCCCTCTAGGTCCTCAAGTGTGGCCCTTTGATGGAATTCAAACTTCACAGAACAAGTCCCCTTAATAAAAGGATTTGTTCTGTAAAACTTGGACTCTGTCAAAAGGTCGCACCCAAGGACTTAGAGGGCCACATGTGGCCTTGAGGCTGTAGGCTCCTCACTGATGGTCTTGGCTGTCAAGAAACTTATAGTTTAATGGAGGAGACAACATCAAAGCAAGAACTATTCAGGATAAATTGAAGATCATCTCAGAGGGTGCCTCAGTGAATGAGTCCTTCTTGCAGAAGATGGGATTTTTAAAGATGAGACTTGGGGGAGGCCAAGGAAGTCAGGAGAGAGGAAAGAGAAAGATGCAGGCACAGACAACATTTTGTTGTTCAGTCATGCCTGACTGTACCTGACTCCAAGGACATTGTCCATGGAGATTCCTTGGCAAAGATACCGGAGCAGTTTGCCATCTCCTTCTCCAGTGTGTCACCATTTTACTGATGAGGAAACTGAGGCAAACAGAGTTAATTGACTTACCTAGGGTCACAGAGCTAGTATCTGGACTGGATTTGGACTCAAGTCTTCCTGACTCTAGTCCCAGTGCCATCTATCTGCTCCCCTTGTCCCCCACCTTCTCCAAGGCCACCATCTCCCAGTGTACTCACTGTTATAGTAGAAACAATAGGACTTGGCAACAGATTGAATATGGGGGATAAGAGAGAGCAAGGAGTTGAGTATGACACCTAGGGAGTGAGCCTGGGTGACTAGGAAGATGGCAGAGCCTTCGACAGGCAGTGAAATTCCTGGAATTGAGAGATAGAATGTCACATGTTAGTCACAGAAAGGAAACCAATGTTACCGAGTCAGAGTCTGTAGTAGGGAAGTAAGTTGTGAGAAGACTGGAAATGCTGGAAAGGAGCCAGATTATGAAAGGCTTTAAAAGACAAACAGAGGATTTTATATTGATCTTGGAGATTATAGGGAGCACCTGGAGTTGATCGAATGGGGCAGTGACATGGTAAGCCCTGTGCTTTAGGAAGACCACTTTGATGGCTGAGTTGAGGGGTGGTAGACTGGAGTGGACAGAGGCCTGAGGCAGAAAGCCTAGCCACCAGGCTATTTTAATAGTCCAGGCTTGGCGCAATTCGGGCTTATATCAGGGTGTAGCAAGAAAAGGGGTCCTATATGAGAGATATTATAAAGGTGATATACTGGGGCCATGCAGATGTCCAGATTATGTACGATAGAGGCACCCATTTTGGAGGAGTCAGGAAATTGCTTCTGGCAAAAGACACACTGAATTCTCCTACCATATAAATGGGAGCAGCTGCTTTCCTTTAGCCAGAGGTACAGCCCAGGCTGTACCTTTAAAACTTCCAGACTGAAGCAGTCTTTCTCTGGCATTGTCCAGGGGACCACGGACCTGCTCACTGGCAGCAAAGGTACTTGGGGTGAGTTGGGTGTGAGGAAAAGACTATACTTCCCCTCTTCCTTTTAGAACCTGAGGACCAGACAACTGAGTTTGGGTTTCAGTCTTTTTCATTTGTCCTTTTCTGTCCTAGCCACCTGGAAACTCAAACCATGCTGACCTTGGAGACTGTAAGACTTCAGTGCTGTTGGATTTTGCTGTCAGCCCACCAGGGAAGCCTTGAGAAGGTAGGGTGCCATGATGTGAGCCTAGGGGCCTTTGGATTTGTAGCTTGGCAGGACCATGCATAAAGGAACTGAGTTTAAGTTATGAACCTAAAGAGAGTAAGAAGGCATAAAGGGGGATCGTGTGTCCCAGGTATATGGGGAGAACGTATATTTGTCCTTATGATACCTTTGAAGTAAACATTCTTTTGTAAAAGGTCCTTTGATTGTTAAGTAGTTAAATGATAACTGGGGTGTAGGGGACCCCTAAAACTGAAGGAATACAATTGGCAGGGGCTTGAACAAATGACAGAAACTAGACCAGGGATGGGGAACCTGCAACCTTGAGGCCACATGTGGCTCTCTAGGTCCTCAAGTACAGCACTTTGACTTGGATTCAGTCAAAGGGCCACACTTGAGGACCTAGAGAGCCACATGTAGCCTTGAGGCCACAGGTTTCCTATTCCTCACTAGACACTCCTCAAGCCTCCTTTAGAGTACTCGAGTGCCCGGTGGAAGGAGTGGCATGTAACATATTTGACTCTTATGTAGTTGAGGTCAGTGTACTCACTGTTATAGTAGAAACAATAGGACTTGGCAACAGATTGAATATGGGGGATAAGAGAGATTAAGGAGCTGAGTATGACACCTAGGGGGTGAGTGTGGGTGACTGGGAAGATGGCAGAGCCTTCAACAGTGATAAGGAAATTAGGAAGGGAGGGTTTGGGGAACAGATGATGAATTCAGTTGGGACATGTTGGATTTAAGATGTCTGGGTCATCCAAATTGAAATGTCCAATAAGCAATTGACCGGTGATATAAGATTGAAACTTGAATGTACATGTAGATCTGAGGAGTCGTTTGTAGAGAGATAATAGTTAAATCCATGGGATTTTGAAGGTTATCAAGAAAGAGAATAGAGGTAAAAGAGAAGAGGTCCCTGAGTAGAATCTTGGGAAACATCTACAATTAAGGGGAATGATGTGGATGAGAAGCCAGCAAAGGAGACTGAGAAGGACTGGTCAGACAGGTAGGGGGTGAACCAGGAAAGAGTAGTGTCACAAAACAATTTAAAAAACCTTATAGTAACTCATAAACAGTTGATATAATGCTTTCTCCCTCTGCTATGAGACCCAACCTTCCCTCCTCCCCCCCAGGAAGTAGAAAGGCAGTTCTGTTCTCCTTACCAGTACCACCACTACCTTCTCCTCCTCTTCTTCCTCCTTCTCCTTCTCCTTTGCCTTTCTAGCAACCCAAAGTTAATTTGTCTTTCAGAGAATTTCTGAACTGTAAGGTAACACTATGAGTTTAAAGGGATGTACCTCCTGTTGTTCTTCCAGCCATATGTTCAATGTTTGGTCTAGAAACTCTTGATACTTGTCTGGAAGGCTAGAATTCAATAATTCATACTGCTTCTTCAGAAAGTGATGGGTTATAGGACCTTGTGTCACTCTTCCAGAATTCTGAGATTCAGAAACTTCTACTACATCGTCACATGGTTTTCTTCTCCAGGGCCACCATCTCCCAGGTGAAGAGGCTCTGTTTCTGCCTCTCCATGGCCACCACCTCTAAGGTTGAGTTTTTTTTTACTCCATGGATAATTTCACAGATTGAAAGGAGGCACATTCAGGGTCTTAACCAAGCCCTGGAAATATAAGACTGTCATCTAGGTGAAAGTTCTACCTCTTTAGGAGGCATAATCAATATATCCTACATAATCAAAGTTCTAAGCATTGGTCCCATTACTTTATTTATATCAAGTTGACCTGGTTCTCCTAATCAGTCTTGACTAAAGGGGAAAAACATGCTAGCTAACACACAAATGCTCCACACCCAAAGATGGATTTTCATGGAACAAAAATAGTCTTAAAATTCTGGGCCTCCAGAGCCCTAGGTTGCATTTTATCTTTTCAAAAGGCTTCAGAACCATTGGGTTGATTCCTGTCCCCCTCCTGCCTAGCCTTGCTAATCCACTTGTATAACCACTTTACTGTTTATACATACCATATTCACTAAAGCAACATTTTCAAAGAGATTTGAAAAGATAAGAATATCTCATTTCTGTTTCATATTACTGAAGCTTTAATGTTTCAGTATAAAATAGTAAAAAAGATAAGATCTGAAAGGGGAAAACCCTTAAACCGAAAAATACAGCCCCAACTAAAACCAAAAGAAATACAGAAAGAGGAGATGATAGAGAACTTTCGATCCCAGAGAGCCCTCAATTTAGGGGCCAATTTAGGCAGCAGTCATGGAAATCTGGGATAGAATTCATTCAATTGAACAGGAACAATAGCCTGAAGTCATCCTTTAGTGGGAAAAAAAGAAAACCAACCACTTAATTTGTCCAAGTGGAAAAGTCCAATTTGAAATTGATTGCCTTATTAGGCATAATTATTCAAATAACTTATACCTTAACTGCTCTGGCTAAGGTTTTCATTTTCTAACTGGATATTTGGGGTATATAGGCATAGCCCAAAGTCATATTATTAGCCTGTAAGCAATGTAGTGGAATCCCTTGGACTCATATGTTAAATAAAAATTAATCTTTGATCAAGATAATTGCTTATTGAAAGTGTACTTTCATACACTCAAGCCAGGGTATTTTCCTAATAACTTCAAGATGTAAGGGTTTCCCTCACCCCTCCAATTCTTAAAAATCACTAGCACCTAAATTCATGTAATTGTCCATTAGGGAAAGCCTTGCTGTCTTTAGGAAATGTATTCTTTATAGTTCTGCATTTAATCCTTTAATAGAATCCAGTTTATCCTTAACTTAGGCTGGCAAGAAAAAAAATGCTTATGTTTTTTTCTTAAGATCTTGAGCCTTACCAGAATAGAAAGATTCATAGGTAGCTGCCTGTGTCAGTTTTCTAAGTCCTGGCTTTCTTTTTTTCCATCCTGTTTCTTCCCTTCTTCCATCAGACCTGATAAGGCAGCTCCCTTGTGATAACTCTTGTGGAGAAAGTATTCTTTCAGAATTTCCAATTTTTACCATCAGTAATCAGTTAACATTTTAATTACCATAGCGCCATCGTGTGGCCCAACTGGTATGTCTGAAGATTAAGCGGGTAGCATCAGTTATGGCAACTAAAAAACACTTTCACATTCTTTTTGATATATTATGTGAAAGGCACTTTGAGGTGCTCTCAGTGAAATGATAACAGTAATCCTGGCATCTAAATATATTACTCTAAAATTTTAAATACTCAATGGTTGCCTTCGAGGGCTATCCAAAGGTTAACCCGATAAATCAGGAATTATTGTCATAAATAATCTAAACAAAGGCTGGCCACTTGAAACAGATGTTGTTTCTGGAAGGTTTTGAACATTTTCCACTGTTAACTTGCACATAACCCCCTTGTCTGGAGCCGTGTAACTCCGCCAACTTGTGAGTCTGCTTTAAATGAACAGGTTCTCTTTTTTGTGGTCTCAACTCACACCCATTTAGCCATGCTATGCTTCTCTACACATAGGTAACCCAAACTAACTTGAAACCCAAGTGGAAAAGTTTTGATTTGTACTGTTGTTGCCTTTCTATTGAAGTTGACAATCCTGTATTTTGTGGGAGTGCTTATGTATTTTCCCAGGAGGACAAAAAAACATCTTGGCACATACCTTTATATAGAGGATTTCGGTTAACACCATAAGTAACTGAATGGCCATGTAATCCCATGGATTTATATATGGAGTGAATTGAGTCCCCAGGTATTACTCTGTTCTCTTTTGAAGCTTTTCAAAAGCTGAACAAAAAAAATATCTTTCCATAGTTCAGGGAAAAGAACAAAAAGAAAACGTACTTGGTTAAGTAATCGGAAGATATGAATAAATAAATGCTCCAGAGTCCAAAAGGGGAAAGTATATGATGGCATCTGATTTCAAACTTTCTCCTGATGGCCGAAAGTCAACTTTTTTTTGCCCATTTCTTGACTGAAAATGATGACGTGAACGTAGAGGGAAACTTAATGTTTGACTGATGTTGAAGAGCTTGCCAAGAGCTATAGTTAATGGAGGGGAAATCATTACATCATAAAACAATTAGAATTAAAGAATGCTGAAAAGAAGGTGTAGGATACATATGCTATTGTCATCTAGCTTACTTTTTGTGGCAAAGCTACTGGTCAGGTTTAACAACAATTGCAACAACAACAACATATTGAATATACCATTCCAAGAGATGGAATTGTTTCCTCAAATACGTGAGTATTTCTGGGTTATCTAATATGCAAACTTAAAAAGCACAAGAAGATTGAATAAAATCTGCTAAGTACAGAGGTAGCAATGATGGATCTTGGGATTCTAGGCTCAAAAGGTCGCTGAGATGTTATGTAGTCCTGTCCCCTGACCGATGGATAATTATGCTCTATAACTAGTCACTGAATCATAGAAATACTACCAATGAAGAGAGTTCACTAGCTGACAAAGGAATCTCCTCCATGAACAGTTTTAATTAGTAGGAAATCTTCCTTATATTCAACAAATTAATCAACTACCATTTGTTATTTATTCTCCCTGCAACTCAAGGAAGAATTCCTGAAAGCTGAGGCTTGGTTGCAGTCATGGTCTCTCCAAAAAGAGGAGAGTAGAAAGGTAAACAGTGTATAGTGCAGATCAGATAGAGGGTAGCTATTTATTAAGGCGCTGGGCTAAGTGCTGGTGATACAAAGACAAAAACTAAATACCTCTTGCTCTCAAGGAGCTTATATTCCTTTGGGGAAAATAACATATATGAATATAAAATGAGCAATGGAGGAGATCAGGAAAAGTCTTCTGGAAGAATTGACTAGAGCTGTGCTTTGAAGGAAGTTAGGGATTTTAAGAGTCAGAGGTGAGGACAGGGTGCACTTCTGGCATGGGGCATGGTTCTGTGCAAAGGCATGGAAAGGAGAGATGGACTGTTGAGGATAAGGAACAGGAAGTTAGGCTGGGAACATTGAATCTTAAAGAGGAGTAATTTGTAATGGGGCTGGAAAAGGGGTCTGGAATCAGATTGTAAAGGGCTTTAGATAGGAGCTTATATTTTATCCTAGTGGCAACAGAGACCCATGGGAGCTTTTGGAGTATAAATCTTCCTACCTGCACCTATTGATCCCACTTCTGCTCTTTAGAGAAGGAGTGATTATTTTAAAATGTAAAAACCATTCTTAGCTCACAGACCATAAAAAAGAAGGTAGCCGCCAGACTTGGCCCTCAGGCAGCAGTAAGCTGACCCCCTACTTTAGAGCCAAGCAGAATAAGTACAATCTCTTTTATACAACAGCCCTTTATGCATTTGAAGCTGCCATATTTTATCTTATGCAGATCAGGCATTCTTCCTGTAAGTGAAAGTACCTCATGATTTGAGTCCTCTCAGAATTCTAATCACCCCCTTCTGGACATGATGAGGCTTGTCCATAGTTCCCAGATCTATGAATTTGTAAGTAAAGGCACTTTATTCTGCTAATGCAGATTTTGACCTATCTACTGCAATCTAGCTCTTAAAAGTGGCTTTTGAGAGCTATTGTGGCCAAAAACAATCCGTCTCCTTACAGCCAAGCTGGTGGTGAACCTCTCTGACTTTAACTTGATAGATTTAGGCAGCCTCCATGCCCATACCAGAAGGCCTTTAAAGCTTGGCAGGTTGTGTCAGAACTAGTGGCTTATAGATGAGGAAACTGGGGCATTTATAGATGAGGAAACTGGGGCAGGCAGAGTTTAAGTGACTTGTCCAGAGTATGTGTCCAAGGTAGGATCTATACTCAGGCCTTCCTAATTCCAGACCTGGCATCTATCCATTGCACAATCTAGTGGAACCTTCCTTTGGCTGCACAATGTCAGATAAGTTAATTTTTTTTCACTTTTCAACCAGTTTTTTGTATAAGCACAATAATATTTTTTAAAATCAGCCACCAAATCAAGAAGAGATAGGTTGGAGTTCCACCTTTGACACATACACTCTATGTGACTCTGGGCAAGTCCCTAAACCTTAGCGCTCTAGGCATCTCTCAAAACTATTAAAATGCTTGTGGATCAGTATTGATGGAACACATTTCTTAGGAAATTCCCTGTACCAGTGGAATCACAGGTTATTTTCAAACACATTCTCCTCTCATTTCCCTCCTTCCCAACTTTCTTTTGCTCTACTAGGATCAGAGATTCAACGATTTTCAACAAATTGCTGGGGAGTAGAAAAGTCTAATGGGCTAGCTAATTATTTTATATCACAGTATCAGAAAAATGGCAGGGCTGATTTTTTTTCTTTAAGCTAATTTGACTCTAAATCTTTTAGTCTTTCCCAAGATGAAAATGTAACTAAAGTCAATGTTCAACGAACATTTTGTTTTAATTTTTCAAAATATGGATCTAAATAACTTACCAACAACTCAAAGATACTTCTATCACATCAAATGTCTTTATTAATTGCTTGGACTGAAAAAAAAACTGTCTGTGGAGGAAGTGTGGGAGTTGGCCAAGAGGCCTGGAGTAAGAGTCAGAAGATTTAGGTTCTAGAACTTTCCTTAATGGCTACAGGACTGATAGATATCCCCTCCCCCACCCCTTCCCCTTCCCTTTCCCTTTTCCGTCTACTGCTCTGTAATATTGAATTATATTATCTTGCTCTTGACCCTGTATTTTATTACTACCAAAAAATCAAATGACTTTCATTGGAGACATTGCCTGAGAACATGAAAAGAAAAGATAGTTTAACGCCACACTGTTAAGTAGCTTAAATACAAAACATACCTTTACATTAAAAAAAAAATCAGAGCTATCTGAAATCACCAAATAGATGTCTGAAATTGCAGAGAATTAATCAGAAAATCTGGATTTTGTTAAATTTCCTGCCTGTCTCACTGGTGTTTAGGATGCCTTCTGATTGGTATCCCATTAGTTGATAGACAGAAGTTATCTTCAAAAAAAAGTCTAATCTTTAAAACCTTTTTTTTTTCTGAGTAGGGGGACTCTTTGTCTTTTCTGTCTATTCTCTTTGTCTATTGATTTTCTTTGTTAATGGACGATATAGTTTTTTGTGAAATGTGCTTCCTGGAAAAGGATGTTGGATGGGTGGTGTTCGATTCTTTTAGCAACACTTGAGTACCTTCCCTTCACAGGGATTGGGCCTGAAGGGTTTGGGAGCTCAAACTTAAGGTAATACTAGAAGCCTGGAGAGGCAGCTAGGTGGCACAGTGGGTAGAGTTTTGGGTCTGAAGTCAGGAAGGTTTATCTTTCTGAGTTCAAATCTGGCGTGAGATACTAGTTGTGTGGGTCTGGGTAAGCCACTTAATCCTGTTGGCCTCCGTTCCTCATCTGTAAAATGAACTGGAGAAGAAAATGGTTAACCACTCCAGTATCATCACCAAGAAAACCCCAAACAGGGTCACAAAGCGTTGCACAAGGCTGAACATCTACAGAAGTCTGGAGGACTCTATTGGTTCTTGAGAGAAGGGGGACTTACTAGTAGAAATGAATGTTATTATAACTTCATGGTATCAAGTACAAGTCCCTTCTGTTTTGCATTTTTTTTTTGTTAAGTTAAATAAAGACAGTATGGAATAATGAAGAATGGACCAATTTTCAAGAAGTGCCTGGTATTGACTGTGTGACCGTGGACACTTAATCTCTCAACCAATCAATCCACCAACAAACCAACCAGTATTTATTAAACACCTGTTATATGCTAAGCACTGGGTATATAAGAAGAAAATGAAGTAGTTCCTTCAAGTAGCTTATAGTCTTGAGGAAAATAACTTGTAGATGAGTAAGGATCACACAAAAGAAATGCAAAATCATTTTAATTTTTGGTCAGAAAGGCACTGGTAGTTGGTGGTGATGGTGGTGGTAAATTAGAAAAAGTTTCATGTAGAAGGAAGGAAAGATGTCTTGGAGATAGAGATGGATATTCCAGGCGTGGGGAACAGACAGGACTAAGGCATAGAGATGGTGGGTTATGTTTGAGGAACAGCAACAAGGCCAGTTTGGCTGGATTATAGAGTGATATATGATAAGTTAGGAAAGATGTGTTGGGACCAGATTGTGTAGGACTCTCAGTATCCCAGGCAACTCTCCAAAATTTGTAAGTTAACAGAAGAGTTGCTCAAGAGAGTTAACTCTCCATTTAGCTATCAAAGTGATTTTTCTAAAAGACAAGCCTGGCCATGTCAGTCTCCATCATCTCCCCTACTCAGTAAACTCCAGTGGTTCCTTATCCTGGATCAATACAAAATTCTCTGTTTTTCAAAGCCCTTAATAACCTGGTCGTGCCCTCTGCCTTTCTAGTCTTCTTACACTTTAAGCTCTTCTACATAATCTTCAATCCAGCAACAATATACTCATATATTTTTTGCTAGTCCATCTCCAGACTCTGGGAGTTTTTCCTGGTTGTCCCCCATGCCTGGAATGCTCTTCCTCATCATCTCTTCTTTCTGCTTTCCTTGGTTTATTTTTGGAAATCTCACCTTCAGTAGGAAGGCTTTCCTGAGCTTTCTTAATTCTTAGTTCCTTCCCTTTGTTGATCATTTCTAATTTATCCTGTATATAGTTTGTTTGTACATAGTTGTTCCCATTTTATCTGCATTAGACTATGAGCTCTTTGAGAATAGGGATTATCTTTTATCTTTCTTTGCAAACCCAATGCTTAACACAGTGACTAGTACACAGCAGGTGATTAATGGATGTTTATTGGCTGAAGATAGTTTCTATGTCAGAAGTTCCTTATACCAATGATGTCATAAATATGAACAATGACAAAAATAAAACCTGTTCTATATTTAATATCTTGTTAGCCTGAGTGCTCACATGGGAGCTGAGGACTCTTTGTCCTTTTGTGGAGATATAGACAGCCACATTCTTATATTCCCAATGGATTGCATCTCAAACCAAAGAATAATTTTTGAGAAGCTTGCATAATTGAACTATGTATAAACCCAAAGCCACAGGACTCCAGGTTATATTTATGGGTGCTTGTCCAGGGTATTTTTGATATCACTAAGGCAGATATGAACCTAGAGGAACATTGTACACTTATGTATTGGGAGTGGGTATAAGTGCCAGGGTCTCTCACTGTGGGAGGTCTGTACCCTCACAAAGTTACTGTTGATTTGGGGATTGCCTAAAAAATAGTATGAATGTACCACTGATAGCTTAGATCTAGAATTGGAAGGGGCCTCAGAAGCCATTTTATGGATGAGGAAGCTGAGGTCCCAAGGTTGTAGAGGCTGGATTTGATCCATGACTTCTGTATTCTAAGAGGTCACTGTGTCCGTCCTATCAGCCCAGGACCTGTCACACTGTTATGAGAATCTGAAGATCTTCCCTGCCCCTAGGCCCTTTGCTAAAGTGGCTGGGTGACTCTGAGAACTTTCCCAGATTTGAAAGTATACTGTGTTCCCTAATAGGCTGAATGTGGTCACGTGGAGCCTGTGGCACCAGGCTTGTTTTCCAGGAATGCCCGTGCCTTGTAGCTTTGTGATTGGGCAGTGGGTCCAGAGGGCTGTGACTTTCTCTAAGCCATGAGAAGGCCATATATATGCCCTGATGTGAGGTTTTGGTTTGGGGCTCACTTTGAGAAGAGTTGTGTGATTTGGCCAGAAGAGACTCTGGGCAGCCGTGGAGCCCCTCGGCTGTGACAAACCCAGATGTTGGTGCTTCCCTCTCTGGTAACTGAATAGGTAACCGATGTAATGGTCAGGCACTGGAAGCCGTCTGCTGATCTGTTTTTCTGTTTATTTGTAACTTCTGTTTGCTTTCTCTGAAGTTCAGGGGGCTGACTTTTCCCCCTGAACTAGGTAAATGATATGTTTGATTAAAGTGAGATTGTTAACCCATTTTGAGTTGCTTTCCTTTAGAAAAGCAGATCTAAGAACCTGAGCTAGTAGCCGCCCTAGGTATGCTAGGTGCCTGCTGTTACACACACCTGCCTGCCTTTCCTTCAGTGCCTTCTGCAGGACCCCCAAGGCCATCTCTGGACAACACTCATTTCCCACTGCCATCTCCTGAGCAGATTCTCCTTTGCCACACCTCCTCTTGCTTCTGTTTACTGTGATGTGGGTATCCTGGGCCTCATAGGACATAAAACCTCATCTGTTGTGAGGATGGGCCTCCAGGGAGAACCTTGAAGAGGCTAGTGACCTGCCTCCCTCAACAGACTCTCCAGCCACTGATACTTTGTCTGGACTCATTTCTCAGTGGTTAGCATGCTCCCATCCCTTTCTACTCTCCACATCCCAATGATTCTAAACCCTATTACTAATGTAAAAACCCTGTTCCTCAGCCCCAGCTGTTTGCTTCATTACTCCCATTTCCTATTCCTTCCCTTCCTGGATGCCTGCCCCATAATTAATAATCATTTTCATTTTTAAACCTATATCTTCCTTACTCCTTCTACCTCCTGACTCACTGAGTTATGGCTCCTTTCTGATGAAATTGCTTCCCTGGATACCTTTTCCAATATTGGTTACACTTTTAGTGAGGGAGTCTGAGTTGCTAAGAACTATCTCTTTCAGCATTAACCACCATCTTTTAGTAATCTCTCCTTCCTGAGGATTATCAACCAATTCAGAGCCTGGTGGCTATTATCCATCAACCCCAGGACATTTTCCTTCTTTCCTCAGAGTCCTACCTCTCCACTCCAATTCCTGCCTTTGTATTAGGGGACTTCAAGTTACATATTGATTCTCTTTCAAATATTCTAACTTCCCTGTTCCTTAATCTACTCAGTTCCTATGAATCCTCCATTCCGCTTCGGTCGTACACATACTCTTGACCTTGCCCTAATCAAGTAGGTTCATGAACTCTTATCTCTCTGATTATAATAATTTATCTGATTATAATAATTATGCATTCCCTTGTTCCCTCTGCCTAATAATCCCTAACCCTGTTCTTTGTCCTCATCACCATCCCCAGTTCTTTATTGGCCCATTACCCCAGTACTGGATACAATCTCCTTTTATGTTTATCTGTTGGTGAATCTGTTCAACTCTGAACTGTCCTTTACCCTGGAATTCTGTGTCCCCTTATCCTATCATGCCTTTCCAAATCCCAAACTTTGAATTATTCCCATAATGGTTTCCTTTTGTTCCTTATTCACATGCTCTATCATCATCATTCTCTCTACTCAGTTTTTCCTTATCCATAGTCATCTTCCCCGTTGTTTGTCAATACACCCATTTCTCCTCCATCCTTAAAAAACCCTATCTTGATCTTGCCATCCTAGCTTGATACTATTTCTCTCTAGTACTATTTCTATAGTATTATAGTAGTATTTCTCTCCTCCTTTTTTTTCTGCCAAACTCCTTGAGAAAGCCTATACTTTCTCTCCTCTCATTCCACCAAATTCTCTGCAATCTGGTTTCTTATTCTGCCATTCAACTGAAACTGACATCTGGCTCTGAGTCAGTGCTTTTCACAACTGTATCATGGACTCATGTGTGTATGTGTGTGTGTGTGAGAGAGAGAGAGAGAGAGAGAGAGAGAGAGAGACAGACAGACAGAGAGACAGAGAGAGAGAAATGGGAATATAATATATGAGGAAAGATATTTAGGAAAGAGGACAAAGCAGCTTTTGAAAGGGGTGAGTTGCCAAACGCCAGGAAGTCTCCACTCTTCAGGAGATAACTAGTAGGTCAAGGGACCCCAAAAAAGGAAGGGACAAAGCGTCGATTGAATGTGTTTGTTACAAATGATACCTCTTGATCCTCAGAGTAGCCCAGGGAAGTATTATTATTTCCTTTTTACAGCTGAGTAAGTTGAGGCAAACAGAAGATAAGTGAGTTGACTAGGGTTAAACAGATAGTGAGTGTCTGAGGCTGGATTTGAACTTGGGTCTTCCTGACTTCAGACTTGGCACACTGTTCACTGATCCACCCAGCTGCCTCCAACACACACTGGTACGATTTACAAGAACACAAAACAAAAAAACAAACATAAAAAAAAAGAAAAAGATAGAGAGAAACAGAGATGAGTATTGTAATGTGTAGGCCTTACTCAGGTTATTTCTCTGTTAGTTTAGGTTTAATATTAGAATGAGATGAAATATTAATGGGTCATCTGATAATGAATAAAAGAAGCTTTCTTTATCCATAGCCTAGAGAGGATATCCAACTATTATACTGCAGGACTTAGCTTGGTTGGGAGCTTCCTCTACCTCCAATATGGAAAGTCTCTGGTCAGTAGGTCAGGGTACAGGAACTCTCACAGTCTTGGGATATCCAAGTCTGAATTCATGTGGATAGATGGCAGGGAGTCATTTTGATATTACCGGAGGAGACTCCTAGGCGGCTACGCTTGAAACTTAGCCCCCTTGGGACAGCCAAGTCTTTGAGACAGTTTTGTGCTTTTTAGAGAAAAGCTGAGTTTAACCTATTGGTGAGACAGGGGAACCCTTGTAGATAATAGTCCCATTACAAGCTTGTACCTGAAAAAGAAGTTGGTCAAACACAAAAGAAACTCCAGTTCTCTTAAGGGAAGCCTCATGGGCTGGCCCCATGTTTCCTTTGAGCAGCCACAGACATAGAGAAACCATGTAGCTGAATGAGTATCGCTCTGAAAATGGCAGTGGCTTGAGGTGGCAGTGTTGGCAGTAGAAGATGACAAATAGAAGAGTTTGTGGGAAAATGATGGGATTACTGGACCAATCAGGAGCTATAGCTGAGAAACATGAAGGAATAGAACTGTGATATAAGGTAACGGTGGCAAAATAAAAAAAAAGAAATCCATTCTTGATGGCTACATCAGGACTTAGAAAACCACAAATTAGCATTATCTATATTGTATTATATTTTATAAAAAAAACAAAAACATTTTTGTGAGCCTCAAGTTTGACACCTCCGAGTAAAGGACCTGTACGATGTCTGAGGACTATATATATCTAGGGAAAGGGACTTGACTCTGTAGAGAATCCTACTTAACTGTACAGTGGTACTATAAGACTCAAGAACTGGACAGGTTCTTGGGCTTTTGGGGCTCATTGTAAATGCCGGCTGTTCTATAACAACCCCAAGTAGTTTTCCTATGATGGGAGTCAAGGAGGGGTAGCCCTCACTCTAAAATAATATTAGAAGTCTAGGGAATCATACAGGGGAAGGGGAAGGCCTATTAGAAAGTTTTTGCACCTTTTTGTTAGGTTAAACAAAGCCTGTCTTTTTTTCTTTTTTTTTTTGATGTCTTGCTATCTCAAGTGCTTACAAGTAATCTGAGGGGTTTTCACTTTTTTAGTTAAATTCTGATGGACCCTGGGTAGGCCATGAGCCAAAACTGTGTCTGATTTTTTACAGATTCAAAGATTTGATTCTGGGTCATGTATTTTTCTTTTTTGGGGGAGGGGAAGGTGAGACAGTCTTGTGGTTTCATTGGTTTAGCATCGGTTCTCAACCTGTGAGTTATGTTCAATTTAAATACATCCTGCATGCCAGATATTTACATTACAATTCATAACAGTAACAAAATTACAGTTACGAAGTAGCAACGAAAATAATTTTATGGTTGGGGGTCACCACAACATGAGGAACTGTATGAAAGGGTTGCGGCATTAGGAAGGTTGAGAACCACTGGTTTAGGGAGTTTCAATGAAGAACTTCCTTTATCATTACAGATCGCCACCTTTCCTGCAGTTTATAATCCCAGAGAATTGCCTGGGATCACTGAGAGTTTCAGCTGATTGCTTGCCCAGAGTCAAAAGCCAATATGTGTCAGAGATGGGACATGAAGCCAGGTTTTGTGACTGTGAGATAAATTCTCTAACCACTATGCAAGGCTGCCTCTGTACGTATAAATGATCATTCTTTGTTTACTGCACTGTTCTGCTTTGATTCAGGTGAAAACACAAATGTATCTATCTTGCTCTCCTATTTTTGACTTAAAGATTGTCAGTTGTGAACTCCTAAAATCTAGGTGTATCCCTTGTCAGCCGTCCTTCACTATTTCTTATCAGGTCTTAACTCTGATGTGAAAAACTCCAACCATTGTTATTTCAGAGGCATTTGTCTTTTCCTTTTAGGACGCAATCCAACACTAAGCAATTTTTAAATGGAAAAATATTAAATAGTATATGCAAATAGTCTGTCTACATTTTTGTTATCTTCCTACTTTATCATGAATTTAATCACTGAAATCAACCTGAATTTTAAAGGTCAAATGACAGGTGCTGGATAATAAGACAATTTAGAATTTGAAATCATTTTCTGTGTTATCTCAACAGTAAGAGAAAGTTGTGTGTGTGTGTGTGTGTGTGTGTGTGTGATGGTAGCTTCAAAACCTTAATGATCAAGCAATCTCTGCTGTGCAGATGGATTTTAGCTTTGGTACAGGTTATTTCTACTGAGTAAGCATTGCATTGCAAGTTTACAAACATGGTAAGCAAAAATCAATGTCATAATGTTTTCCCATTCCCAAGGGAAAAGTCTTCTCTAAACTTAATGTGCATTGTATTTATTCTTAGGATATAATCAAGTAATCCTTTAGAAATAAAGTGCAGCACTATAAATGTCATGTATTTTCCTGTGTGGAGGCTCAACTGAATGCTTCCTTTGTGAGTAGCAATTCTCCAACTGGGGCCCATCTGCCTCTTCTGACCATCATTATAAAATAAATTAACTGCATGTGAAATTCACAAAAACTCCATGTGGGTCTATCTTCAGCTGTATTATAAGCATAACATCTTTTACAGATTTATTTTTCCTTGATATTTAGAGAAATTTATTTGTTTGCTTTTTAACGAAATTTACATTTCTAGCTTATTTTCTTTCCTTTTCTAAATAACATAAATTTGTTAGTATGTAACTAAAAATAAAATACACCTGCTTATTGCTCTAAGACAGAATACTTCACACATGCATTGAATCATACTAAACTAAAAAAATCCTAAAATTTTGCAGTCACAGAGATATAACATGATGTTTCTACAGTCAGGGAGTTGGAGCAATTGAGTAGTGGGAGAAGGAAGGCATCAGCTGCTGCCAATATCCCTTAAGAGGGGATTAGTTTCTCATTCTGAGACAGCCTGCTGGCGGGATATAACAGGCAAACCTGGAACTTATGGGCTGGTGTTCTTATGCTAGCACATGTAGTTTAATGATTGTCTGTATAATGTTGTCTTGCTGGGACCAGTTCTAAATCTGTGATCTCATAAGACCCAGTTGAGATCTCTTAATGGCAGAGCAATTGAAGGGGAAGGAGATAGGTGATGGACAAAAGAGTGTGTGTGTGTCTGATGACGTGGGTGGCTTTTCTTGTGTTTTTCTTTTCTTTTGTTGTGTTGTATGAGTCTCTGGGGAAGTCTTCCTTCTTGTCCTTGACCCTTACCTCCTCTCACTTCTGAAAGTCAATCAGTTGTCAAGTCCTATGGATTCTATCTCTAAAATATTTCTCACATTTTTCCTTTAACCTCTACTCTCACTGGTCTTATCCTAGTCCAGACCAGTGGTGGGTGGGTAAATGTTTAACAACCAAATCTCAAGGGTGGAAAAATGCACAGAACACACACTTAAATTTAACCTGCATCATCAACACTTCTTTCCATAAGGTTCTCAGAGTGGTCGATACTGCACCCTGGGCCATGCTGGAATGATTCAGGGGGGCAGTAGTAGCATCAGGTGCAATTGGGGCGTTATTGAATAAATATAAGGGGGTGGTGGAAGCAAAGGAAAGAAGAGAAGAAAAATTTTGAAAAACTGTTCTTTCATGTTTCATCTGTCGTGTAACAGAGTTAAAGTTGTATGATTACTTTTTTTTCCCAAATAAACACACAAAATGAAAGTTATAACTGATCAGTGGGCAAGTCTGCTGACAGGGTTACCAAGTGTTGGCAGGTGAGTGTGTCCTTCTTTGTTAGGAAGTATATTGGCAGGAATATGTGCATGTAATGACTTGTTTACGGTATAATACTATACAGTTATGTGACACAATATTGCGCCATCAAAATTTCAGTGCTGGGGGGAAAACCCACAAATTTATAATAAATTGTTAAATTTAAGATGTCATTTTAAAATATTTTATTTTTTTTTTGAAATAATGCAAATTAAAAAAATAAAATTGCCAAAGGATTAAAGAAAGTAAATTTCCAGGGGGAGGTGCTGAGTAATTTTTTTTTCAAAAGGGGTCTGTAGACCAAATAAGTTTGGGAACCTCTGGTCTAGACTATCAAAACAATAAATTAAGCTCTGATTGGCACTGTTTGCCAAGTTCCCAGGTGCAAGTGCTCACTCTGAAAATTTAACAATTGATTCTCTTGAGATGAGTTGGTTTCAATATACCAATGGCCCAGACTCTCATCACCTTTCATTTGGAATGTTGTAATAACCTTTTAATTGGTCTTTCTGAATGAAGTTTCTGCAATCCTCCAGAATAAAATACAAACTCCTTTCATAGTTGACTCACTTTTGGTTTCACCTTATTTTGGAATTTATGGAATTTATTTTTTAACTTTTAGAATCTTTCTCTTCCTTGAAAGTTTATTTAATGCAGATGTTACCTCTTTATGCAGCCTTCGATAATCTTCTTCCTTACCTTTCCCCTTGCCTCTCCCGAAGGAAAAAAACATTTTTTTTTTCTTTCTCAAACTTTCCCAGGGCGCATTGTCTGGACTTCCAAGAATCTCAGGGTTAGGAGGGACCTCAGAGAATGTGTGTCCTATAGGCATCTCAAACTCAGCAGGACCAAAATAGGACTTATTATCCTTTGTCTTAAACCCAGTCCTCATAACCTCCCTATTTCTTTTGAGGGCACTGGTCTATCTAGGAAGGCAACCCTGGTTCTTTGCTCTTATCTCATTTTTTAATTAACTGCCATGTCTTGTTAATTTTGCCTATTCAGCATCTCTCAGACCAACTTTCTCTCTGCTCAAAACTACAACTGCCCTAGGACTGTTGTGATAGCCTCCTCATTAGTCTTGTATGCACTTGTTTTTGTCTCCCTACTTCCATGCCTTTGCGTAGAAGATTTCCCATGCCTAGAATGCTCTTTCTCCTCACCTATGTCTCTTGGAATCCCTAGCTCCCTTCAAGGGTTCAACTCATGTGCCACTGACTTTCCTTGTTTCCCCACTTATTAGCACCCAGTCCCCCAATATGCATTTTTGCATAGACTTTATATTCATCTGTGACCATGTGATCTTCCCCTAGCAGAATATAAATTCTTGAGGGTAAAGGGTTATCTTTTCATATTTGCATTCCTAGCACTTTCCAAATTCCTTGGCATACAGTAGGTACTTAATAAATGTTGATTTATATCAACTAATCCATTTATGTCAAGTCTAAATCTATCTTTCTGCAACTTCCAACAGCCATTCCTTGTTGGACTCTGTGGGGACAATCAATCAATCAACAAGTACTTATTAAGCACCAACTGAATACCAGGCAATGTACTGGGAATACAGAGACAACAAAGAAACAAGGGATTTATATTTTGTCTGGGGAAAAGACAAGATTAGGAGGATCAGGTGATGAAAGAGGAATACAGAAATGCGTCCCTGTCCCATAAAAATAATGTTAGTTAAAATGAAATGAGACTGACAAAGAAAAAGCTGAGAACAATAAAGGCATGGGTTAGCTAATCTGTGTGATATCATAGAGACGAATAATGATATCTAGTGTGTGGGGAACCAAAAGAAAGTCACCTGGGCTTTGTAAAAAGGAAATAAGGAAAGAAAAATAGTCAAAGCAGACATCACATCAGTAGGGTGCTTCATACCCCTTGTTCCCTATCTCAGCAAAGAAGGGAGGGAGATGTTTTCATTTCTTCTAAGACAAAGTTTGCTTATTATATTTGCACAGCATTTGGTTTACTTCTCTTGTTTTTCTTTTCATTTATACAGTCGTCATTATTTATACAGTCTGTCAATGTGGTGTACGGTATTTTCATCAAAGTAGATATGCACATCAATCAGGGTAAATATTTTCAGGGGCGTATTTGCTGTCTATAGTGAATTCTGCCTGTTCAAGTTATCATGACTTTGGATGGTGTAAGGAGTGGGGAGGGTGTCACACAGCATTTTCTGTTGACTTTTGAATATTCTCACCCATATCTTTTCGTGGAATCCAGAATAACTTTTCTTATGGGCTCCTTCACAAGAGAATAATCCAAAAAGTTAGCCTTCTCAGCCTTTCCAATGTTAAAATCTATGACTAGATAGAGTTTTCTTTGAATAAGAACAACAGAAACAATATTCTTATCAAGATATATGAGCAATTGACATACCCTTTCTTGAAGGAATGGCAGAATTGACTTGGCCACGGTTCTGGCACTGGGCAGGGGAGTGGAAGGGGAGGAGGGGACCAGAATAGTGGGAAGGCAGTTGGTAAGATGATGGTCAGGTAGCATGTAATGAAATGAAACATGGATGGTCCAGCCTGAAATAGGCAGGGCAGGTTGGGCAGTCACCAATTAAGACATTGGGATTCTTGGGCAAGAAGAGACTGTTTTCGAAAAGATTTCATACAGCAGATCACTTCATAGTTTTCTGAAAGGTATGGTGAGTACAAGATTCCTCTGGATTTATTATTAGTTCCAAAAATACTCTTGACTTAGTAGGGCAAAATTCAAGGCTCTTTCCTAAAAAGGTGATTCCCATGCATATACCATGATCATACTTGATTCCTTGAGAACCAAGGAAATACCTTTACTCAATGATTCTTTGATGATCCCTATCAATTGAAACTTCAAACAAGCACATCAAGGTTGTAAACAACTATCCCTGTTGACTTAGCAAATAAATATAATAGGAAAATAAATAAAAATCCAATAGAACATAATGTTAATATGTTTTTTTCTAAGTCAGTATTTTTTCCCCACCCCATTTCTACTTGAGTTTGATACCATTGCTGGAAATTGTCTTATTTGCTGATTCCATTGTGATACTTATGGAAATAAGATAGCAAAAATGCTGGCTTAGAGTCATCAACACAGGTTCTAATCCGGCCTCTGACTCAAATTAGCTATGAGACCTTGGGCAAATCACATAACCTCACTGTGCCTCAAGAAACTCCGTAGGGTTTATCTGCTGAGGCACAGAAGGTTGTGGTCTGCATTGAAAGAGGGAGGTCCCCAACATGGTGAGACTCTCGTGCTGACAAAAACCAAACCCTATAACATCATAAGTCCTCCTTTATGAGATCCAGAGACACTTGTAAGGTATCAGTTCAACAGTCAGTGAGGAGAACAACATGGAGAAGAAGCATTTGTCAAACGTTTACTGTATGCCAGGCACTGTGCTAAAGTGCTAGACAAATAGAAGAAGAAAATCAATTGCCCAGGTTATGACATGTAGCTGTGTGGTCATTTTAAGTAATCGTGTAATCATTAAATTGTAAGCTTCTTAGGGTTGAGGATTGTTATTTGTCCTTCTCTCTCTATTTCTCAGCACAGTTTTTGGCACATAGTAGGTGGTAATCAATATTTATTGATTGATTTGGTCAGCCCATTGAAGTAGTCCTGTGAATGAGCTTTCTCTCTGTCTCTGTCTCTCTTTTGTCTCTGTCTCTGTCTCTCTCCTCTGTCTCTCTGTTCTCTCTTTCTCTCTCTCTGTCTCCTAATTTAATATCTATCTATAGTATGACATTAATTGATATTGGTATCTGTATTGATATATCTATAGTACAGGCACTACAGATGGCCAATGAGTCAAGCTTAGGATTCACTAAAAAGAGAACAGATTAAATTGCCATGGGTGCTTTCAATGACCCTAAGCTTTTCCTTGACACAAATCCTTGTTTGTTTGTTGTTTTTTTTATATCTTAGTATTTTCTAATTTTCTGTGGTTGTGAAACACAGAGTATTATGATTGTTAAAGAATTCAAATTTCGGGGGCTTCAAAGAGTGATAAAGACATGTGTGGTGAATATTTGCCTTTGAAGTGGCTGTCTACCGTGTTTAGAACACTCTCCCTCTGCCTTTCCCTGGCTTCCTTTAAGACTCAGACCCATACCCTCTCCTCCCAGCTTTCCTCCTAAGATTGCCTTCCATCTACTTTGTATTTATCTTGTAGGTACCACTTTATGTATATGTTGTGTCCCCCATTAGAATGTCTGCTCCTTGAGGGCAGGAACTGTTTTTTTTTCTTTTTCTTGCTGTGTATCACAGTGCCAGGCACACAAAAAGCATTTAATAAGTGCTTACTGATTGACATAAAATATATCATCTAAGATTACTACAGAGATTAGAACCTTTTCCATTTGACACAGAATTCACATTTTAATTTAATCACTTTTAAAAAGTAAATGGCCGGCTAAGTGGTGCAGTGAATAGAGCACCAGTCCTGAAATCAGGAGCACCTGAGTTCAAATGTGGTCCCTGACACTTAACACTTATCAGCCGTGTGACCTTGGGCAAATTGCTTAACCCCAACTGCCCTCCAAAAAAGCAAAAAAAAAAAAGTAAAACATTTGATTGGGATTTTTGAAATTAGCAAAGCCAATCTATGCCCACATGCTGAGGACTAGGGTCTCATCCTTGAACAAATAGCATGGAAAACAATGTATTCTGAGATTCATCCTTCATTGTAGGGGAAGGCAAAGCAAATCTTTTATGTGGTTAGGTGAAATTGTACAGGAGAGAGCGATTTGTTTGTGCTCTGTCTGAATCCCAATGCTTATTGCATTTCAGTAACTGAAGGAGATGCTCTCTTTCTTCTCCTATTCAGCAGCTGTCAAGGACGCTGCCTGGTTACTGAATCCCTTCTTGCACTGGAGCACCATCATGATCTCTTCCCTACCAGGCTCCTTCTTCTTCTCAGGAGACTCTTTCTCCCTCTTGATAACTTAACCCTCTGTGGGAGCATACTGTCTCATGGAAAATGAAATCCTAGAAGCTTTAATCAGGTCTCTTGCGGTCTGGAGCTTCTCGAGATATGAAGTCATTTCTTCAAATGTACCTCTATTCCAAGTACAATCGGGAAAGGAGAAAGGCTAGTCACCTCTCATGATACTCACTGGTCCCCTTCATGCCATGACTCCTCATTCCAGCCTCTGCCTTTGACCCGGTACTTGAGCTCCCACCCTGAGCTCCTCGTTGGTGAGAGTTCTCCACAGATAGTCCAGGCCTAGACCTACCCCAGCCATTTTCATGTCACATATATTGTTTTTCCCTATTAGAATATAAGCTCCTTGAGGACAGGGACTGTCTCTCCTTTGTCTCGAATGCTATGCATTTTCCCTGACTGTCCAAGTGTCTGAAGTTTTCTTCCTTCTCAACTATACTTCTTGGTTTCCCGGGTTTCTTTCAAGTCTAAACCACTTTTGCAAGAAGGCTTTCCTGGTCTGCCTTAGCGTGAGTGCCTTCCCACTGAGAATATCTCCAATTTATCTTCTATGTATCTTGTTTGCATGTGGTTGTGTTTGTATTGCCTTCCTCATTAGACTGTGAGCTCCACTGGATGCAGGGAGTGACCTTTGTCTTTCTTTGTATCTTTAGCACTTGGCACCTAATAAATACTTAATAAGCACTTTGTGACTTGACTTGTATTTGTGTCCACAATGGTTAGCATGGTACCTGGCACACGGTTTCATAAATAGATTCTAGGGCATTCAGATGGCAAGAGTGAAGCATAATAGATGGGCGGTCTGAGTGATGCGCCAGGACCCATATAAGGTTAAAAGACCTAAAACAGGAGTGGGGAACCCTCAGCCTCAAGGCAGCATGTGGCCCTCTAGGTCCAAGTTCTATAGAACAAATCCTTTTATTAAGGGGATTTGCTATGGGAAGCTTGAATTCAGTCAGGGTGCTGCACTTGAGGACCTAGAGGGTCACATGTGACCTCAAGGCTGCAGGTTTCCCACTCCTGACCTTGAGGATGGCCTTCTGCCATCAGAAAGGTCAAGCCTTTCTGGGGTGACTGATGGGAGGACATGGACGATACGAATTATAGAGCATGATGGTCTATAAACTAAATTTGTGGAGTTAAACTAATTATCCATCAAAATATCAAAGCAATAAGAAACCTATTAGTTTGTAAGAACAAAAATACTATGGTGATTCATTTATCTTTTTATCCACACGACTCCATTGCCAATCCACTTTGTGTTTGCATTTGTATATAAAATTAAACCTATGATTGAAATCACTGAATTGGATACCAGTCAATCTAATTTTAACTATGTTAAAGTTAATCTGACATAATCATTTAAGAAAATGGCTGAATATACTGGGTCAGTCAATTCTGTCACTCAAACTATATATGACTCAAGGTGTTCATTGTGGTATATAATTTGGTCCAGACTTTGGTATTTAGTTCAGTTTGGGAAGAAGAGATAGCTTCACTTTCATCAGGGAATATTAAGAAATCTAAAGGAGATCACTTCATCATTGTTCCTCATTTAAAATTCAATTTAACAAATATTTATCGAGCACTTTAGGAAATGGAAGAGATACAAAGATGAATGACATGGTCTTTTCCCTTAAAGACCTTGTAGTCCACTGACTTCTAGTCCCTTGGGGAACATCTTCTCAAAAGATCACCTAGAATTTACATATTCATTGAGATAGCTAACTCTTTAACATATGCCATGAATTCTTGTATGCTGATATATGTGGCATGCCTGTTTAATAACCAAAGGGTTAATGAAGGTTACTGCTACTCACTCAAAGGAAAATCTTCCTAAAATCTGTCAGCCTTTGGTCCCTACAGACCCCTGATGCTTCCCAGAGATGCTCATGTTTTTAATTCCCACTGGGATCTATGAGGCTGTCATGGAAAAAAATGGCTAGTTGTTGATGCAGCTATGTAAGTTGACTTCAGGGAACCTAGCTGACAAGATCATTTGAGAATAAGAGATTATATTCTTTGTTGTTTGACAGTAAAAGGGCATTTGGCTCTCATAATTCTCCTCATGGCTTAACTTGCCAGTTATGAAGTGTTCTAAAGCCAGACTAGCCATAGCACTTGCCAAAATGAACAAACTAGCAGATAGTTGCTTTTTTATCCTGCTGAAGTTTGGATGGTTAACAGGTATGGTCCAGAAACACTCACACCATTAACCTCCTGTTCATGCTTTGGGAGCCATGGTGTATTATAACCATATCTTCTACAAATTTATGTGTTCATCAAAAATGTTGAAAGGGCTGTATAGCATTGAAGTCTGATCTTTCTTTAAATTCCTAGTAATCAGGAGAAGTCTGAAAGTCCTACTTTTACATATTGCCAAAACAATGAAACCCAACAGTAAAGGGGAGAGCTGTGTTTTTTCCTCGGGGGACAGCTCCCTAGAAAGTGAGGTCATCTTGGCACAAGTCAGGTTCAGTAACTCAAGTCCTAGGGTTGAGTTTTTTAGATTTTCCTGGTATATGCTCGACTTTATATAGTATGAAAGGTTTTTATGATGTATCTTGCTATTTCACATCTCCTTGCCAGGCAGTTTTCTTTGTCTTTTCATAAATTTAAAGAAAGTCTGTAACAGTTCAGCACATTCAGTAAACAGACTTTATATGGAAATAATTTTATGATTTGTAGCAAGTTAAAGTTTATCTTAAGAAGTTCTGTTTTGGGTTTGTAAAGCAAACGAATCATTATGTGATTTAAGACCCTGTGCTAATTATCATTGAAATATAAATGAAAATGTAAACCATCTGCTCCAATATTCATTCAATATTACTTCAAGCTAAAAGGGAAATCTGGAATGTGTCAAGTGACAATGTTTTAATATGGAAGATACCACCATAAATCTGGGCCAAGAGAAGAGAGCAGAGGTCGGTCAAATAGCAGGTAATGAGCCATGCCATTTCCAGAGTTAGCGTTCGTAACCTCCATGTTAACATTTGTTTTGGTCCAAGGTCTTGTATAACTTCTTCTTAAGTCTATTTATATAATTTGTTCCTACCAGTGCCCTGGGTCATTTATTATACCTATTAGCTGCTCACTCTGAAGAGATTCTGCCAGGATTCCTCTTACAACCTTATTTAAGTCTGTTTCCTTCATAGATTTGGATATTGCAGTGACCCATCATTCTGCTTACCCTGCTGCCGTCCTTGTCCTCCTCTTGCTGGGCTCCATATGGGCACTTGCTAGGCTTGGACTTGTCAGTTACACATATTAAACTTTTTGTGGAATTTTGTGGAATCATAAAAGATGCACTGAAACATATGTATAAGCCTTCTTCATCTTCTTCTAGACGCTATTTATTTAGGTCAGATTCCTAGTTTTCTGTCCAGTATTCTGTGTATTTCAGCTAAATATTTTAAGAATGTTTCCAGTTAAAAAATTAGGACAAGGGAGGGATCTTTAGAGGAGAGGGTGAGAGAATAGGTTATAGGGGCTATAGAAGAGTGTTTAGATTTATGAGAATGGAAGAATAGGGGAGGGATTCTTGGAGGGGGTTAGGCAAGTCATAGCAGGGCAAGGTAGTGAGTAGAAGCAAAGATAGAGGAAGCAGGAGGAATAGGAAAAAAGAGATTTGCACAAACATAAAAACAAAGATCAGGAGTTGAATTGGGGAAAGAATATATCTATATATGTATGTATATATGTATATGTGTAAGGATATATCTATAGCTATGGAGAAATAGATCTGCACTTAATTGTAGCCTTCTGGGGAGGAGAAAAAAGAACAAAGTAAAACAGTGCACAGCAGAGAACAAAAGAAAACTTACAAGGAAGCAAAGAAAAGAGGGGCAGCTCTCAACACAATGTGCGTTATTTATCAGACAGACTTTCTTGAAAAAATAATTTATTGTTCCGTATTTTGAATCCTCTCGTGTTCTGCTATGCACATGACATGCTTTTTCCCCTTTCTTTCTTTGTATTTAAGTTCCAATATTTAAGTTCCTGATATGTTTTTGTTTCTTTTTTCTGTTCTCTATTTGTGTTCTGGTCTTTGAGTCTAAAATTATAATAAAAAAAGGGATCATGTCCAGCTGTGATGGTTCAGAGGAGGAGGCAATAGCATCTGAGCTGTATGTTACAGCTGAAAATGGTAGCAAGTCACCAAGCAGAAATGAAGTAAGCACAGAGGGCATTCCTACAGTAGGAAATAATTAAGTTTAATCAATATGCATTCATTTAAAATTAACCATGTGCCAGGTACTGCACTCAGTGTTGTGAATATTGATGCAAAAAAGGAAATAATCCCTACCCTCAAGGATCTTACATTCCTTAAGGGAGAAAAGCAAGAACAAAGGTGTAAAGGTAGAAAAGAGTCAGATGAGTTTAGGGGGATGCTGAGAAATCCAGTGTGACTGAAATAAAGACTAAATGGTGGAGAACAATATGAGATTTTAAAAAAAAATCACTATCTTCACACATACCGAGATGAAACTGCCCTTTATTTCTTCAGAAGGCATGCGCTGGGCTTACATCTTCCAAATAAATGGTAGATCTTTTTCCTGTTTCTACTTTACCTCTTGTTCTAAAACATCAGGACAATTTTCCTTAACGATTTCTTACAACACTGTGTCCAGATTCTCGGCATGGACGGTGGGTGGTAAATAGTTTTTGTTAGGGGCCTTTATTCATAATCATCACCACTTCTGGGTAGTTTAAAGTACAGAGATTTGTTTCATTTTTACTCTACAGAGTGTCTTCCTAAGGAAATTAGCTAGTTGTGAGCTATGAGGTTAGAGGAGCTCCTAGCACAGATTATTTTCATATGAAATAATTCACATTGAAGATTTTTTTTAGGTAATAGTTAAATGTCACGGCTGATTTGAATTTACCTGTGGTTGGGATGCCTGTGGAGTGTCAACTTGAAATGGAGAAAAATGCGCAAACATTACCACCCCACCCCCAAAACAAAACAAAATAAAACAAATGATAGGTCCTTGGTGACTAAAAAGTTTTCACTTGAGGAAATGCAAATATTACTGACATTACTAAAGCACTTTAATATTTATAAAAAGCTCTCCTCAGAGCGGCTAGGTGGCACAGTGAATAGAGCACTGGCCCTGGAGTCAGGAGGACCTGAGTTCGAATCCGATCTCAGACACTTTACACAAAAAACTAGCCGTGTGACCTTGGGCAAGTCACTTAACCCCAACTGCCCTCCAAAAAGCAAAACAAATAAAAACAAAAAGCTCTCCTCAGAAAGATCCTGTGAGTTGGACAGTGCTCTCCTGATTTTATAGATGAAGAAATTGAATCTCAGAGAGGCTAAATGACTTATGCAGGGTCACCTAACTAATAGGTGGTAACTTAGAATATGCATTGGTAATAATTTATCAAAAACAATTTGAAAGTTCTATATATATGACACAAGTTTAAAAAAAAAGACCTGGTTAGCAGCCCTTCCCTCCCTTTTCTAGTTTCAAACTGTGAACTAAAGAAGGGTTGATATAGAGATTCTTTCTCTTGATACAGATCAGCAAGTCATCTGTAACTTATAGTATTGGAACACTGAGAGCTTAAGTGAATTTCCCATAAACACAAAACTGGTCTATGTTAAAGGCAGAATTTGAACCCAGGTCTTTGCGACTCTTAAGAGACCTCTCCTCACTATATTGACTCTCTTTCTTTGAGGGCTAATAGATATAGTTTATGAGGCTCTATAATGTTTCAGGGCTTGATGCAATTGGTATTTTATGTTTAGAATAACCTTGCTAAGGTTTCTCTATTTTTGTAGGCGGAAATCTCCTCTGTCTGTCTGTCTCTTTCTTTTCTGCTTCTTTCTGTCTCTGTGTCTATTTCTGTCTGTCTTGATCTCTTCTCCCTGCCTCTGTCTGTCTGTCTGTCTGTCATTATCTCTTTTGGCTGCTTCTCTGTCTCTGGGTCTGTTTCTGTCTGTCTCAATTTTCACTCAGTCTGTGTGTGTGTGTGTGTGTGTGCACGCGCACGTGCAGTGTGTGTGCGCGTATTTGTGCATGCATGCGTCTGTCTGTCTGCTTACCTCTTCTCCCTCATCTGCTCTGTCTGTCTTGGTCTCCTTTCTCTATCTCTCTCGGTCTCTGTCTCTCTTTGTCTCTCTATCTCTGTCTGTCTTTCTCTATCTCTGTCTCTCCCCCTTATTTACTTCTGTCTCTGTGTTTGTTTCTGTCAGTTTTGGTCTCCTCTCTCTCTGTCTTTCTAACCCTCTGACTGACTCTCTCTCTCTCTCTCTCTCTCTCTCTCTCTCTCCTTCTTTGTCTCTCTGTCCCTCTCTCTCTGTCTCTGTCTTTGTCTCTGTCTCTCTGTCTCTCTTCCTTGTCTGCTTTTATCTATCTCTCTCTTTCTTGGTTCCTCTTAGTCTCAATCTCTATGTTTGCCTCTGTCTTTCTATCTGTCCATCTATGTCTTTTCCCTCCCCCACTCTTACCCTCCATTAGGAATATTTAGTTTTTAAGATTCTTTTACAAATAGCTTAAGCAGAGGTTGGATGGTTACTTCTCAGTTATATTCTAGTAGGGATTTCTTTCGGGTATAGGTTGTAATTGCTGGCTGCTGAAGCCTCTTTCAACTCTTACATTTGTGATTTTGTGACTCAATTTTTACTTTTTTAATAGACCAATTTAGCACACTTTGAAATAAGGTCAATCAATGGCTGCCTTTTTGCATTTGGGATAATGGTTAGGGAGGATACTCTGCTATGAGCTATAGCTAAAAACATTAAATGTGAATATGTGGATGTGGATCATAGATGCTGGAAATTCCTGAAGGTTAGCAAATCAAAGTCAACAAGACTTTATTAAGCACCTACTGGATACGAATCCCTGTTCTAGTAGGCAGAGATTTAAAGATTAAAAATAGTTTAGGAACTGCCCACAAGGAACTAAAGTTTATCCATTTAAAGACAAGACCTGAAGAACAATTTACTCTGGCTAAGTGTAGTGGCAAAATCTCAACTACTTGTGAGACTGCTGCTGGTGGATCTCTTGAGCTCTGGAGTTTTGAGCCACAATGGACTGTACTGATTGATGTCTGTCTACATGAACCTTGGCATTAATGTGGTGTACTTCTGAGAATAGGTTGCCTAAGAATGACCAGACTGACCCAGTTTAGAAAATGGGAGGATCAAGATTCCTATGCCAATGTGAATGGAATTGGCCAAAGAGTAGCCCCCTATACATTTGGTCTGGGTAAGATAGGGAGACCCAGTGAGAGAAAGAGAGAGAGAGAGAGAGAGAGAGAGAGAGAGAGAGAGAGAGAGAGAGAGACAGAGAGAGAGAGAGAGAGAGAGAGAGAATACAAAATACTTTGATATTAATTCAGTTTGTTGTATGTAGTGCGTCCTATTCTAACATTAAGAATATCTTTCAGGCATTTGGTCACCACAGTATCCCTGTAAGAACCTTATCAAATTTGGTGCAAATAGATGGGTGGTACCAGGCCTGAAATTTTCCACTTTTGACATGGTCTCTTTCCCAGTTGCTTCATGTCTGGGTTACTGACCAAGATGTGTTGATTTATCTGTTACTTAGCTTGGCTCTCCCCAGGACTCTCTTGGGAGGATCTGTCCTAAGCATGTACTACACTCAGAGGTTTAGTGGGAAGGGAGTTGCTATTAAACACTTCTGTTAAAATCATGGTGGAATCAATGTTCTAATCCTTGCAGAAGTGAGTTATTGACTTCTTAATGTATAAGGAACGCACTGACTACTGACATTTGGCACACCTCGCTTCTCCTCTGGGGAGGGAGGGATCTACAAAAGCCCCAAGGAATTCCCAGGGTGGCTGCAAGGGGCTGGAGTACAAGGGGTGAAGTTACTTTTGTAATGGCCCCAAAGGAGCCCAGCATCTGATACTTTAGCATTTTCCATATTGCTGTTGTATTTCAGGAAGTCACTCACAAAAGATATGTGTAACTGATCTTTTTTAAAATATTGTTGTCCATTTTTATAACAAATCCATATTATGAGACCTCAATGACAATAGAAACCAACCATCATCACATTGAAACCATGTATGCCGCCCTCACAAAGTTCATTCACTATTAACCTGTAGGAACCAAGTCATTTTTTAAAAAAATAAGCATACTTTAAAGTGTGTTAGAGCAGAAAGGTTGTAGGTTTGAGATTGGAAGACTAGAGTTTTTGCCTCAGCTCTACTACTTACTAGAATTAGAGTTTGATAAACCCCTCAAACCTCTGTTTCCTCATCTTTGGAATGGGGATGATAGTATTTTTGCTGCCTGCCTTCAAAGGGTTATTGTGAACATTGTAAACAATGATGTTCTAATGAAACTTGAATCATAATTAGTCTGCTTTTGTAAACAACACTGTTCCAGCCATGAATTTGGGTGCTGCGTTGAACTCATTTTTCCAGGCAGCAACTCAATGAGCATATATGGCACCTACTATGGGCTAAGCACTATTCTCTCTGTTGGGGATACAAAGACAATGATGAAATGATCCTTGTCCCCAAAGACCTTATATATCAGGAGGTGAGAATAGGAACAACTTAAGAATATACGTATGCCAAATATGTACAAGGCATGCATATTTCCTTGGTGTGTTCCTTCCAGGGGTCTCCAGTTTTGGAGTGGACCAAACTTTATCCCCTTCCCAGCTTGGTTTGTGACTTTCTGGACTCTCACCCCAACTCCTCCTCACCCCTCTGCTTTTCAGCCCCCTTTTCCATATCATCTTCCCGTATTAGAATCTAAGGTCATTGTGGGCAAAGTTTGTCTTTTTTTTTTTTTTGCCTATATTGGTAACCCCAGAACTTAGCAAAGTGTCTGATGCATGGCGAGGGCTTAATAAAGACAAGGCTTGTTTCCTTGGCTTGCCAATAAAGAATAAATTTGAGAACGTTTTTCCTCTACTGGTTGGGGAGGAAGTAGAGGGGAAGGTATGTTAATCCAGAATGAGATCTAGGAATGGCTTCATGTGGAAGTTGGTGCTTGAAAGAAACTAGATCGTTAAGAGGCCCAGGTGAGGAGAGAATGTATATACAATGTCTGTGGAGTGTCATATATATGAGAAATAATAAGAAGACCATTTTGGTTGAACTGCAAAGTGCATGAAGGGGAGTAATGTGTAATAAGGCTAGAAAGGTAAGTAGGGGCCAAGTTGGGGGAATCTTTAAGTTATGACTGAGATGGTTGTGTGTTAGGCTTAACCTTATGAATAAACAAAGATAACTTTGCATGAAAGTGAGGAAGAAAGGTATTTAATGAGGGCCTATAAGCAGATGGACTTCTGGGGGAATTTTTAGCTTACTACACATAGATATATACAAAATAATGGCAAAGAGGTTATAATTTTCAACAATAACCATAAAGACATGGACACAAACCATGATTGCCAATAGAATGAAATTAGATTAGACTTTGACAGGAGGCCATGCAGTTTCTCTAAGAGAAAGAGAAAAGTTGTGGTTGGCTGCTCTGTCCATCAAAGAAAAGAGAGAAATGCTAGAAAAAAATGTTTAGTGCTTGTCTTCTTCTACATGTATTCCCTCTTACTGCAGTCTTTGCTGCGTGCTCCTTGTCGCCCTCTGAGCATGCGGAGGCAAAATGACATGTTCCCTAGTTGAAACTCTGGTTCAATTTCTTTGGTCATTTGTGGATTCCTTATCCTCCAAGAGAATGATAGGTTTTGAACCTAGGAGGTCCACACCAGTTAACAGTAGAAAGCTGCTGCCTCAATGTAGGTACATAACTCATTGTTTCTCTACAAATCTTTTGGGAAACCGATTGGTTTTGGCCAGAGTTGAGTAGGTGTCTGAGGCAGCTCTGATACTACCAGCCATTTCCTAGTTCCGGTTTGATGTTGGGATGAAATGAGGCACTTATGAGTCATTGACTAGTTGATAAAATGGAATTCAATTTGTCCCAACACAGCAAGGATATGCAACAGTGGTTACACCTTCCCTCCCCTTCCACATTTCTATATAAGTCTTGTCATCAAGGTAAGATATGATGAAAGACCTGATAATTGTGGGTTTCAGAAACCCACTAAATCAGAGGGGCCTAGATTATACATAGATGGGACTTTTTATGTCCTTAGAAGACCATAAAGCTGCATAAGGGAAGCCAGGGTCAATCAGATCCTCAGGAGGGCACCTTAGTCTTCTTTTAGGGAAAGTGTCCCCATGTCGTGGGTAGGAGAAAAGATGCTACATCAGGGAAACTCTGGTCCTATCATAGGGAAGGAAGAAAAGATCACACCTCCCTTCTAAAGAATTCTAAAGGAATGTACTATTATAAGAAAATTATGGTACTGTTGAGAGTAACCAGGGACATCTAAGTGGCTCAGTGGATAGAATGTCAGGCCTGGAGTCAGGAAAACTCATCTTAATGAGTTCAAATCTGGCCTCAGACACTTATGAGCTATGTGACTCTGGGCAAATCACTTAACCCTGTCTGCCTCAGTTTCCTTATCTGTGAAATGAGCTGGAGAAGGACATGGCAAACCATTCCAGTATCTTTGCCAAGAGAACCCCCCATTGGGGTCACGAAGAGCCAGACATGACTGAAATAACTGAACAACAACAAGAATAACCAAGGAGGCAAGGTCCAAACATTGATTAGTTCAGGAATGACAGATTCAAATAATATTACCTTCTCAGAATATAATGTCTGAATCTTAAGTCCAGTGAGAGCGTGCCAAATTGTGCATCCATTTGTACAGCTAAATTTGGCACGTTTGTCAAATTTGCAGGTGAAAATAATTAAGTTTAGTGACAGAGTCTGGATCTAAGACCTAATAACCTAAGAAAATAAAATGTAGCATAGATAAATATGAGAGGAGAAGAAAACCAGTATTTAAACAGCACCTACTAGGTGCCATCCACTGCTAAGCACTTTTTACAAATATTCTCTAATTGGATAATCACTACAACCTTGGGAGGTAAGCACTATTATTATCCCCATTTTACAGTTAAGAAAGCTGAGGAAGATCAAAGTTAAGTGACTTGCCCAGGCTCATACATCTAGTAAACGTCTGAAACCTTATTTGGACTCTGGTCTTCATGACTCCCTCACCTAGTTGCTTGAAGGACCAGACTTAGATTAGGTTGCAAAAATAAGTTTCCTAAATACTGGAAGGAGGACACTAGGCCAGATGACAATTCGGGGGAAAAAGATGTGGGGTCTTTAATGAATTGCAAGCCTAGCATCAGTAAACAGGTTGCTAAGAAACTTCTTGTTATCCTAGGCCTTATTTAGTGGTCTATAATGTCAGGAACAGTGTAGGGAATAAATCTGCCCTCGTCTGCCCTAGGCAGGATACATATAGATATTGTGCTCAGTTCTGGGAAGCTCATTTTAGGAAAGACACAGGTACACCTGAATGTGTTTGGAAGAGGGTCAACAGGATAATTGAAGTCCAGAACTTCTGCCGTATTTGATCATTTGGGTACATTTTGGCTGGATAGAAGAAGGCTTGGAGCAGGGTGGGGACAAGATAGTTATTTTCGGTTGAAGGACTCTCAAGTGGAAGAGGGAGTAGCTGTATTCTGCTTGCCCCTGGGGAAAAGAACAAGTAGAAATGAATGAAAGTTACAGAGAGGCAGATTTAGGTTTCAGTAAGGTTTTGACAGGCTGATGGGTGGATAGGTGTTACTATTGTTGTGTATGATTGCGACCTGATTTGGGATTTTCTTGGCAAAGACACTAGAGTGATTTGCCATTTCCTTCTCTAGCTCATTTTTACATATAAGGAAACTGAGATAAACAGGGTTTAAGTGACTTGCCCAGGATCACATAACTAGTAAGTGTCTGAGTCCAGATTTGAATTCAGGTCTTCCTGACTCCAGACCCAGTATTCTATCCACTGAACCACCTAGTACTATAATTAGTCCTTAAAGTTTTATCTGTCAGCCAGGTGTGGTCAGTAGCTCCAAGCTCATCAAAGAGCTGAAACTGTGCTGACGTTGCTGAGACATTTTGGACTGAGGGTAGCCTTGCATTGAAAGCATAATAATACTTTGAGAAGGAACCTTGGGACCAAGAGATGATAATGGATGGAAGGAAAGATGGGGGTGGTAAAGAGTTTGTGAACTACAGGATTGAGAACTAAGACCTATGAAGAAGCAGTGATGGAGAAACCAAGGGATTTTTGGAGCAGCAGAAGAGTTGCCAAACTAAGCATCCAGGACCAGTTTGAGGGTTTCTGGACCAAAGAGAAGCTGGCTCCAAGGAGCTGCAAGGGACAGAGCCAAGATTTGAAGGAGTAAACCTGGACCACCATTCCCCTTCACTACTACTGCAATTATGTGGACCATGCAGGTCTGCAAGAAAGGCAAGAAAGGTGTCTGTCAACTCTCTAGAGAGCCCAAGGGCTTTCTCCTTTTGGGGTGTAGTGGGGGTGAGACCTGTCATTTAGGAGGACTGCAAAAGGCCCAAGGGGAGGAGGAATTCAGCAAGTGAAGGCAGTTACTTGGCTTTGTAGCCACCCTGAGTACTTTTTCCTTGTATAGGTCCTCAATCCTAGGGTAGTATTAAATATTTCAAGGAATGTATAGGTTCTTGGGGATGATGAGGCTCCCAGAAAAGGTAGGGGTTTGAGTACATATCCTCTGCATTTTGGTATCTGGCTAAATAAGGAACACCTTTCGTCAAATCCTGCTTCAGCCACTTCCTAGCCTTGTGACCCTAGACAAGTCACTTAATCTCTTCCAATTACTCAGTTTTCTCATCTGTAAAATAGGGATATTCCACAGGATTGTTGTGAGAATTAAATAGGATAAAATTTGTAAAACACTTTGTGAACTTTAGAGTACTATTATACAAGTAATAGTTCATCATCATTATAATCTACTTTTTCTTCTTCTTCCTCCTCATCTTCCTCCTCCTCCTCCATTGCAAGAGGATGCTTTTTGTTTTTTCTGCAGAGACCTAGACACAAGCTAAGGACCCTGAGGAATGGGGAATGGGAAGGGAAAGGGATGAGAAGCAATGTGGGACCATGGACTCAGGATTACCTGGATTCAAGTTCCTCCTTGGATGAATACTAGCTGTGTGACCCTAGGCAAGTCAGTGTACTAGGCATTGGTCTATGTCTAAGCCCACCATCACTTAGATCCAATTCACTTACAAGTCATGGAATCACCTTCCTGATGTCATGGCTCTCTTCGAGAATGAAGGACAAACAACAATTGCAGAGAAGATGCCCACCTGCATTGATAGAAGATAGTTTCTCACTTGGGAATTCTCCCACCCCCACCCCTCCACCAATAAAATCACAGCTCCAGTCCCTATCTCTAACCCTGGTTCATGTGAACCCAAAGGTATGGTTCTGGAGCACAAGTTATAGCTTTTCAACAATCAGAGATATCCAAAAGTCAGTTGAATTGCTTTGAGAGTAAGTTCCCTATATTGGAAGTTTTCCAAGTAGAGGTTTGATGAAGCTTTGTGGGAAATGCAGTATGGGTTTGGTCAGAATGATCTCTGATCATCCTTCCAGTTTTTAGACTCTGTGATTGAGTCATTTAGGTTCAACTTGGCAGGAAGTTACATGCATGATTTTGATGATTTTTTTTTCCAAATGTTGACTACTTTTCCTTGTATTTTGTGGAACATTTTTATATTTGAATCTTTATGACATTCTTCACATAAATAAAGATTTGATAATAAAGATCCTGGGCAAAACACTAGTCTTTTCTCAGTTTCTTCATCTCTGATTGGACTAGATGGCCCCTGAGGTCCCTTCTGGCTCTAAATCTATGATTCCATTGAAGTCAATACTTTAAAAAGGTGCTAATTATTCTTTTCTTTTTTTAAAGGCTCTTGTAGTATGCTTTATGACTCTATAGAGATATCAGTAGGCTGATCACTGGATTTAGGAATCCGTTGATTAGCACAGGGCCTGGAACATAATAAATACTTAATAACTGTTTATTGGTTATTAGAAGCTATACATTTTGAGCAAAGATTTGATAGATTTATAATTTTTAATTCTTCATTTTCTGAGATTTTTCTTCTTGGTCATCCAGTCTTTTCAAGGATCTATACATCTAAGCTGAAAGAGACCATGTATAGATCACCTAATCCAATAACTTAATTTTTCAAATGAAGGAATTGAGGAGGGAGAGAGAGTGAGAGAGACAGAGAGAGACAGAGAGAGACAGAGAGAGACACACACACACACACACACACAGAGACAGAGAGAGAGAGCAGAGAGAGAAAGAGAGAGAGAGAGAGAGAGAGAGAGAGAGAGAGAGAGAGAGAGAGAGAACATGAATTTACTCAACTTTCTCAGAGGTAGTAAGTTGTAGAGTTAGGATCCAGATGAACCCAGCTCCATCTGATTCCACATTGTATGCTCTTTCCACTGTACCACACTGCCTCTCAAAAGTCCTTTCTTGAGAGAGACAAAAAGAAAGATAGAAACAAGAGAAGACAGCAAAAGAGAGAGAAAAAGAGGAGGGAGCAAAACATTATTATAATTCCTAGCAAAGACTTGAATTGCATTTACAGAATAGTTCTTAGATCTCTGATGGTTCTGAACTTAATTCTATAGTTTCTTTTAACACAGGATATTTTGATCTTCTGTCCCGCCCCCCCCCCCACACTCTGTTTCTATGGCTTAATGAGTAACAGATGATTCTTGGAAGAGGACCTATTTAATCTATTTAATTTTCAAGCAGTTCAGCTAAATTGTGGGTTGATTTCTTTTCTTCCTTGGACGTTAGAGGGGCAGCTTTGATTTATAACTAGCCATTTTAAAATTTTAGTTTCATCCACGGAAGTAACTCAGGCTCCCTCTTTATATTTTTTTAGTCTAGAATCTCTTAAGAATATTTTGATAAATAATGCTAGTTTTGAGTGGCAAAATAATTTCTCATGCTTCATCTAAATTTTCCACTCTTTTACCAAAAGTGAATGAATGATATTCAAACCACTTGATGTATTAGAATATTAAAAATGAACTACATGTTTGGTGTAACCTAATTTTTATGCATTTTAAGAAAATAAAATAACATAGAGTGTTGATAAACATATATAGCAGTGGTTCTCAACCTTCCTAATGTTTTAGGACATTTTAATACTCATATTTGGGTGTATCTGCATGTGGGCAGACCCACCTGGAGATGGATAGAGGAGCGGTGTCTTGGTTCCTAAGACCATCTGAAATATGTGTTTTCAGATGGTCTTAGGCGACCCCTGTTGAAAGAGTAGTTCGACCCCCAAAAGGGGTCGCGACCCACAGGTTGAGAATCGCTAATATAGGCTTGTATATTTGTTTGTATTTTAAGCTCTCCTTTGAAATGTATATTCTAAAATACCCAAATGGATCCGTGGTTTTATTGATTTGAGTCTTCCTTCCAATGATTCTATCAATCCATCCATGTCTCTCTAACCTGCTGGAGTCATTTATTTTCTTCCCAAGATGAACCTAGTGGGGCAAAAAAAAAAAAAAACCAACCCCAAAACAAACAAACAAAAAAATCCTTTTAATTTCAAATCTGACCACGAGGTGTCACTAGTGCTCCACACAAATGACTCAAGACTTAACTATTGGTCTAAAACTACCATTTTTAGAATTCAGCAGCTTGACTCTTTAGAGCAGTCTTTATATAGCTTATAAAACCAGATAAATACTTGCATTTCGAGTTTTAAAAATGTGGGGCAACATGCAGCCAGTATCCCCATTGTAGGGAGCTTGCTTCCACAGAGATTGGCAAGTTCTGGAGTGGGCTAGAAAATGCTGATACTTCTAAAAAAACTAGTTAGAAAGTGTAGGGAAAGCAAATTCTGTGAATTTCTTCATAAGTATGAAAACAAGTTGAAAATAAGACTTGTGTAAGCAACCAAATGTAGGGTCCGTGACCTATTTCTAAGTTTATTGATTCAGAGACTATTTTTCTTTGTGTTGCTTGTCAAAGAGAATGAAAAAAAAGATGAAATCTTTTCCTAGATAATCCATTTACCAACATGAAGTGGGAATGTGATTCTGTATACTTGCTAAGCTGAAATAACCTTCATCCATGGCTAACATGTCAAAAAATCATAAGCTTGAATCTTTTTTGTTGTTCTTGGAGTTGTTGACTTGGTGAAGTATAATTTGAAAGAAATCTCTAAAATAGAGTTGATTTCATTTGTTGTAATAGTACCTTCCCTTTGCTTACAGAGCATGACATTGTATTTCTTCCTGAAGTGACCTTAATTAATAACCACAATGACTAATTAATAATAATAACACGTGATGTCTGAAAATGCTCTCACTTTCCCCAGTCTTCTTTAATTCTCTCCAGGCTTCAGCAAAGAGGCCATTTGAGATGTCCGTCCTTGGGCTGGGTACACCTGTTTCTACTCATTCTGACAGTCGAGCATTTAATGTGTAAAGGGCAATGGGGCATGATCATAAGACCATGCCTTACATTCCAGAGGGTCTGAGCCAAGCGGAGATGCTTCCATGACACCGATTTCATAATGCATGTGGAATAATCTGATATTCTAGGTGCCTGAATCTTAGACATCTGCTTTTAAACGTGATCTCTTGGAGGGGGGTGGGAGAAGAGGTCTGCTGCGGTAGAGTTTATTTCATACGTCTCCAAAATTCCAAGGCAAGGACTCATCTTTGCTTGTGGCTTGTGGGTGGTGACCTGGAACATAAGGACTTTGACTTTTAAAATTAGCCCAGGACAGGATGTAAAAAGTACTGCATTTCTGGAAGGGAGAAGGGAGTATGGAGCCAACAACTGGTGTAAGTGAATTTGGTGGGAATAGCAGAATCAAGAGAAATCAGCAGAGACTCCAGCATATATTTGAAAAGCCTTTCTAGCATCTCCACAGCTTTATAGTTCTAACTGTTACAGATATAAGAGAACCTTGGTGTAAAATCAGACAAAAAAGCCAGAAGATGGCATAAAGAGGGAAGCCTAGTGAATAAAGGGCTTTACTTCAATATCATTGCCCCCCCCCCCAAAAAATAACTACACTCCCATTGAAATGGGCATTTTGAACACTGCAAAGCAGAAAATGAATCAGCTATAGTACTGATGACTATAGTATGAGGCCACGATTCATATGGAAAGCAGTATAATTACTGTGAATCTCAGATTGGATTTCAAAATGAGGAAAGAACATTTTTAGTACTTTCTAGGTTAAGGATGAACATAATCGATTTGTGATTAATATGAGAGTCTGGCTTATCTGGCAAATATATTGAATTTCACATAGAAATGAGGATAAAGACATTTTTCTCATTTCTATGTGAAACATAATATTCACATGCCAGAGCAGTAAGGAGGAATATTGGCTGATAGATGGATACTCACCATCAGGCATGCCAGAGGCTACCCCATCTGTTACATGGCAGCAGCAAGATGAATGAGAGTTCTACGGCCTGAAGAATAACCCAAAGGGAAATCATTTATTTATTACCACCTCCCCTTCTCCTTCCTCTCTCCCTGCACCCCCTAAAATAGCTTCATTGGGAAAAACGAGCAATTGCTCTCCTCGGTCTTTCTTGAACTGAGCTCCACAGGTCTTTTTCTTCTGAATGCTCCATACCTAAAGCCATTGTTTCTGGGAGCTTCCCCAATACGTGTTTTGGGGATGGGGGAGTAATCTTCTAGCTCAGGGGTTCTTTACCTTTTTTGGACCATGGATTCCCTTGGTAGATGGGTGAAACCTATAAAATCCCTTCTCAGAATAATGTTTTTAAATACAAAAAATATATAGGATTACAAGGGAAACTGATTACATTGGAATACAAGAAGAACCCCCTATTAGTTCAGTTAGCACAGCGCCCCACCCCCCCCCCCCCAGCACTTAGCTCCATGTTTAGCACATAATAAACACTTAATAAATGCTTGTTGACTTGATTAATACTTAGAAGGAGTCAGGTCATCAGTTTCCTTGGTTCAGCCTTCTCAGTGATATCTCTATTTAGTTTTGGTTAAACTGGGGTCATTAGATATGCTCTGTATGTGAAGGTTTTAAATATGCTACACGTGTGTCTATAGTAGAAAGCTGTAGTAGAGCCTTGAAAAATTGCCATTTGATGAGACACTTACCTTGAAAGAAAGTGGTTGCAGGCACCTGACAAGTCGGCAAGGTTTTGCTAAATCTGACCCTACTGTATATGTTTGAAAGAGACAAGAGATCCTATTTCAGCCATATCTATTTAGAAAATACAGTGTCAAAAGCTCTATAAATTTTAGGAATCAGAGATGCTGTGGAAACAGTGATGAAATTGGAATCACAGGACCTGAGTTTTGAATACTGGTTCTGCCAACATGTGTGACCTTGGGCAAGTTGACTTCTCTGGGCTTCAGTTTCTCATCTGTGGAGTTGGACTAGATGCCCATTACCTCTAAATCTATGGTCCCATGTTTGGCTAAGCCAACAGACTGAAGGTTGGCAGGGTCCTCAGAGTCTCATTTGATGAAGAAATAGGACAGGGAAACTGATCCAAGGTCACGCCGCTAGAGAGCATTGGAGATGGGATTTGACCCCAGGTTCTTTTACTCTAGACCCAGCATTTTTTTCTTTGTACCAGTCCAGATCCAATGTTCTTTTCATATGTAGTACCATACTGCTCCCAGCTGATGACATTGTTGAAATAAAAAGAAATACTATCTGGAACTGTTTTAAGAGGATCTGCTTAGCTTTCCCTGTCTTGAGCCCAGAAGAGCAGAAGAGTTATAGAGTCAGTATGTTGCTTCTATAAGGCGAGGTCAGGATCTGCCTGGTCCTTGACCTAGATTTCTGACCTCAGCCCCTTCTTGCAGAGACCAGGTGCAGGCTGGAATTGCTGCCTTGGCCTTCGCACCTCGTCCCCTGGACAAGCTGTGGACACTTGTTCCGGGCCCCTGAGATCGGGTGACGAACCAGGGTGACAAGATGAACTTGACAAAGAGGCAGAAAGCCAGGCTTTCTGGTCCAGCTTGACTCCTGGCTCCTGATGGATCTCTACACACTCACTTCTGAAGTCAGGCGCAGTGCTGGCTGAATCGCCCTGCAAACCCTTCTGCTGCCCGGCAAACCCTGAGGCCTGATTTGTTCCAGGGGCCTGCTTTGCCCATCCGGCCATTGCTGGAGAGGTGGGGGTCTGACCGTGATGAAGGATTTTCCTCTTTTGCCGAAACGTTATTAATTCACTCTTAACACTGACTTTGGTGAGACTCCATGCAATTACTGAGAATAATAAAGGTCACTTCAGGGAGAAATTCCTTTCCAGGGCTCCATAAGCAAATAGTTACTATTTTGAAATAGAGGCTCAGACTGTGCTCTGGGGAGTTAGGGCCAGACTGTGACAAAGGGTCACCATCCTTTACTGAGTGAGTGCCTGTAGTGAATCTTAAGACAATAAATACTTCGGTGTGAAGGAACCTTGAAGTCTACTTTCGGGAAATGGGATTCCAAGAAGAGTGTAAGCTTTCTGCCTAATGATGATAACAACAACATTAATAGCTAACATTCACATACCACCTACTATGTGCCAGGCACTGTGACCAGCATGTTACATAGGCTATGGCAACCCTGGGAGGTAGGCGCTTTATTATACCCATTTTACAGATGAGGAAGCTGAGGCAGACAGTCTTACCCAGTGTCGCACAGCTAGAGTCTCATCTGAGGCTGGTTTAAACTACAGGGCACTAGACGCTTTAGGTGAATTTTATTTTGAGCCCTTTGCCCCTCAGGAAAATGGCTAGCATTTATAGACTGCTTTAAGATTGGTGATTTTACATATGTTATCTCATTTAAGACTCATGTCAACCCTGATTGGTAGGGGCTTTTATTACCCCATTTTACATGGGAGGAAACTTAGGTCTTGCCTCAGGTCACACTAAAAAGCTAATAAATAATAAATAAGGCTAATAAATGCCTGAGACAGGATTCAAGCTCAGGTCTTCCTGACTCCAAGTCCAACACTCTATTCCAGTGGTGCTCAACCTTCCTAATGAGGCAACCCTTTAATGCTCCTATGTGGGCGTATCTGGGCGTATCTGCATGTAGGTGGACCCACCTGGAGACAGATAGAGGAGCCGTGTCTTGGTTCCTAAGACCATAGGAAATATGTATTTTCTGATGGTCATAGGCAACCCCTGTGAAAGGGTTGTTCGACCCCCAAAGAAGTCGCAACCCACAGGTTGAGAACCGCTGCTCTATTCACTGTATCAGTTAATTTTCTCTTTTTAGCATGTGTTCTTTTAAGAAACAACATGGCAAGAAAGAAGTGGGGTGAAAAGAACATTTGATACTACAATAAGGAGACCTGGGATTGAATCCCATAACTAATGCTGACTGTCTGTGTGACTTTGGACAAGTCCCATTCTATCTTTGGGTCATGGTTTCCCCAACTGTAAACCAAAGGCTAGACAACCTCCGAAGTCTGTTCTGGTATTAGGATCCCATTGAATGGTACTATCGATGTGACCTCAGGTAAGTCACTTAACCCATTCATCTTCCTCTTCTGTATGATGAAAGGCTCTGAAGTCCTCCCAGCTATCATTTTATAATAGACACTAGAAACTATTATTATAAGAGAAATAGCATGAATTTTTGATAAAAATACCCAAGGGATGCTATAAGGGAGAACAGTAACAATGTGCCATTTGGTGTGGAAGGCAATCGGGATCTTGGGTAAACTCCCTTGTCCTTCAGCCCTCCACAACCTGACTCCAGCCTAACTTTCCAGGCTCATTATCTTCTTGAACTTGCACTATATTCTATCCAGCCTGGCCTTTTTTAGATTGTTTCTGAAACTTGATTATCCATCTCTCACCTCCATACCTTTGCACAGGCTGTTCCCTATGTCCAGAATGCACTCCTTTCTTACCTCTATCTCTTAGAATCCCCAGCTTTCTTCAAGGCTCGGCCCATATACGTTCTCATGGGATGACTTCCCTGATCTGAGCCCCTTAGTTGCTATCGTTCACTCTTCTCCTCAAATGTTCTTTCATATTCTTATCTATTTATACATATATATTATATTCCCCCCAACCCAGTGGAATATAAGCTCGTTGGGAGCAGGCACTTTTTTTTTTGTCTTTGTATCCCCAGTGCCTAGTACAATGTGTACCCCACAGTAAATGCTTTATGAATTCCTGTTAGGTTTCATAGGTGTCTTACCAATGGAAGGAAGGAAGGAAACATTTTGTAAGCACTGATTATATACCAGACACTGTGTTAAATGTTTTACAGATATTATCTCATTTGATAGTTTCAGCAACCTTGAGAAATAGATGTTGTTATTATGCTCATTTTAAAGTGAGGAAAATAAGGAAGACAGAGATTAAGTGACTTGCCCAGAATCACTCAGCTAGTTTGAGGCTGGATTTGAATTCAGGTCTATCAACTCTAAGCCCCAAACTCTATCCACTACACCACACAGACAGTAAATTCAGAGTTCTTTCTGCCAATTGGTAGAAAGATTGTACCTTTAAAAAAATTTTTTTTTTCTGTTCCTCCTTTACTATCTTTCTGCTGTCTCTATCTGCTGATCTTTCTGGCCTTGTTCTCTCTTTAGGACTTGTCTCTTGTGAGTACTTGGCCCCAGCTGAATTACCCTGCCTGTCACTCTGCCTTTGGCAGACAGGTTTGATTCAGGCTAAATCAGAAAAACCACAGTTCCAGGAGTGAAAGGTTTGACCTCTGATATACATCATCATTTAATAAGGTGTCGAATCCTCGAGCAAAGCAAGTGCTGGTACAGTGTCTGTTTCCACCAATCCAGGGTCTGCTCCAGATCCATGGGTCACCTTGGGTAATTTATTTAAACCCCCCCGTACCAGCTTTCTCCTTTCGTAAACAAAGGCATAGTCCCTTATGGGATCTCTGGGAAGAATAGCAAATAAAAAGGATGGGCAAGCACTTTGTAAAAATGAAGTGTTCTATGGAAGTCCCAAAGGGGGAGAGAAACTCCAGGAAGGAGCTGAATAGACAGAAAAACAGGGCTTAGAAGCAGTTATGTGCCATTGAATGCTAAGTGCAAAAACGAATGGGAATCAATAGTCATGATTCTTCATAGGCAATGGGTATTATTTATAAGTTAAAACTATGTGGTACGGCAGAAATATTGTTGGATTGGGAGTCAGAGGACCTGGGTTTGAATTCTGACTCAGTTGTAGCTACCTTTGTGACCTTGGGCAAGTTGCTTAACCTATGAGGGCCTCAGTTTCTGTACCTATAGAATGAAAGATTTAGACTCGAAGGCCTCTAAATTCTTTTCCCACCCAACCTAGGCTCCTAGGCTCAGACATATGCTTTTTAATTTCTTGTCTACTCAGCTTTGCAGGTTTTTAATTCCTGGAGTGCACCGGGGTTTCAGAGAGGGCTAGCACCTCTGCTTCGAGGGCTTGCTGAGTCCTTTTCAGGACTGTTCGGCCACCTTTGGCGTCCACTTGTCACCTAATTCTCACCTGTGATTTCAAGAAGTTGTATTGGGCACAGTGGCCATACCTTGGTCAGATCGTCTCATTAGATGGGCTAAACCATGTTGAGGGTAATTGACAGGACGCCTACCCCAAGCATGGAAAGACTTCCTCCAGTGGAATGGGTGGATGGGAACAATTTGTTCCAATGGCCACGAAGGTGGCTGAAGCAAGCTCTAGGGGGCATAGAGCTTGGTCAGGCATCAAAGACACCAAGTTCATCCACTGAATCCTGGGCCTTCACTAGTCGTCCAGACTTTTGTACTGAACTTTGGTCATTCTAGAAGAGTGAGTGAGGCTGATGACTTTGTGTACTTCTGCCTCACTTAAATCCAATTCATGAACAAGTCAAGAAGTCAGCCCTTGAAGTCTTTGGTCTTCTTTGAAAATGAAGGGCAAACACCCACAACAATGCTTTGAAAGGCCTCCTCCTCCCATTCACTTTCTACTGGTCCAATTTGAATTCCTTATCTGATACTCTCCAGCCCCACCCCCTACTCCCTGTCCTGTTTCCCACTTAGATTGCCTAGTGTTTGGGGAATACTGTGTTTGAGGAAGGCAGGTTGTTCAGTGGTCGGAGTCCAGGGCCTATCGTCAGAAATATCTGAGTTCGAATCTAGCCCCAGGAACTTACTAGCTGTGTGACCCTGGGCACGTCATTTAATCTCTGCCAGTCTCAATGTCTTCATCTATAAAGTGGGAATAATAATAGCACCTGCCTCCCAGAGCTGTTGTGAAGACCAAATGAAATAATAATTGCAAAGCGCAGAGCACACTGTCCGGCAAAACGGTAAATGCGATATTGACATAAGCTACGGATCACTGAAAAGCACAGCAGGGCTCCAGGAGGAACTTAATGAGTCCTCCCTCACTCCTCCCTCCTTCCTTCCTCCCTCCCTCCTCCCTCCTTCCTTCCTCCC
>CM053592.1:36960198-36990942 GCA_028646515.1 Pseudochirops corinnae | reverse complement strand
CTTCCTTCCCTCCTTCCTTCCCTCTTTCCTTTCTTCCCTCCTTCCTTCCCTCCCTCCTTCCTTTTTTCTTTCCTTCCCTCCTTCCTTCCCTCTTTCCTTCCTTCCCTCCTTACTTCTTTCCTTCCTCCCTTCTTCCCTTCCTTCCTCCCTTCCTTGTACATAACAGCACAGATATGGGACTGGAATGGGCCTGAGCAATCATGGATCATTTTGTACTATAATTATACACACACATATAATTCCCTCACTTATATATTTACATGTGTGTGTACGTGTGCTAAGCTCCATGAAGATGAGAACGGGTCTTCCTTATTTAAACTCCAGTCTTCCTCATGTTTTCTCAACTCTCTGCACATGCAGTAGTGCAGCATGGGGCTGACAGGAGAACATCAGATTTATAGCCACGTTGCGTGCCCTTGACATTTTACCTTTGGCATTGATTAGCTGTGTTATTAGTCACTTAACCTCTCTCAAGCTCAGCTTCCTCCTCTTTGAGATGAGGAACTGATACCTCCCTGAAAGGCTGCGGTGAGGCCCAAAGGAGATAGATAGAGAGATCTATCTAGTGAAGGGCTTTGTAAACCTTAAAGGGATCTTTAGATAGAATGGAATCAAGAAGCATTTGTCAGGTGCTTAAGATCACAATAGCTTGCCTTGATATATTGCCTTAAAGTTGAACAAAGCTTTGTATATGTTCTCATTTGATTCTTATAAAAACCCTGAGAAGAGTACTGTTACTGTGCCCATTTTATAGATGGAGAAATTGAGCCTCAGAATAAATGACTTCTGAGACAGAATTTGAATTCAGGACTTAGGGACTCCAAGTGCAGCCTTCTAACAATTCATCTATCTTACCATATGCCACACACTGTGCTAAGCCCTGGAAATATAGCATCTATATATTGCTTTAAGATTTGCAAAGTAATTTATATATGTTTACTCATTTGATTTACGTGGTAATGCTCTCATTATCCCCATTTTACAGATGCCTGAGGCAAGCAGGTTAAGTGACATGTCCAGGATGGAAGAGCTAGTAAGTATCTGAGGCTGGATTTGAACTCAGGTCTAGTAATCCATTTATGGTAGGATTGATCTTATAGACTTGTAAAAAGCCTTATCAGATAAGACTAATGATGATTATGGCTTTTTATGGCTTAGGTGAAAGTACTTAACTCAAGTGGAGATGATAAGAATGGGTAAAGTGTGACCTTGATGGTGTGATAAGAAGGGTCACCTCTGGTTTGCTAATTGGTTCTAGGATCAAAGAAATCTCTATTTGTCCTCCTAGATCTTAGGTAAGAAAGTTACTATCCTATGAGGGTTTGCCAGAGTTTCAGGTCTTGTGAAAAATCTGTTTGGGACATATAACACATTCTACCACAATATCAGTGGAGCAGCTAGGTGACGCCATAGGGGATAGAGCGCTGGACCTGGAGTCAAGAAAACTCATCTTCCTGAGTTCAGATCTGGCCTCAGACACTTACCAGCTATATGATCCTGGGCAAGTTACTGTGATGTATAAAATGTTCAAAAGAAATAGTTTCTGGGCAATTAATCATTTTATTAATCATACTAGCAATAATTAATAAAAGGTTCAATGGCACTCTCTAATGCTGTAGATCCTTCATGGAATCCACTCAATGTCTATGGAACAATGGGTGTTCTGAGGGTGGCCATCAACTCTGATTGGTTAACAATTAATTATAAGAATGAATATTATAATGAGAGGTGGGTTTATTCTAATGGTGGACTGAAAGACCTACTCTAATCCCTCAGTCTTGGTCAAAGAGACTTATCTATACCCATATCACCCCACTTAGGGTAATCTAGACAAAAGAGGGAATCCCCTTTTACTCAGGCTTGTCTGAGTAAAATACAATGGGCTGGAATCCATCAATTCACCTAAACTAAAATTTCTTTACCTTTTGATCAAATCTGAGTTTTCCAGTTGGGTCAGGTTCACCCAAGATTTCATCTTATTATGAGTCTTGCCCTTCAAAGGCTGTCTGAATAACCCACAGGGGCTGATTTCTTTTCTTATTTTTTTCTTTTGGAGGGGGGAGGGCAAGGCAATTGGGGTTAAATGACTTGCCCGAGGTCATATGGCTAGTAAGTGTTAAGTATCTGAGGTCATATTTTAACTGAGGTCCTCCTGACTCCAGGGCTGATGCTCTATTCACTGAGCTGCTCCAAGGGGCTGATTTCTAAATGAGGAAGGAAGGGGAAAAGCCTTAGTCCTAATTCAGTAATTGGCCATCAAAATAAGACAGAAATAATCATTTCTCTCATTAATTAACCCAGTTTGCCTCAGTTTCCTCATCTGTAAAATGATCTGGAGACTGAAATGGTGAACCACTCTAGTATCTTTCCCAAGAAAACCCCAAATGGTGTCACAAAGAGTTGGACATGACTGAAAAACAACTCAACAACAAACCATAATATATATAAAATAATATATATATAATATAATAATGTAATATAATATATTATATATAATATAATAATGTATTATATATAATATATAGTAATATATTATATATAATATAATATTATATTATATATAATATATCTTACATAGCTTCTCTGAATCCTCTTTCAATCCCTCTGTTATTCCCCATAATTGGGTAAGGCCATGACTTATGCCTGGCATTATTCTTGTCTTACAAATGAACAATGACTATGATCCCACACATCCTAGCCTGGTTGACAGAAAGCTGATCTGAGTTAGGAAGATTTGGGTTTACCTTTTGTCTTGGATAGAATGACTGTATGACCTTGGGTAAGTCACTGAATGTCTCAGTGACCCAGAAAATTCTTTAAGATTACAATTTGCAAAGTAAATGCTGATCCACATGGTAGAGGCCATTGCTTACCAAAGGAAAAAGGGCCATTATAGCATAGTGGAAAGATCACAGGCTATGAAATCAGAGGACCTGGATTCAGATCTTGTATCTGATACTACATATAATCAACAGACATTTATTAAGTGTTTATTGTTTGTGTAAAGCATTGGAAATAAAAATGTGAGGAAAAAGAAAGGTAGTACTTGCCCTCAGAGAGTTTACATTCTAACGGGGGAAGATAACACACGAAAGTAAGACAGACATAATCATTTCTGTGATTGGGAGGTGATTCTGTGGGTTGGGAGGAAGAAGTTACCCCACACTGGGACACCAGAGAGAAAGAAGTCCAGAGAATCAGGAGTGGGGCTGGGAGAGAAGTGAACGTGGCTGGCCTGAGCATGTCCTTAAAATCATGTTCCTGGGAGTGTATTTTTTGTCCTTTCTTTTGAAGAGGAGCAGTGACATCATCAATTAGATTTAAATGTTGCAGAGTTACACAACCTTAGCTGTGTGACCTCACATACACCTTCACCCCCTGTGGAGATTTCATATAATCACAGATCTAGAATGAGAAGGGCCATCTAGTCCAGATGAAGAAACTGAGGCCCAGACAGGTGAAGCAATAAGGTTATATAGTTAGAAGGCGGCAGAACTGGACTTTGAATGCATAATATCTGAATCCAAATTCCGAGGTGGAGGATGGGGGGGGAAGAGTGGGATGGAGGTGAGGGGAGGGGGCATGGCAAAGAAAAGCAATGCATGTAAATGAATCCGCCTCATCTTCCAACTCATGTGGTTTTGGGTTTTCCTCTAGTTCCAAAGATGAAACAAACAAACAGAACAAAACAAAAAAAGGAGAGGGTGAGGTCATATGAGAAAGTCTCGTTATGAAGCGCCAGTTCTGGACTGACAGAAGTGTGGAGGGTGTGCAGTCTTGGTTTGGTCTCTCAAATGAACAAATGAAAATAAAGTTGAAGATGTGATTAGGAAGGGAGGAGGAACCAGGAAATACTGGCTTAGCACCATTTTTTTTTTTAAAGCTTCTGGTGGCTCTGGGGCAGTGTGGTATGATGGATAGAAAACTGACCCTCCAAGTCGGGAAGAACCTCAGTCAGCCTGAACGAGTCAAGCTCACAGTGGCCCCAGGTATCTCTCTAAGACCATAAATCACACGGCAGGCACAGATCAGTACTAGGATCCAGGGAGTTAGGTTGGGGTCAAAATGAAGACTTTCTTGCGATAAGTTTTATAATTTTTTCCTTTTATCATTCATTCATTCATTCATTCATTTATCTATCTATCTATCCATTCATTCATTCATTTATCTATCTTTTCATTCATTCATTCATCTATCTATCCATTTATTCATTCATCCATCTATTCATTCATTCATTCATCTGTCTATTTATTCATTCATTTATTCAATCATTTATTTATTTATTTTTACCATCATTCTATGTGTCTGTGGTTGCTAAGAGTGAAAGAACCTTGGGAAAATCTCAAGAGGTTTATGTTTACTTTGGGAACAGGAGAATTGGGGAGAAGTAAGATATTTTCTTATAATAATAATGATAATGATAATAATAATAATATGAGTAGAAGTAGTAGTCATATCTGGCATTTCTAGAGTGATTTACTTGAATTACAATGTAAGTGTTGACTATCATATTATTTAAAGTTTGCAACTGTAAGTTGCTATATAAATGTTAGCTATTATAATGTCATTTCAAACTCATAGCTATCTGGGAGAGTGCTATTATTATCATCCCTGTTTTATAGGTGAAAATTGAAGCCCAGAGAAGTTATATAATTTTTTTCTTTTCTTTCTTTTCTTTTTTGAGGCAGTTGGGATTAAGTGACTTTCCCAAGGTCACACAGCTAGTACATGTCTGAGGCCAGATTCAAACTCAGGTCCTCCTGCCTCCAGGGCCAGTGTTCTATTCACTGAGCCACCCAACTGCCTCTATGATTTACTCAGGGTGATCCAGCTGGTGTCAGAGATAGAAGTTGACCTGCGGCTTTCCTGACTCTAGGTCCAGTGTCTTATGTGATGTGACCTATTCTGTAGAGGGCCTGGGGGGTGGATCAGAATGGCAGAGTTGGCAGAGCATTTCCGGGTACCTCTAGAATGCAAGGAGGGGGTGATTAAGGATCTGACCAGGGTGGAGAAGCTCTCAGGTTTTTACAGTGTCTGCTTATTTGCCTCTGATATCTTTAATCTCTTCTCTTTGGAAATCAGCACGGTTTGGGCCATGGGAACTATAACCCACCTCCCAGCATCAGACAGGAGTGGTGAGCCAGGGGTGGGTGGGAAATCTTTCAGTGAGAAGTTTGATTCTTGGTATCCTCAAGCTCTTCTTAGGGAAAGATGGAGAGATATGGCCAAGATGAGCTTACTATGAAATACATTTGAAATAGGTGGAATGAATGGACCCCCAAAATTAATTATTAATGTGTCTGTGTCAATTTGAAAGGAGATCTTCAGTGGTGGGTTACAGAGATCTGTGCTTAACACACATTTATCATTTAAGAAAAAAATTATCTTTATATTTATTTTGTTTTTTTGGTTACATTTTGAGGTCTGAGTTTTCTTTCTCCCTCCCAACCCTGAATTAGAGAAAGATTTGTCATCTTTAACTTTTTTTTAATCAATGATTTAAAGAGAATAGTAGAATGTTTATCAAATTTGCAGACAATACAAAAGTAGGAGGGATAGCTAACAAGTTGTTAATGAGGAGTCCAGATGCAAACAGACCTTGACAGTCTAAAATGGGGATGGGGAACCTGCATACAACCTTAAGGCCACATGTGGCCTTCTAGATCCTTAGTATGAATTTAAGAATCTTAATCTAGATTTTAGCGTGTACTTAAGCATCTAAAAGGCCACATGTGGCCTTAAGGCCGCAGATTCCTCACCCCTGGTCTGAAATATTAGGCTAAATCAATGAAAAAGAAACATGATAGAGGTGACTTATGTTTATGTTCCAGAAAAATCAACTTCAAAACAAGATGGAAGAGGCCTGCATAGAAAATAACTTGTATGAACAAGATCTGGGGTTTTTGGAGGAAGGCAAGATTGATCTTGGCCAAAAACACCTGTCATTCAAGTGCTCAGGGTCTGTGACTCCGTTTGCGTATGACCATATCTTTATTAATTCAGGTTCTTGCCTTGATTTGCTCAAGATTGCTCAGCCAGTGTGTGTCAGAAGTAGAACTTCTTCCTGGCCCTAAAGCTAGCTGTCCACTGTCATAATATCTCTTCATCTTGTATCTTAAGAAATGTTGAAAGTGGCATCTGTCCAGTACTTGAAAAGTGATAGGTTTGTTGTATCCTACCCTGGTCAGAGCACATAAGAATATTGTGGTTGTTCTCAACATCGAATTTTTAGGAAAGGTTTTGGTAGAGAAGTTTTTAGGAACACATCCAGATCTAAAATAATATCTAGCTAGCATTTATATAGTTCTAAGGGGAAGCTAAGGGGCACCATAGTACACAGAGTGCTGGGCTTGGAGTCAGGAAGACTCATCTTCTTGAGTTCAAATCTGGTCTCAGACAATTACTAGCATTTTGTTCTGGGCACCTTGTTATGAGGCAGGGGTGGAGAACCTGTGACCTCAAGGCCACATGTGGCCTTCTAGGTCCTCAAGTGTAGCCCTTTGATTGAATACAAACTTCACAAAGCAAATCCCCTTAATAAAAGGATTTGTTTTGTAAAACTCGGACTCAGTCAAAAGGCTGCACCAAAGGACCGAGAAGGCTACATGTGGCCTTGGAGGCCACAGATTCCCCACCCCTGTTATAGGGAATGAGAGTGGATTTCTAGTAGAGCTCTTTTAGAAGAAGAGCCTATGGTCTTAAGGAGACCCTGTAATGTTGAATTCATGCCATTGAAGGAATTGGGGGCATTTAGCCTAGAGATGAGAAGATTTAGGAATGACACATCGTTGTTCTGTTGTTTCAGTCATGTCTGGCTCTTTGTGAGTCCATTTGGGGTTTTCTTCGCAAAGCTACAAGAATGGTTTTGCCATTTCATTCTCCAGTTTGTTTTATAGATGAGGAAACTAAGTCAAAGAGGGTCAGTGATTCACTCTGGGTCCCATGACTAGCAAATATCAAAATCTGGATTTGAACTCCGGTCCCTAGGCCCGACACTCTATCCACTGTGCCACTTAAAATATAGTAGCTGATCTTAAATATTTAAAAGGCTGTCATGTGGAAGAATTTAAGAAAGAATTATTTCGTTTGGGTCTAGAGGGTAGACTGAGGAACATTTAGAGAAAGCCATAAAGGTCTAAATTTGGTCTTGATGTCAGGAAAAACTTCCTAATAATTAGAGCTCCAAAAGTGACCTGGGATGTCTTGGGACATCCCTTCACTGTTTTCCAGTAAAGGCTGGAGCCTTCTTGTTAGTGATGGACCGAGTAAGGTTTAGATCAGATAGGAGATGATGCCAGAAGACCTTTCCAACTCTGAGATCCTTTGATTCTGAAATCTCGAAATTCTGAATAAGAACAATGACAAAAATTGCTCCATGTGGTAGTTAGATTTTTCTAGTAATAGAAACATAACCCTTCAAGTTATCCTATATTAAATTAACTTTGGAGGCCTGGATAGGGAACCCAACCAACATATCTAATTCTTGAGGCAGCTAGGTGGTTCAATGAATAGAGCACTGGGCCTGGAATCAGGAGGACCTGAGTTCAAATGCGACCTCAGACACTTAACACTTACTAGCCGTGTGAGCTTGGGCAAGTCGCTTAACCCCAATTTTCCTGCCTTCCACCCTCCAAACAGCAAACAAAACAAGTCTAATTGTTTCTATTACTTAAATTTTTTTGGGGGGGTGGATCTTGAAGGATATTCTGATAATTTACAGCTTCTTTCAATACAGATAACGATATCCTTATGCCTACCCCATAGCGAATGCTTTTTAATTATCAGTTGTATTATGGTGTCCATTGGTTGATTTCTGCTTGAGAGTGTTCGCTTCTTTTAATAAGGCAGAAAATGTTAAAGCTTCTGCTTACCAATACAGTGAAATGTACTGAAGATGTAGTTTTGCCTGCTTTTTTTGCCCAGACAAAGATCAACGACAAATACACGCCGCTTTCTTTAAAAGTATTTCCTCCTTCTTTCTCTACCCTGTCCTCTCCCTGCCCCCAACTCTTTGTGGTAACCACCAAAATCCCCATCTACGTAGTAGTAACAAAAAGAAAACACAAAGTGCCCTGTGCTCTGAGTCAAGGAAGATTAGGTATTTGAACTCAGATGTAATCTCAGTTATACGTTCTTCTTAATGGCTCAATTTATGAGAAAATACAGAACCAAGTTTGTAGACTCTTAACTATGTGTGCCAACATGTCTGTGATAATGCTTACTGCTGTCTTCTGTTCCTACCCTCCCAGAGTTTTTTTCTTTCTCATGGTCATCCATCCTTCAAATCAACTTGAAGAACCAGGTTGACCAAAAAAAAAAAAAAAAAGATGATGAATTTACCTTTTAAATGTGAAATGCAGGAAAATCAGTTAAAAATCTACAAAAGTTAGTCTTCAGGAGCCAATAAATGCTGGAGGAAATGTCAAGGCGACTGAGGGGAAAAATGAGATAAAGGCTAGACATGATGGGTGAGAGTGCTGGGGCTATTTTGGGCAATTCCCAAAGGGACCTTGCATTACAAGGGAGAGAGAGGCCATGGTGGTTGAGACCACACCTGGGCCACTGTCTGCTGCTTGGGGAACTCTAGAACGAAAAACACCAGGGAGGTCCAGGGAAGAGCAGTTAACAGTGATAAACAGAGCTAGAGAATTGATTTGTGAGAAGAGATTAAGGAAGCTAAATGTGTTTAACTAAGTGAAGACTAAGTGAGACCTGACAATTGCCCACGAATATGTGGGAAGTGTAAACAATGAGGGGAAATATTTAACACAATATGAGGCTTAACTGGGAAGAAAAGGAACTTGCAGGAAATTTCTGGGTTCATTTTTCTGCGGACCTTCATTCCAGGTCCGTGAAGAAATTTTAAGATATTAATGAAAGTATAAAATTTGACCAAATAGTAATTATAAAAGTACCTTTAGTTTGCATAGAAAGTAGCCCAGTGGGGAGAGAGCTGTGCCTGGAGATGGAAAGGCCAGATGCTTACTGGGTGAGGGATCGTGGGCAAGTCACTTAACATCCGTTGCCTCAGTTTCCTTATTTGTAAGGAAGAAGCCTCCCAGGCTTCTTATGAGGACAAAATGATAAAATATTGGTAAAAGCTCTTTGCAAATCTTAAAATGCTTTATAAATATTCTTCATCCTTATAAATTTTTTTTGGGGGGCACATTTTTTCTTACTTAATGGTATTTTACTTTTTCTAATTACATATAAAGATCGGTTTCAACATTCACTTTTATAAGATTTTGAGTTCCAATTTTTTTCCCGTCCACCTTTCGTTCCCCTCTTCCCGTCCCCAACATGGTGAGCAATCTGATAAAGGTTATACATGTACAATCAGATTAAATATATTTCCACATTAGTCACATCCTTGTAAATTCTTATGAAAATCGTTAACCCTTAATTCTTTTTTATTTGACTTTATTTTTTAAATTAAAAAAAGGTTATCTCTTTTTATTTTACATCCCTCTGATTTCTGAATCCACCTAGCAAATCCTCTTTGTAACAAAAATAAAGCAAGCAAACAAGAAAGACAAATGAAGCAATTTAGCAAAAGCAATCATCATTTCAACTCAGTCTGACAGTCTATGCTGTAGTCCACATGTCCAAAAAGAAGGGAGAGAGGCAGGTTTTCTCATCACTTCCTACAGACATGTAGGATTACAGAGCCAGAAAGGACCTCTGTTTTACAGATGAAGACACAGAGGCCCAAGGAGGTTGAACGACTTTCTGAAGGTCATAGAACAAGTAAACAACAGAAGTGGAATTGGAATCGAGGTCTGCTTACTGGAGAGAGAACAGTCTTTCTACTATGTCACACTGACACATTTTTGACCTAGAATTCTTTGGGGAATTTTGTATATGAGGTTTGAATAAAGCACGGAACTGGGAATGACACAATTCAGGTAGTATTCTAGGCTCTTTGCCTAATTCACTGCATGACCTTGGCCAAGTTTGGGGCCTAAGTTTCATCATTTGTAAAATAAGCAATAAATTTTGTATTGAGTTTATTTATTTATTACTCCATCTATAAATAAATTCATTCATTGATTCATTCATTTATCTATTCATTCATTCATTCGTTCATTCATTTATTTATTTATTCATTATCCAAGGTTCTCTTTCTGTCTCTGTCTCTCTTTGTCTTTCCATATATGTATATGTAACATAGATGCATGCATGTATATGTGTATATATACATATATGTATGTATACATATATTTATATAGATATAGGTATCTATCTATGTATATCTTTATCTATATCCATCTATCTATCTATCTATCTATCATCTATCTGTCTGTCTGTCTATCCATTCATCTATCTATCTATCTATCTATCTCTGTCTGTCTGTCTATCTATCTGTCTATCTATCTGTCTGTGTCTGTCTGTCTATCCATTCATCTATCCATCCATCTATCTATCTATCCATCTATCTATCTGTCTATCTGTCTATCTATCTTTCTTTCTTTCTTTCTTTCTTTCTTTCTTTCTTTCTTTCTTTCTTTCTTTCTTATCTATCTATCCTTAAAAAAGGGATCAGCCTGTGGCTGATTAAAACTAAGATTATTTTTATTTCATCTCAGTGCTGAAACCATTTAGATCACACAACTCATTTCCGAGTAATAATCTCCCACCAGGCGGACACATCTCACTGAAGAACCTAAACCCCGGAGAAAACATTGTATTCTGTTGCTGATACTAAGAGGCTGTGGCCACAACAGCAGTGCCTTTCAGGAAAGCAAGCCCTCAGACAATGTTGGTTTCTTGGGGAGGGATTAATTTCATCAAATGCCACACACAGAGATTGCCAAAAAAAAAAGATACCAAAGAAGGTAAGGCCCTGGAAAATCCAATTGAAGAAAAATATGTTAGAAGAATGGTTCACGCAGGGGGCTGAGCGGGATGACCAGCTGCATCTTTTTCATGTTTAATTTCTGTGACTTGGATTTATTACAAATTTCTGCAAATTCCCTTTGGTTCATGCACAGCTGTCCTTGTTCACCATTCATGTGCAAAACTGAAACAGGCTTTCCTCTGAGTGACTTTCTTTTCAGGCTTGGCCTGGTGAGCAGCAGTTTCATTTTTGCTCAGTTCTGATCAATCTTAGGAGAAAGAATTTACAATTTTGTATTGAGTTTACTTATTTATTTATTCATCCATCCATTTATTCATTCATTTATTTTGGGGCATTTGATTTGCATCAGGCCTGGGATTTTAACAAAATAGAGAGCTCTTGATATGGAAATTCCCTTCACTTCCAACGACAATAACTATATAACATTTATAGCACTTCCTATGTGCCAGAAAAAAAAAAATACTATCTCATTTGATCCTCACAGAAACCCTGGGAGGTAGATGCTATTATCACACCCATTTAACAGATTGGGAAATTGAGGCAGGTGAAAGTTAAATGACTTGTCCAGAGTCACACAGCAAGTAAGTACCTGAGAACGGGTTTGAACTCAAGCCTTTCTGATTCCAGGTCCAGTGTTTTATCCACTGGGCCTCCTAGATTCTTCTCTATATATCAGTAGAGAATGATGGAACAACACAGTGTCAGAAGAATAAAAATTCCTAGGGACTTAATGGTCAATGGAGTGACCCATGTGCGGTGGGTGTAAGTAGACCACAGAATATGATTTATGATGACATTGCCTAGAAATAACATAAGAGATATCATCCATGGTGCATGAGAATGAATGGGAAAGGAGATGGGCCATTATGTAGTGAAACAAGAACTTTCCAATGGATATCTTGAATCACTGGTATCCATGAATTATCAAAAGACTGGGAGGAAGATGTCTTAAATATTCAGTAGATCTAAGTGGAAGACTTATGGGAGGACATGAGTCAGAATTACACAAAATAAGAAGGTGTGGGTGAGTTACAATCTGCACAGGTGGAGAGAGTTCTCTCGTTGATGAAATTGTGGCATCTGTTTTGTGTAGTGGAAAGAACATTTCATTTGGAGTCAGAAAAGCTGAATTTGATTCCTGGCTCACTACTTATTACCTGTGACTTTTGGCCAGTGCATTAACACCTTTGCAATTCAATTTCATCCTCTGGAAAATAAGGGTATTGAACTAGATGTTTCGCTCCCCCCCACCCCACCCCTTCCAGCTCAAAATATTGTGATCGAAGCTTATATTAGTTCTATCAGCATTACCTAGTTCTATTCTGATTGTATGCAAAAGCAACACTAAACCAAGTTAGTTTAAAATATGTCAAGAATCAGAGAATTTGAGAATTATAGTCTTAGAAATAGATGAGACCTTTAAAGGTCATCCATTCAAAGGTCCTTAATCTTTTTTATTTTTTTCATGATAGCCCCCTTTGTCAGTATGATGAAGCCTATGGACCCCTTCTCAGACTAACTTTTTTAAATGCATAAAATAAAATACATAAAATTATAATAGAGACAAATTATATTAAAATCTAGTTACCAAAATATTTTTTAAAAATCTGCAAGTTTATGGACTCTTGGTTTAGGCCAAGTTTCATTTACAAATGAGGAAAGAGAGGTCAAATGTTGTTTTGCTGAAGCAAACATGACTTTATTTGTACTACTTGCTTTATATGTGCAAATTTATGTGATTGTCCTGAAACAGGCATCATTTTCTAATTTGGTTGCCTAACGAGTCAAATATTATAAGTGCATATAATGTGCGTACAGGAAACACTTGCCTATTATACACATAATGTAAAGTTTTGTTTCCATCCATTCTGGTATGTCTAACTTCTTTCTTTCCTGGTTCTTTCACATTTTTCTCAAGCACGCTCAGCTTTCCCATTTTTTAAGATGTTGCTTTTTCCTATTCCTTTTCTATCTCTCTTATCAAATTCAAAATTATTCCACTTGAATAAAGTATCCTCTTCTGTTCTACCCATTCCCTTTTTGATCCCTTATATTTGCTTCTCTGTTAAGTGCATTAAAAGACTAATAACTATAATCATTTATGACCCCCTTCTGGTTTATTTGAAAATTATATCTTCTATATTCTCTGGTTTTGATAACCTTCCTTTGCGACAATCTGATCTTATTTTTTCCTCTATTCCTTAGATCATTCTTGTGTCTACTTTGCTCACTCTTATTTCTTTGCTGTTAACATACTCTTACTTAAAGTTAGGCTACCTTTGCAAAGTAGGCTGGACAAATTCTCAGGATGGTTGTATCTTCTGTTTTCTTTGTTCATAGATGTTTTTCATCCTTCATTTTTTTTTTTTTTTTTGCTTTTGGAGGGCAATTGGGGTTAAGTGACTTGCCCAAAGTCACATGGCTAGTAAGTGTTAAGTATCTGAGGCCGGATTGGAACTCAGGTCCTCCTGACTCCAGGGCTGGTGCTCTATTCACTGCGTCACCTAGCCGCCCTTGTCCTTCATTTTCAAAGAAGACCAATGACATCATGGCATGAGGTCTTGAGTTGTGCCTAAATTGGATTTAAGTGAGGGAAAGCTGCACAAGATCATCAACCTCACTCTCTTCCTGAGTCACTGAAGTCACAGCAAAACAAAAGTTAGAATGACTGGTGATGGCCTGGGATGTAGTAGATGATCCTGGCATCTTCAAAGTCTGATTGAGTTCTAAGCACTCCCCAGCATCTGCTCTAATCATCTTCGTGGTCATTGGAACAAATTGTTCTCATCCTCCTATTCCACTAGAAGACCTCTTCACATGCTTGGGGTAGATATCCTTTAACTCACCAATAGGTTTGAGACCTGTCCATTACCCTCACCCTGGTTTGACCCATCTGCTGAGATGGTTTGACCCGGATGTGGCCACTGCACATGCTATCTTGGAGCCACAAGTAAGAGTTGGGTGAAAGGTGGACACCAAAGAAGGATGAGAAGCCCTCACACCAGAGGTGCTAGTCCTCCCTGCCCATCCCAAACAGGTACTTAACAAATATTACTGAGAGATTGTGGGGTCTCCAGATTCCTTAGGGGTTTTCTCTCTCTTTTTTTAAATCTTTGTTTTGCTTTCCTAGGATGTCTCTTCCTCTGGAGAAGGTATTTTTAGTATGTGTTTCCTCCAGTTGTTTTATGTGTCTATCTCTTGCCCAAGCAGCTCTGGGATTTGGGTACAAAGATTTGGGGATTGACTGTAATGAATTTATCCTGAAAGTTCAGTGAAAGCTAAGAAATCCTACATAAAATATTTTGAGCTACTAGTGCAATTTTGCAAGTGAGGACAGTTTGTATTGGCGAATAATGGGAAATAAATTTGGGGAGATAGAAGGAAGCCAGATTCTGGAGTGCTTTGCATTCCAGACCAAGGAATTTGGACTCTATTCTATAGGCAGTGAAGAGTCATGGGAACTTTTTGAGTTGGGGAGGTGTGAGCAAGGCAGTGCTTTGGAAGCTTGATCTGGTAGCAGTGTGCAGGTTGCTTCAAACTGGAGATGGGATTTTTTAGTTAACTTTTGAACAAGAGTCCCAGTATGTGGTAATAGAGTCCAGAGGAAGGATGGTAGGTTACAGGAATGGAAAGGAAGAGAGAGAGCTAGACATGTGAATAGCATTATGAAAGAATAATTGACAATATAAGGTGAATGATTTAAGGTAGGAGACAAAGGAGAAGGAGAAATCCTGGGTAAGCCCACAGTTTTTGGGCTGGGTAACTGGAGAATGATATTAATAATTGATAGAAAATCTGGAGAGTCAGCTGGAGGTGGGTGAGAGATGATGAATCAATTTTAGAGCTCTTGAATTTGAAGTGATAGTAGATGTATGAATGGAGATGTTTAGCTAGGAATTGGAAACAAATGATTATAGTGTGAGAGAAAGGTCAGTGTTGAAGACATAAATTTAGGAGTCACTCACACAGAAGCCATAGCTGAAATGATGGGAATGGATGTGAACTGTGAGGGACACAGCACAGAAAGAGAAGACTTGAGGATCAAGAACTGATTCACTTTGAAGGTGTAGGAAGAAATGCAGGCACCAAAAGGGATGAAGAAAATGTGGCCTGAAGTGGGCTGAGAATTAGGGCAATAGAATGTCACAAAAGCAAAGGAAGGAAATATGTGTTTGTTCAATGATATTGAATTACATGGAGAGGTCAAATATCATGTAAGTGTTTTATATTTGCAATTTTAAAATTTATTTATGTATTCATTACAAAATCAATTAATTCCAAATTCTCTCTCTTCCTCTCTTCCCTCCCCTACCAAGGAGGAGGCAAGTAATGTCAATTATACATGTGAAGTCATGCACAAAACATAGTGAAAATATTTTATAACAAATACAATGTGTGGAAAAGAGAAACTTCCAACAAAATGCTTAATTCTTGAATAAAAATTTGATGACTTTTTGAACATGATTTAAAGTAGAACATGAATTGTAAAAATATTAGGGAAAGGCACTGAACTTGTGATTTCATTGGCATAGGAGGAGCTCCCAGGTGAAGAACGCCCCTCTACTAAGGACCCCTAGCAACTTCGTCTTTTGAGAGTAGTCCAGAGTACTGAGAAGCCTGCCCAAAGTCATGCCAGTATGTGTCAGATATAGAAGCCATACTCAGGTTTTCCTGGCTTGGAGGACCATTCTCTATCTACCATATAACTTCTAGGAATAGATACTACTTCTGTTATAAATGGCTATAACAATTAACAATGGCTAAAATAATTAATAATAAAGAATTATTTATGTAGAACATTTAATCCTCACAAAAACCCTGTGAAATAGGCACTATTATTGTCCCATTTTAAGGATATGGAAACTGAGGCTGAAGGTGATGAGGTGACTTGTATGGGTCATGTAGCTAGTCAGTGTCTGGTAGGATATAAATTCAGGTCTTCCTGTTTCCGGATACAGTACTTGATCCACTCTGCCATCTAGCTTCCTTGTAGATAGAACCATATATCAAATCATTCAAGAGATGATTAAGCCAACATTTCCAACCCTGCATGTAATATGTTTCTTCTTATTTCTTCTTCTTTTATCCTCCAGATTTTAATATGACCTGGAGAACCTGCTATGATTTTAATGGACAATAAATTACTTGTATGTTTCTGTCATTCCTTTTTTCACTTGAGAAGTTTTTTTCTCCTTTGTAGCCCATGATGTGGTGAGCTAACTGTCATGAGCAATTAAATCAAATCGTCAGTCCCCAGAAAAGAGAATCCATTACATGTTTTGAATATCTTGTGGCTGCAGCCAAAGTTAAGTATAAAAACAAAACAGACACCCTCTTTCTTTGGGGCTGATTTTCTAGCATGTGACCAAGATGTCTGAAGCTGGGTTTCATTGGTGTTGCAGCGTCCAGCCATATTGAATTCATTTCTCCTGGCAGCCTTCTGACTGTTCCACTGTCTCTTTGTTTGAAATGGAAACTGAGCTAGAAGATGTCATCTACTCTCCCTTTTGGAGCAACTTTGCATTGTTTCCTCCATTTCGTGATCAATCAGCTTTGGTGTTATTGTCAGTACTGTCCTATGACACTATGAGATTCCATTGGAAATAGATTCCAAGGGAAAATCCTGGACTTTAGGTCCAAGAAATGAGGACAGAGGAGATGAGGTATCCAGTGCTGTGTGGATCTTTAAAGCATTTCAAGAAGGAATAACTATAGGGATACAATTAAAATGTGAAAAATGAATTGTATTTTAAAATCCTTTAAAATAATTTTTTAAAAAACCTTTTTAATGTAATAGAATCCTTTGGGGGGAGTCTGAAAATCAGGGAAGAAACTTTAAAATGCATTAACCCCTTCTTTAAGATAATGACAAGTAATGTAATGTTCATCTCTTTTTTTTTTTTTTTTCTTTTTGGAGGGGGGAAGGCAAGGCAGTTGGAGTTAAATGACTTGCCCAAGATCACAGGGCTAGTATATGTTAAGTGTCTGAGGCTGGATTTGAACTCAGGTCCTTCTGTGCTCCAACCTTCTTTACTATTTTATTCTGTCATCATATAGTATCTCTTAGAAAGCCCTTAGGAATTTCCCTTCAGATGCCCCTGTGTGGAAGATTGCCACCACGGGCATTTTATTGTAGCATTTCCATACTTAGACAATTTTACACATGGCCACTAACAGATATGTCCAGTCTGAGTTATGGTCCCTGCCATGTGAGTAGGGGGCAACCAAGTTCACGAGCCTCTTGAAATCTCCTTGTCCAGTCTCAACAATTTCCTTTGTCTTTTGATCGGCAGACTGATAAAGCTTACTGTATTGATCTATTTTTATATTCATTTGTAACTTGCACTAATACTTCAGACATGAAAATATGTAGAGAGGGAGATCTAAGGTACTTAGGGCCTGATAATACATATAACCGAGATAATGAGAACTGGTTAGCTCAATAAAGACATGGAATCTATAAAGTCGGTGACACAGAAGGTTCAGCCATCTAAAGGGTCATGTGGGAGTGACAAGGTGATTCTATGATCAAGCATAGAAGTGGGAGAACTTGAAGTTTTATCTTGTTTGGTCACTGATGTTCCTCTCTTTGTCCTGTCAACGAAAACATCTTGACTGTGAAGGAGCAATGGTAAATCTAATCTTTGGTGCATCAGTTTCCTTATCTGTAAAATGGAAGTGGTATTTGAAGTAGCCCGTCCCACAAGGATGTTATATAGCTTTATTATTTATAGAATTTAAAAGCATATTTTGATAACTATGGATACAGTTAAGTGTATGTCCCCTTTGACACTCATCATTCTCCATTTTCCCCGTCAACTCTCCTGTTCAGGCTTTATATTTTTGTACATGTGAATTTAAAGTGATTTGAGCAGTGAACAATTTGGAGGGATTGGGGGAGCGAAGAGAACAATACTGATTTCTGGGACTTTCTGCTGTTTCCAACTAGCCGATGTTTAACCTTCATTTTATTATTTTTTTTAAGTTGTTGTTAAAAATAACAGGGCAATACTCTTGATGCGTGTATTTCTCAGTAAGGAAAAAAAAAAACAACTTTCTCTAGAGAATCAGAGTAGAAGGAACTGTTGCCCACAAGATAAGAAGATACAATAGGCTAGTGATCTTGAGGTTTTGGGCTCTGGGCTGAATGGAGAGCCCCACTAAGCTCAGGTTGCTGTGGGGTTCTTTCCTAATGGCACTGTGGGCAGAGGAAGTGTTAGAGGACTTCGTGGGGGGTCAGCAGGCTGCCAGAAGGACCAGAGAAACAACTTATTATCAAGACTTGCAATTCAGGTGGATTTTCTCTTAAACACTACAAAGTCTTTTTCCCCTTTGTTTATGGTTTCTTAAGTTAGAAACCACTTTAGCTGAGTGAAATAGAATAATGCTTTATGGCAGTAACTCTCTTTTTTTTTACTTTTCTTATTTTATTAGGAAATATAGGTGAGTGCATTCTGTCTTGGGCTCATGGAATGATCATTTTAGATCTGGAAGGGATCAGGAGTCATCTAGTCTAATTCCATTCATTTCACATCTGAGGGTACTGAGACTGAGACTGAAGTGACTTGTATAAGGTCTTATAGATAGTAAATGGTAGGATCAGGATTTGAATCCAGGTTCTCTAACCTGAAATCTCGGGGTCTTTTCATACTGTCTCACCCTGCTTTACATAGTTGGTAACTTTTAGGATAACATTAACAACAAAAAGAATTGGAATGGAGCAAAAAGTACTGAATGGCCAGGGGTAAGGTCCACTCCTTCCATGAACCCACCTGGTTTATAATAGTCTTCAGCCCCCTCTGAACCTGAGCAACAGGTCTCAAAATTCTCTCTATTTAGGCATGTTTCACCCTTTTCTGGGGGAACGAAACAATTGAAAAAAGTCATTGGCAGAATCAGCAAGTCCAAAATCATGATTTTTGTCTCCTGGACCAGCTGAATCAGCAGGAACTGTAGTTCGATTATCCGCTGCCTTGATAGACCTTCAGGTGGGTGGCAGAAAGCGCCTTTGGTTTCTTCCTCTCTGTCTCCCTTAATCCTGCTGGCTCTGTACTTTGGAAAGCAAATGCCTTAAGACCACTCTTGGAGCATGACCTCTTCACCACTGAGAGGCTTCCTGTTACAGCCCCTAAATCCCCTTTCCTAGAAGCCATATCATCAAATTGTCCCTGGAGGCTGAGGTGGGTTGGACTGTTAGTTTGCTTGAGAGGCAGTTTTAAAATCTCTAGTCAGTTAGGAAAGCCTTCTGGGTCCATGGCCTCACTCTCCCATGATTCTTTGGGGAGGTAGGGCTTCTGGTTCCTTATTCAACTTGTATCTTGATTTTTGCTCCCAGTTTCTGAAAAAGGAATCTTGTGAAGACTCCTGTTTGAAAAGCACATTAGAGACTCTGACCAAAAGGTGCTATTGAACTATGATGTATTAGGTCTTATTTTTGGTTCCAACTAAGGGTTTCCATGCTTTCCATTTTAGCTGTTGGATGGCTGAATGCCCAGATCAAAAGCCTATTGTCAGGGGGACTGTCTGATATGTACTTGGACAGGTAAATGCAATCAAAGGATGGCCAGTGAGCCCAGTCTTAAGTTTCTTAAAACCCTGAACTCTAAAATATAATAGAAGTTTCTAGCTTGCTGGCTCTTTCACCTGGAGAGGTCCCTTGTCTACACTTCTCATCTTGCTGTAAGCTTTTCATATTCAGGCTAGAACTGTGTCCTACAAATGGACAGAAGACTCCTATATGATATATATGCCCTTCTTCCCATCCCTCATCCTAGTATAGAGAAATGAGCTAAGAAAATAATACTCCCCTTGTGGCCTGAGGAATTGGAATGGAATAATATTTATCAAGGAACAGGAGAGGATGTTGGTCTACTTTTGGGATGTATGTAAGTTAGGGAGGGGGATGCAAAGAATCAGCGGGGAATCCTAGATCACAAATTTAGGGTTGGAAGGGATTTTAGAGGCCAATTCCTTCATTTTATAGATGAGTCACAAAGAGATTTAGTGACTTGCCCACAGTCACATGGAAAGTTAAGTGTCTGAGGCAGGAATTAAAATTCATGTATTTCTGACACCAAGCCCAGTGCCCCACTCATTATGCCAGGGGTTGGAGGAGTAGAGAAGAGAGAAGGGAGAGAAACAGATCCCTGAATAGAGGCTTTGGGGACCTGTTGCTGAGTAGGGGATGGAGTGTGCTGAAATCGATTTAAGCCAGGTGGGTTCATGGGGGAGGGGGGGTAGGGCCTTGCAGAGTTCTCCCTACCACCAAGGGCTGTAATAATGACTGGAGCCTCTAATTAGGAAAACAATCAAGCCTGCAGGATTAGACTTCCCACTTTAGAAAAGACAACTGGTTTTATTTACTCTGGGCTCAGCCTGCGATGATCATTTGGCTGTAGTTCTGGGAGAAGACCACCTTGGGAGAGAGGCATGTAAATCACAATTTCACTCCTAGTTAAACAAATAAGTGAAAGTTCCAGGGAGGGGTGACCCTTGCAGGGAGCCAAGCATTGCTGTAATTACCAGCTGCCTGCTGAAAGGAGCTGGTGTGGCACACAGAGCGTATGCGTTGGGGCTTGCTTCTGGGAGTACAAGAATATTTTATCTGAAAAACTGGTTCTCTTGTTATCGTGTCAGGGTGAGGGATTTCCAACAGGGCGGTTGACAGGTTAGACAAAAGGCCGGTTCAGTCATAAAGCAGCGATGCAGGTGTTCTCATTTTCCCTGAAGCACTTGTACATACCAGATGCACCGAGCCCTGGTCCAGCTCTCCATGCCCTCCCATCACCTTCTCTCCAAATGGATGGAAGGGGTTATAGATGTTGACTAGCTATATGTGGGCAGATATCCTGTATGCCTCCTCCTGGCTTGGGGGTGACCCTGGGTACTTCCACTATATCAAGGTGCAACCCCTAGCAAGTTCTAGTAGGCTGGGAAAGCTTTGAAGGCTTGCTTAGCTGAGGACGCAGAAGCACATCAAGGACCAGTACGTTCATGAAATTTATGGCAGGACAAAATGGTGTTCAGCTCCCTGAGGGCATCATTCTGCTCCTACCATGATAATGGAGAGGAGTGGTGAAAAAAGGGAGAGAGGGAGCCAAGAATCACAGTCTGAGGACTGTGTACAAACCCAAGTGTTCCTCTTTTGTCCCTCCTAAATTTTGTCTTATTAGACTTGGCTTATCTTTCTAGCCTGTCAGGATCTTTTTAGATCAGATCTCTGATATCCAATGTGCTAGCCAGCCTTGCCAACTTCATTGCATGTGCAAATTTGATAAGCGTGTTTCATGCGCCTTCATCCAAATCACAGTTTTACATGTTAAAAAGCACAAGGTCAAGGGAAGATCTCTAGGTGATCTCCTGGACATATCCTGCCAAATATGACCTCCCTCCATTTTGGTTTTGGCCTCTGGTCATTCAATCAGTTCTAGCTGAACTGACTGTGTTATCACCTACCCAGTGGAGTATAAGGGAAGCTGATATACTGAAAAGCAGGGACAGATTTAATTTAATTTACAGAGTAAAGCACATAGAGCCAAGAAAACAATGTACAAATGCCTATAACAATGTAAAGAATTAACCACGAAGCAATCAAGAGTGAATATTGTAAAATTTCCAAAAAAACTGACAACCAAGTATGGAGATATGAGAAGAAACCTCCATCATAATCCTCTACAGAGCTGGGAGGTCCCCAGTTATGGAATATCACATGTATTTTCAGAATTTTTTTGATGTATTGACTTATTCTGATATTTTTCCTTTTAAAATTTATTTGTTAGATGAGATAATTCTGTGGGAGAGAAGAGGGATCCTGGGAAAAATTTTCATGATGTAAATGAAAAAAAGATATTAATAATATTTATTTTAAGATGTATGCATATATATATGTATGTGCATACATATGTATGTATATACACACAAAAATACACACACATACTCCTGGGTGATCTTAAACAAATCATTTAATGCTTCTGGGTCTCAGTTATCATCTCTAAAACGAGGGGCTAGACTAGATAACTATTAAAGTCTCTTTCAGCTCTAAATGTATAATCCACACATTTTCACTGGCTGTCTGCCGTGCTTGAAATTTTCCCCCTTCTTGTTGGTATCTCCTGGCTTTCTTGAAGTCCTAGCCAACATCTCACCTTCTACAAGAAACCCTTCCTAGTCCCCCTTCACGTCAGTTCTTTCCCCTTTGCACCTTATCCTGTCTATATCTTGTTTGTACATGGTTGTTTGCATGTTCTTTCCCCCTCCCCTACACTTAGATTGCAAGCTCTTTAAGGGGGCATGGTGGTGTTTGTCCTTCTTTGTCTCCCCAGCACTTAACCTGGACTAGGTGCTTAATAAATGCATGTTCCTGTCCCTCTTCCCCTTCCCTCATAAATACTTGTTGAGTGAATCAATCCTACCTTTGCCAAGTGTTCATCTGAAAGACAGGGTCTATGTTCATAATATTTGCTAGAGCTACAAGTTTTGTTACCTTGTCAATAAGAGGAATGAGGCTGGTCTGGCGTGACCTGTTCTCAATGAAGTCATACTGCCTTTCCCCTCCCCCTTAGCTATTCCTTCCTAGAAATTTGAAAAATGTCTCTTTAGTGAAGCATTTTACAATTTTGCCAGGAAAAAAAATGGAACTCACTGGCCTATAGTCCTGTACCTCCCTCCCCTCCCTTTAAAAAAATCAGGATATTTGCCCTTTTCAATCATTAGTAAATATTTATTAAGAGCTTCCTATATGTCAGGCACTGTGCTAAGTGCTAGAAATACAAAGCAAGGTAAAATATAATCCCTGCTCTCTCAGCAGACGGTTATTCATCACACCCGCTAATTTTTTCGGTATCTTAGGGTTTGTGGGAGTCTACTGAGCTGACCTCATTAAGGGCAGCTAGAAGCTCAATTAACATCTCCTTACTTACTTGGGTCCCCCATTAACCATTCACCCCCATTCTGCCCAAAGCAAAGAATATTTTCCTTGGACAAGAAAGCAGACCCAAACTTAGACTTCCATTGTTCGTGGAAACAAAGTGAATGCCTTTCCATTGGGAAACAGCTAAACAAATTGTGGTATCCAAATGTCATGGAATATCTATGCTGTAAGAAATGATAAACGTGATGGGTACTGAAAAGCAAGGAAAGATTTAAATGAACCAGAGATGAGTAAAGTAAGCAAAGCCAAGAAAATTATACAAAATAAACACTTATACAACAATGTAAACAGAAAGAAAAACTGTAAGACAATCACGAGTGAGTGTTGCAAAATTACAAAGAACAATCATGGTGATGTGAGAAGACACCTCCATCATCATCCTTCACAGAAGTGGGACATCCCCAGTTATGGAACATGGTGTATGTTTTCAGACTTGTTTATGTATTGATTTGTTCTGCTATTTTTCCTTTTTTTCTTTAAAAAATATTATCTGTTATGTGATTCTTTGGGAGAGGAGGGTAAGAAGGATGTTGGGAGAAATTTTTGTGATGCAAATGAAAAAAGATATTAATAAATTTATATAAAAAGAGTTGACTAGTTAAAAACCTTTTCATAGTTGTCAATTGTCAACTTTCACCCTTCCTGAGCTGAACAACGGCTTTGTGCCTTCTTTGATCTTCCTCTTGCTCCCAATATGTTAAATAATAATAATAATAATAATAATAATAATAAACCCATTTTTGGTGTCTTAAGCATTGACTCCCTTACTCAGTTAATCATGGACTTTATTGACAATACTTTTACAAGAACATGTTACTCCTTTGTGTTCATCCTTAGTTACTTGTCTTTGCTTTTATCTTTAAAACCTAGCTTTAAAAAAATGTAATTTTGCTGATTCAATCCAATTAAATAAACATTTTTAGGTGACAACTATTATGTAATAAGTATAGTGCTGACCAGGCTCGGGGGATGGAAAGGCAAATAGGAAAAAGTCTTTATTCTCAAAAAATGTATATTCTGCTTTCAGGATACGACATATATACAAGAAAGCTAAGTACAATGAGAATGAAAGGGGAGGTACCTCAACTGATTATTGAAGGAAGGAAATTAAGGATTCAGAGAGGAAGAGAAAATAATGGATCATATGTCATATATGGGATGCTGTTTGATGAACTCCCTGTGCAGTTATAGTAGTCACTTTAGGAAAGTCCTTGCTTTCCTCCTTATTTTAACTACTTTGTATTGTTTCTTCACGTTTAATTTTTGAGATTTCCTCCTTGTTCAGGCATGTGTTGGACTAGATGCCCTCTGAGGGCCCTTCCAACTCTCTATTTCTGTCATTTTTATGATTCCTGGCTAACTTCTCTTAGGGAATCTTAGGCTATTGGATCCTTATTCTTTCTGTAAACCCACTATCCATAGGCTTTTTTTTTTTTTAAAACTAAAACCTCTTTGAATGAATACCATTATTTCTAATTCAGCAACAAATTCATATTCCTAATTAGATCTGGAATAATTTCATCTATCTTGATGAAACTAGGAAATCACAAATTTATCAGCTGCTCTGCTTTTGAAAGACAGGGAGTACCAACAAGTATCTGCAAAGTTAGTCTTTCCCCCACTGCTATAATATGCTTCTGTGAGTTCTTTTTATTTTTAAATTCCTTATCCAATTCTGTTTGTAATATCCTCCAAAGCAAATATTGCTTATTTCAGAATCAACTGTCTCTGTTCAGTCATAGCATTTACTAATTGTAAAAATATATCATCTAATTAATTTAGGAGAACTATAGATAAAACACTGAGTGAAATTTTAACAGCTCTAATCCAACCCGTTTAAACAAACTCTTGACTGTAAAAATATGAAATGGATGAAAAGAAAAGACACTGACTGATTATTACCATTTCTCGGGGACGTTTAATTGCTATAAAACAACTTCCACAATGAGAAGGCCAATATAGTTTGGGAAACCATCCCAGCCCTTTTATCTCCTTGACAAGCAGAGAGCTAGGTCAGTCAAGGACAAGACAAATTTTGAATTTAAGTTAATTTGTAAAACATTATTATTATTATCATTATTGTTGCTTTTTGGAGGGAAGTTGGGGTTAAGTGACTTGCCCAAAGTCACATGGCTAGTAAGTGTGTCAAGTGTCTGAGGACGCATTTGAACTCAGGTCTTCCTGACTCCAGGGACGGTGCTCTATTCACTGTGCCACCTAGCCACCCCTTGTAAGACATTATTAAGGGAAATGATGGAAGCTAATAAGTAGTATTGCTTCATAAAAACAATGAAAAATGATCCTGCAGAAAGTTATTCAGGAAACTGGAATAAACCATCTCAAGACCATTTATTGGTAAAAGTGAAGGAACTAAAAATATCTGTGAAATGGAAAGAGCTGACTGTGTTTCTATATTATTTTATTCTCATCACCCGTGAAAAAGGAGCCAATATATCTGAACTCTTATACCTCAATATCAGTATATTGTTTTTAAATTTTATTTTTAATTTATGTAATACAACAAGCAGGTGGGAATGGAGGGCTGGTAGTATCGGAACCTTACTCTCATCTGGGTTGAAGGGGAAGCAAGTTTGCCTGTGAAGAGGTTTAGAAGTCTTTTGAGATGAGAAAATCGGGGAATAGGCTGGCGTGGGGACTTTTAGAAGGATGTATTGATTAAGATTTGGAAGGTGAGGTAAATAGATATGGGAGGGACTTTTAGAGGGGAGGGTAAAATAAGAAGTACTCAATGTATTGTAAAAAGTAGTCAAAATGGCCCTTAAGAAAATGAAGACAGAGAGAGATTAGACCTGACCAAAAATATACGAAGAAAATCTATTCCAGAAAGAATATCATTTCAAAGACATTTCAATTCATTGTTTTAGATTATCTCATAAAGGTGAATTTCTTGGGGGGCAGATTGATATAGTAGAAAGGGGGAATAGCTTTAGCTTGGGTTTAAATTCTACCTTTATGCTTACTACCAGTGTGACTTTGGACAAGCAACTTAAGTTCCTTAGGCATCAGTTTCCCTATCTGTAAAAAAGAGGGTGTTGAATTAGATAACCTTAGAGAGTCACTTTTAGTGTTAGATCTGTGATGTTCTTCCTAAACAATGGAAAATGCCACAAATTATATTTTTATTAATTATAATAATACTATCTGGCATTTACATAGCATTTTAAGATCAATAATGTTCTTGATGTGGATGATCTCATTTGATCTTTATACTGAAAAAGCATGAAGTTATTAGGCATCACCATTAGTAATACTTTGTTGATAGTACTACATATCCACTTTTTCATCTCTATGAAATCTTTTTGAGAATGGTCTGTGCGAACACAGAGTACCTTTGATGAAATTATGAGAAGGAAACAAAGGCTTTTGTAAAAAAATTTCTATAGCAAACTGTGCCTTTATAATAGTTACACAATTGACTGAGAAATATGAAGATAAGATCTGTTGTATTTATTTCTTCATAAGAGAAAAGAAACATTTAATATAGTAGTGCAAAAGACAACTTTTAAATTTCTGAATGGAGGCCTCAGTGCAAATATTAAGCTCATATAAGATTTTTTGATAGATGTAACCAGAGATAATTATTCAAGGATCCTTTGATTATCAATATTTGCCATACATTGTTGTTTAGTCATTTTTAAGTCATGTCCAACTCTTCATGACCCCATTTGGGGTTTTCTTGGCAAAGATACTGGAGTGGCTTGAAATTTCATTCTCCATCTCATTTTACAGATGAGGAAATTAAGGCAAGCAAGGTTCAGTGACTTGCCCAAGGCCACACAGCTAGTAAATGTCTGAGGTTAGATTTGAACTCAGAAAGATGAGTTTTCCTGACTCCAGACCTGACACTCTGTTCACTGTGTCACTTACCTCCACTGAATCATCTATTAGGGGATTGTTTGACATCTACTATGGAAGATGTCTCTCACAAAGCATAGCTTGAGGAAAAATTTCAATCAATAGTGGCATTTTTTAGATGCTTATTTGTTGAAGGCTAAAGGATGGTGTGGATCTCTGCTGTATTGTGGTGCATTAACTTGTATGTTGCCATGATGGATTCGATTTCCTGGTGTTGGGAGGTTTTCTGGTGCCTGAATAAATGTTTTGTTTCTGTCTTCTATATGGAGAGCCTGTTATATTTTGCAATCAAGTACCACGCAGAAATATTTGTACTGACTGTGGGTGCTGTAAATATTGCATTGACACTACACTCTGTAGCTCTGAGAGGGCAAAGGCTGTTCTAATTTTGTTTTTGCATCTAGTTCAGTGCCTAGTGCACCTCAAGTTCTTAATAAATGCTTGTTGACTTAGTTTATCCTGAGATTAGCACAGTGCCTAGCACCTAATAAGGGCAGCTAAATGGCAGAGTGGATCAAGCACTAGGCTTGGAGGGAGGAAGGCTTGAGTTCAAATCTGCCTTGGACACTTATGAGCTAGCTGTGTGACCCTGGGCAGATCACTTAACCCTGTTTGCCCTAATCCACTGGAGAAGGAAATAGGAAGCCACTCCAGTGTCTTTGCCAAAGCCCCACGGACAGCGTGGGCCATGGAGAACTGGGCATGACTGAAAAACAACAACAAATTTTCCTGGAGTTCAACTGAATGGACCAGCCCAAAGGGGCTCATCCTTGCTGGGGAGGGGCAGTTCATGGGCTGGCAGCTGACATTTTGGGTATTTTCTATGGCACAACTGTCTTTGAAGCACATCTTCTCAGGTTTAGATTACTTCTAACTTTAGAAAATGCCACTGTGATTGGGAAAGAAAAAGTGTCTCTGTTCAGATATCTTTGCAAGGCATTTCAGGGCAGTTAAAAACACAGCTCAGATGAGACTGGGGGGTGGGGAGCGGCGGCTAGGTGGCACAGTGAATAGAACACTGGCCTTGGAGTCAGGAGGACCTGAGTTCAAATACGACCTCAGACACTTAACAGAAAACTAGCTATGTGACCTTGAACAAGTCACTTAACCCCAATTTCTCTACTTTACCCCCTCCAAAAAGAAAAAAAAAAAAGAGAGAGAGAGACCGAGGAAGTTCATGATGTTTCTCTATCCCTAAGTGGGGCCATTTGAGATATTCTACTCTGGCCACCAAATTTGCATGTCATTAGCAGCACCTCTATTCCAGCAGCACCTCTATTCCAGCAGCACTTCTAATCCAGGACTCTCACTCATTCATGCCTTTTTTGGTGGGGGGGGGCAGGGATCTACTGAAAGCTTTTTACCATGAAGTAGCATTTTTGTAAAGGGAAGAAATTTGCAATTAGCACTTTACCCAAATGGCAAAAAAAAACCTGGTGCCTAAACTTTTCTGTGAATAAGGCCCAGAGTTGGTTATCCATTATATGAAAATAAAATTTCCCCAATCTCCCTGACTTGATACATGACTGAGACATTCCCAGCAGGCATGGAAGTCATCTCAGTAGATTTATGACATTTTGTATTCGGCATTGTTGCCTTTGAGAAATGGATTTTTCTTTATAGGGAGAATGTCTTGATTTACTGGACCCAACTTTAATAGTTTCCCAACTCCTAGGACACTGGGAAGGGTTGTATTTATAGTCAGGGAGGGCACCTGCTGCTTGAGGCTGGCTAGGATATAGGGTTGGTAGAGCCCAAATCACAGTTTCCAACAGGCTTTCCTGTGTTCCGTTGTTCTTGACTTCCAACCCCACTCTGTTATCAACTGATGAATTTCCCCCATGAAAAGGATCCAGTAAGAGAACCAAGGTGAATCAGCACATATCCTTCATCACTACTGCAGGTCAGAGGCTTGCGTAGAGCTCCAAAAAACCATAAAGTCACCTTGTTCAATGCCCTCTTTTTTTTTTTACAAGATTAATAACTATGGCCCAGAGAAGTCACTCAGCTAAAAGTGACAAAGACAAAACTTACACCCACCAGTGATTTAGAGGGTGAAGACTTTGGGTGGATGAGAACGATTTGTTCCAATGGATCTTGAAGGCAGCTGAAGTAGTCACTGTGGAGTTCTTAGAGCTTGGTCATAGGAGATGCCAAAGTTACCCATTGCATCCTGGACCATCACCAATCCTTTAGATATTAATATTCCCACTGGACTTCATTGACTCTGGAAGAGAGAGTGAGGCTGACGATTTTGCAACTCTGCCTCACTTAAACCCAATTCCCAGGCAAGTCAAGACATTGCCTATGACGTCATTGGTCCTCTTGGAAAACAAAAGACAAACAACAAAACAAAACAAAAAAAGATTTAAACCCAGGTCTTCTGACTTCAAGTCCCTAAATCCCCTGTTGATGTCCACTTGAATTTCACTGGAGCATGTTCATTATAGTGATTTATAATGCTTTTTATACTTCTATCTTTTAAGGCAAGAATTCTTCATCTGACATCAGTGGACCCCCAAGAGTTGGCTAGATTTCAGGGAGTCTGTGAGCTAGGATGGGAAAAAATAGATAGCTATTTTCACAACCTTTGGTTCCCTTTGTAACCCTATGTATTTTACTTTATGCATTTAAAAACATTTTTCTGAGGAATCTATAGGCTTCACCAGATTGCCAAAAGGGTCTATGATACAAAAAAAAAAGTTTAAAACCCTCTATTTTATTGGAATCTATTTGAACATCTTTCCAGTAAAACAGTATTGTTATCCTCAAAATATTTTTAAAATGAAACATCTAGTCTTGGAAGATTCTATGTTTAGTGGATGATTTAAATTAGAATAGCATATGTTAATAAAGTGCGTTATGGTTTAAAAAATGCTTTACAGACATTATCTCATTTGAGTCTTGCTGCAACCCCCTGAATTAGGTCATGAAGGTGCTGTCAATTCCCATTTTACAGATGAGGGAACTGAGGTCCCAAGGAGATAACATAGTTACTGAGTGGCAGAGCTGAGATTGAAACCCATGGCCATTAACTCCAAATCTAGGGCTTCTTGCACTCCACCAGACAAGATTTAATACTTGGCAAGTAGGAAAATAACTCAGAACTGCCTAGGTGGGAATCCTAACCTGTGAGCGTAAACTGGTAAACATGGGAGATGAGGTGCATGGGTTAGTAGCAATAGAATTTAAACTGCTGAATCCTTATCTTGGGAAGGATTTAGGATGCTAAATTCAGATTAAGGCAAGATTAGGTGTATATAGATTGGGAGTGTTAGAAACAAGACTTTGTCACCAAGGAAAAAGAACTGGATAATTATATTGTCAAACAATCATGCCTTGAAGCTTTCAGTCTTTCTCTTTGTCTTGTTAATCTCCAAATCTGAAGAAGTCTTTAAATTATCTTCCCTAACCCTACTCAGGTCTTCTGTTCCCTTTACAAATCTGTGGGTATACTTTGTGTTTATCTTACTGCCTTGGTGACAGAAAAGTATTTATTTATCCATACAGGGTAGTTTCGGTATTTTTTCAATGTCACTGTATCAATTAGAAAGATTTGTGTTGATTTGGAGGGAGGACTAGCTGTGACAGTGGTCTCATCCATGACAGTGCTGAAAATAATAAGCCTCCCAATGACCTTGAAATGATAGTTGCAACACAACAGAGGCTCTGTATCATGGGCTCAATAATGATAGCTAGCATTTATATATATTACTTTGGAATTTGCAAAGCAGTCTATTCCTATTACTTCATTTGAGGTTCCTAACTATAGTAAATAGTGTGATATAGGGCAATGGTGTCAAACTCAAATAAAAAGGGTGGCTGCTAAACTGTAGATAACAATCTTATATTGACTTCACATTATCTATATTCTATTGTATTCTAATTTATTTTAAAAAATATTTCCAATTACGTTTTAATCTGTTTCTGCAATATGTTTGACATCTTTCTTGAAGGGGATAGAGAACATTAGTATCAATTCACATGTCAAGAAATGGGAAGGGAGCAAGTATTTTTTGAGTTGATTAGGCACTTGCATTTATTGTAATTCTTTCCATATTTCGAATATTAGACTTTCATC
>CM053592.1:36918323-36960098 GCA_028646515.1 Pseudochirops corinnae | reverse complement strand
ATATATATATATACATATACATATATAATGTAAAACATGATATATGAAAAGTATTTATTTAAAAATCTTGCATAGTTGAAATGTTCAGTTTTATGATCTCTAACCCATGTTTGGTTAAGAATTCTGTTAGCTTTAGCTTTGAAAATAAATTTAACAGAGCAAGTATCTCCTTTTTCATATCAAGTAGAGATTTTTCCTATGACTTCATGAAAATAATCACCTGGCCTAAAGCTGTTTTCTTTTTTCAAGATGTCACCAGTATTTGAAAAAAAAATTCCAGCCAAGAAATAAATAATCTAGCCATTATAATAACTGTTGTATGGGTGGGACATCATACTAAAGACTGTAAAATTGCTCAATGTATTCAATAGGTGCATTGGACTATAATAGCTTCCAGTATTTCCACATCTTGAGAAAAAATGTAGTGTTGGAGAGAGCCAGTCTGTGCTATAGCCCCCACAGGATAGAACAGTAATAGTTTTAACAGGTGTTCAGAGACTCTTGTCAAAAGGAAAAACAATTAGATACTCAGGACTAAATTTTTTGGAAGTATGTATGAAAGTCATTTCATACATAAACTATATATTTGGACTTTGTTCTTATAGAAAAAGTCATTCTAGTTTCAAGATGCTGCAGTCATCATAGAGTTGACCAAGAAGGTACTGATATATTTTGGTGTATACTCTCTATCTCCTGTGCACTTGTGCTATATTGGGATTTTATGGGACATAAATAGCAGTAATGTTTAAAGACTACATTCACACTCTTTATTTATGTCATACCCAGTGATCCTCTATGGAGCCTTGCTGGTCTTTTGCCATCTCTCCCTTCCATACCACCCAAGCAGCCTTTGTAGTACTTGGGTCCCACTCTCAAAGTACATGGTAACTAACATTCATCAAGCCAATAAGAGGCCTCTTTGTAAACTTCTGCTTGATAGTCCAGAATTTAAATGGATCTCTCTAATTGCTTCCATATTTCAGTGGATAAACACTCATTGAATTAAATTATGTCACTTAAATCACTTTACCTTTCTGAGCCTTGATTTCCTTATCTACAAAATGAGAAGGTCAGACCAAATGATCTTCTAAGGTCCTTCTAACTTTAAATCTGTGATCCTGTAATCTGTGATCTCATATCTATGGGTACCCCACTCCCATAGTATAGATCTTTATTTATGGCCGCCCATCTAGAGTGATTTTTGGCTTTGTCCTTTTGGCTTCATCATCTGTAAGGGTTCCGTCCATTGTCATCCAATATGCTTAAAGTCTTCCAAGGCAATTAACATTGGAAGGGAGACAGTGAAATTAGGAAGAAATTTTTAGAAAATTTCTCTTCAAAAGTTGAATTTCCAATATAATGCAGAACTGATTCAAATTTATAAAAGGATGAACTATTCTCTGCTAGGTAAGTGATCAAAGAATATGAACCAGCAGAATTCAAAGGAAGTCCAAACTATCAACAGTAATGTGAAAAAATTCCTCCAAATGTCTAGTAATTAGAGGAATGTAAATTAAAGCAACTCTGAGAGTCCATTTCATATCCATCAGATTGTCAAAGATGACAAAAGAAAAAATTGCTGGGAAACAGGCATTTTTACACATTGTTGGTGGAGTCATATATTAATCCAGAGCTGTTCTGGTAATCAGTTTGGAACTATGCCCCCCAGTCACTAAACTATTCCCTCTCTTCGGTTCAGCTAGGTCTGTAGAGCAAAGAAAAAGGATAAGGACCCATAAGTACAAACATATTTATTGCAGTTTTTTTTCTTTGTATTAGCAAGGAACTTTCTCCAGATGTGTATGAATGCGCATGGTACATGGGGGCTGTCCACTAATTTCTCCAACTGACTACTCCAAATTCCAGTCTTCCTATTCTAGCCTCATTTTCACATCTAAGTAAATATTTTATGTTTTTATATGGGATTAAAAGCTCTTTGGCATGGGAAGTGTCTGTTCAATACTGATTAAAGGGCATGTTAAGATTTTTTTTTCATAACTTTCATCATAGTTTTCATGTAAGTTTCACAGAGTTTGAAAAATACAAGCTAGGTACACACACACACATATCAATGTTTTGTACAGTGAAATGTTAAAAAGTAAGACAGGAGAGCCTTCTAACCTTTCATAAAAATAATTATTTTAAGATTAATAGAGTTATTTTTTCCCCACTGTCTAAGCTAGGCACTTTTGGAAACAGCATTAATTCAATTAGGCCACTACAGGCTGATTCCTTTGGCGTCACTCATGGATGCCCGTACTGCCTGTAAATTAATGAAGCTTCCAAAAGGAAGAAAGAATTATTCTCAGGGAACAGCTTATGCAGGGAAGAATCTTTCATTTTGTTTTGAAATGAGAAAATATGCATTTTTTTCCATATCCATTTTCTTTCCAGCTGTTTCAGTCTATCTCATTGAAGCCCTGCAAGATTGGAATTATTTTGGTATAGATTTCAGGCATTAAGCACCATCCTGTATTTTTAGATTCTGACTCCCCACCCCCCTACCCCATTGACAAATATGCCATAACTCCTTTATGGGCACAATCTGTAATTTTCAGGTCTGAAGAAAAAGAAAAAGTTACGGAGCTATGAACTTCAGATCTGTCTTGCTTTAGCTGTACTTCATAACTATAGGAAAAAAAAACAACTAACAAGTTGATTTAGTTTTTTTTTTTCCCCTTTCAGTTAGGTCCTCTATGAACTACAGTTATTTGAAATGAGTCTGAAACTAAAAGGCCAAGGAAGGTGTTATTTTTAACATTACAAGCAAACCATGGCTTCTGTGTGTTTGACATCCCAAATCCCCTATAAGTTTCTCACTGTGATCCAGCTTGGTCTGTTTACCAAATCTAAATCTCTGGAAAATTTGTTCCTGCAGAAGATCCAAAAAAGATGATTTATTTTTATGCCGTACATTTGTCATTCACATTCGCTTTCCCTTCCCAAGACTCTGCCAAGTTTTTCTGCATCAAAACTGACCTGCCTGGGGACTTGCCTTTTATTCCCCTTTTCATTCCTCAATCTCTTCTTTTTTGTTTCCTAGCCCCTTTGATTAATTATTTCAGTTCTCAGAGTCAGGGCTAGTCTTTCCCTTTTTACCTGCTCATTGTTACTATCTAATTTGGGGGTTCCATATCCTTCCGATTCATTTTGTAGTCATCTTTATTCATCTCTCTTTTTTTTTTTTATTTGCTTTTGCTGAGAAACTCTTCTAAATTTCAGACTGGGTATTCTCTAATTCCTTGCTTCCTTTTGTGTGTTTCTCTTTTTTGCCATTTCTTTTGTTTCATATATTTTGTCCTACTTTAGAAATAATTTTAACTTTTCGGCCAAATCAATGGACTTTCTTGGTTTTCTGCCTATCTTCATTCTTTCCCTTCTGGTCTGCCTCATTGTTAAAGGCTTCCTTCCCATTTAACTCAGCACACACACACACACACACACACACACACGTGTACTCATACACACAAACTCACATTACCTACATTTATTGTATATATTTATATATATCCCATATTTCTATATTACACATCTATATCCTATATTTATTTGTCCATGAACACGTTTTATCTCCCTTGTAGAATGAAAACTCTTTGAAGGCAGAGACTTCCTCACTTTTATATTCATGTCCTTAGCACTTAGTACAATTCCTAGCCTATAGTAGGTACTTAATAAGTTTTTGTTTATAGCATGATTAAGGGCTGTAACTTTTATTTTTAAGCTAGAGAAATGGCATTTAAATTATATGTGGTCATTTGATTCCCCCAGCATATCATCTATAACTTAGTCTATGGGAAATAAGACAGTTCGTTTCTGGAAGGTAGTTCAATGGAGGTCTCTCTTTAAATCCCCACCCCCTTTTTATTTTAAACTTAAAAATTATCAACAAACACAAACATTTCAATATATAAAGAGGAATAAGAAAGGCTTGTGTAAAAAACTGTGAACAGTCAAATACAGTTTCTTTTTCAAGAAGTATATGAACAAGATAGCAACAAAACTACTTTGTGTATCTTCTGTACTTTTTTTCTTGTGCATTTAAAGTATTTTATTGAAATTCTCTTTTTTTGAGGGAATATATTTATCATTACTGTCCCTGCTCTCCCTGTTTGCCTCCTCCTCCATGCCCTAGAACCTGTTGTCCCTGTGGCCCAGGCTTAAGGGAACACTTGCAACTGAAATTAAAATGATCAAATTTCAGAAAAGGACAAGACCTTATAGGTATTATATAGTTCACATGTAGCCTCATGGTGAAAAGAATACAATATTGGAAGCTAGGAGACTGGAATTCTAGTCCAGTCTCTTCCACTATTTTGTGATGAGACCTTGGGTTAGTCCCAGCTTTTCTGTGTCTCCATTTCTTTAAGTATAAAATAAGGCAGAGAAATTTATCAAGAAAAAGAATCCCCAAATTTCCTGGACCTCTTTCTAAAAAGATACAAAGTAATCAAAATTAATTTTTTCTCAAATAAATGTATAATTAAATTTTAATATTCATTGTAGCTAGCATAGGAATCTTAGATCTGAGCCAAGTTTTTTATTCCTTAGAATTATTCCTCTTTGTGCTATATGTATCTTATAATATCTTGGGAACACACATATAATACATGTTCATGATTTACTGATGCTTATTACATACAACTATTATAAAGGTACTCAGCAATTAAAGTTATCTTAAAGATAACTTGGAAAGAAAAAGGTAATGCTACTTAAATATTTTTTTTGAAGAACCCAACCTATTTAAATATTTTTCTCATCTCTATAAAATGTTTATGAGAATAATCTATACATATTCATACAGTATGCTTGAAGCAAATATGAGAAAGTAACAAGTAGGCATCTACTGATGATTTTCTAAAGCACTAAGACCTGTTCTTAGTCATGCAGCTGACTCAATGATAGATTCCTCTCTGACTATTGTTGGTTGAATTCAAAGAATCATTTGACTCGATAGGATAAAACATAGTCCTAACAGCTCTCCTTAGGTGAGTTATCTCCCACATGAAAGTCGAAATCGATGAAAGTCCAACGACATGATATGATCATAAAATAATTTTATTCAATGCCACATCTTCACCTAAGTTGTTGGAGCTGCTTGGTGCAGTGAAAGACATCAGAGGGCCCAAGTTTTAAACCTGTCTCTGTCCCTTATTACCTGTATGACTTTGGTAAGTCATTTTATCTCTCTACGACTCAGTAGTTTCATTTGTAAAATGAAGATGACTTCCAAGGGCCCTTCTCGCTTTAAATCTAAGGTTGATGACCTACACAGAGTTCAAATAGAAGAAAAACTGATCTGTGGATGGCAAGGCTCTCCCAACTCTCTGAGCTGAAGAAGACATTGCACTGATTGTTTGAAGTCTTAGAAAACTGCAGTTTCCTTGATGAAATTCATAGTTGTTTGAAAGAGATTGAACTCACCATCTACAAGAGAAAAACAAAGTTGAGTCAAAAATATATGTTGCCTAGATTATAACAACAGGCCAGTCTGTAGATGGGCAGCGAACTGGGCCAGGAATGAAGAGGAGGAAGAGATTAGACTGGATTGTTTTTGGAAAAATATTGAGTACGTTCAATAATTCCACTTGTAATTGCTTGTTGCTGAAAAACAAAACAAAACAAAACACCAAAAAACATCTTTTTAATAACAGTATTCTCCTGGGCAGCTGGGTGGTACAGTGAATAGAGCTCCAGGTCTGGTATAAGGAGGACCTGAGTTCAGATCCTACCTCAGACACTTACTAGTTGTGTGACCCTGGGAAAGTCATTTAGCCCTGTTTGCCTCAGTTTCCTCATCTGTAAAATGAGCTAGAGAAGGACATGGCAAACCACTCCAGTATCTTTGCCAAGAAAATCCCAAATAGGGTCATGAAGAGTTGGACAAAACTGAAATGACTCAACAACAACAAATGAATAAGTTGCACAAAGTTTAAAGTGTATATGGTTTGTGACCTGCATCAATGAAAAGATGAACTTACAGGTTTCTTTTTTTTTTTGGAAGGGGGAAAGCAGGGCAATTAAGGTTAAGTGACTTGCCCAAGGTCACACAGCTGGTAAGTGTGCCAAGTATCTGAGGCCATATTTGAACCCCGGTTCTCCTTACTCCAGTACTGGTGCTCTATTCACTATGCCACCTAGCTGCCCCAACTTATAGGTTTCTTGAAGTAGCTTTGAAGTAGCATATATGTGTGTGTGTGTGTGTGTGTGTATAAATTTACTCTTTTATATGATCATGTTTATAATTCCAATATCTTTGTTTGATGACATATAGTCATAACTGGGACTGATTTGATGGGCTGTTTCTTGCAAACTCGTGTCTTCTAAAGGCCATAGCTACTGAAGACCCAGAAAAAAGCCAAAGAGTTTTTGCTGCCAGAGTCCTTGGCACTATCCAGTGGTTCCACATCAGAAACTGATATGCTCTTTTATCAGTGGAGATGGCAATAAGGAAGGAATATTATTATATGATTTGCTAAGGATATTGAAACCTTTCTATCTGACCTGCAGGTAAACTTTTCACGTGTTGACTTTTCCATTCAAATGTAATTTCCCTGAGACCAGGGATTCTCTTACTTTTCTACTGTATCACCAATGTCTAGCAGAGGACTTTGCATATAGCAAGCACTTAATATATTTTTTCATTCATTCATTCAAGAATAAGATTCCTAATTATGACATCATTCGTATGGGAAAGTATACTGTGGTCAAAAATATACTGTGGTTGGAAGGAAAGAGTGGTAGGAAAATCTTCACAAATGCTGAGTATGAAATGATTAACCAGGCACCAGTAGAACAGAAAAGGATTGGAAAGTCATTGCCCACAAGTTCAGCATGAATCAGAAATGGCAGAAGGAAGGTGAATCTGAAGGAGGGATTTTTGTTGAATAGGAGAGAATGAATGGGTGATCTGCGTTAGTTAGATTTGCTTGTGGATTAATCCATATAATACAGGGCTTTATGACTCAAAACAAGTGTCTAATACTTGGAGAAGGTTCAAAAAGATGACTGAAACATTGGAAAATAGATTCCTAGGTGAAATTAAGAAAACTGTGGTGTCCTTCCAGACCTGACCTTCAGAGACCATGATCCCTCTCAAATAGGAACTGTGAACTTGGAGTGAGCTGTCCTAGTTGATGGATAAACTAATAACTAGTGGGCACCAGGCCATTCTTCACATCTTAACCACTTATTCACTCAGAAACCATCTGCAGTAACGTTACAGTCCCCTTCTCCCTCCGCTGCCTTCCACCTTTATGTAGTATTCAAATGAACTCTAAAATCACTCTAAATCTCCACTAAATAAATCACTCTGAACTCCACTAACAATCTCTTTGACTTCTCAGATCAAAACTCCCTTCCCTGATTCCCACTTCCATATATGCATGTATAGATATATATACACACACACATTCCCACTTCCACATACCTACATACACACGTGTGTACATATATGTATATATGAGCGCACACATATGTGTATATATGTGTATACATATGTGTACTTATATATACACACATGTATATATGTATAAAAAATTTCTTCCCTGTTAGAATATAAGTTCTTAGAGGGGGCAGGGCAGAGCCTGTCTCCATTCTGCTTTTGTTGAGTATCTAGCATATTTCTCAATACATAGATTTTTAATGAATGTGCATTCATTCATTCATTCACTGATTTATTCCTCATTCATAATGAGGGAGATGTTTGTCTTACCATAAACTGCATTGATCAGACTTCATTTGCAGTAAGAAAAGTACCTGACATTTATTTTGTATGTTGCATATTATTTCATTGAACCTAACAATAATCCTGTGTGGTAGGGAGGGGGGTAGGACTAGAGAGTGGGGCTGGGATTTCACTGTAATAGAATACTCTCTGGTGAGTAAACTCCCACTACCAATGTAGATTGGTATCTTTTCTTCATCTTCTAGTCTTAGAGTTTCCTGGAGCTATAAGAGCTTCGGTAACTTGACCAGTCACACAGCCTTTGTGCGTCATAGATGAATCCAGGTATTTCTATCTCCTGGGCCACCATTTTATCCATTATGCCATGGTCTCTCTGTGAGAGAGGTAATAGTTATATTATCTCCATTTTATGTAAGGGAAAACCGAGGCCAAGAAGAGTGAAAGATTTGCCTGTGATTACAAATTTAACATCAGAGGCTGGATTGGAATCCACATTTTTCTGACTCTAAGTCTAGAATTCTATCTATTCTGATATATGATCCATGTGATCACTTAGAGATATTGTAATTTAGGAAGGACATTAACAAATGGAACACGTTCATAGAATGGATGGAGAGGGGACAAATCATATGAACTGTGAATGTTTAGGCAAATGGAGAATAATTTATAATTACAATATATTCAATGTAATGTATTTATATATCATGCATATTATAATATATAAAAATAAAATTTATAGAGGATAGATTTATCAAGGTCATAAATTGAAAGAAGAGAATAAAAAAATTCATAGAGACTATAGAGCTGGAGCTAGAAGGGGCTATCGAGGCTATCTAGGTCATTTTATAGATGAGGGAACTGAGACCAAGAAGACATTTGAAGTTAAATTACTTGCTCGGGTAGCAAGTAGCAAGGCTGGGATATGGAGCAGAGCTAGAAAACTTAAGGGAGGCATGCAATCTCTCTCCAAGCAATTGAAAGAACATCTTATGGAAAAGGAATTAGACTTCTTCTGCTTAGCCCCAGATGGCAGAAATAGAATCAGTGGGTGAAAGAGGCTACTTCCCAATGTGATACCCACAGTGGCTACCATGAATATGCAGCCATATTCCCAGGTTTGAATCACAAGAAATAACAGACTCTCTTCCATGAAGATGAAACCAAGACATTTATTTAGACACCAGTAAGCCAAATCTATCATAGTAACAAAAAAGTCTATTCATGTTGCCAATGCAGGCTGCACCAACACCCCAAACATTTTTTTAATTTTTCATTTATTTATTTATTAATTGCTTGTGGGAAGGGGGAAGGAAGGGCAATTGTGGTAGAGTGCCTTGCCCAAGGTCACACAGCTAGTAAGTGTTAAGTGTCTGAGGCTGGATTTGAACTCAGGTCTTCCTGACTCCAGGGCTGGTGCTCAATTCACCGCACCACTTAGCTGTTCCTCAAATGTTCTTTTTAAGACAAAGTTCATACAGGTCACCAATGCAGGGAACACAAACATCTCCAGCATTCCCTTCTTTAGGCCTCCCCACAAAACAAGTTCCCCTAGGCAAAAATCCTCCCTCTCTCTTGCTAGCTGCTCTGCCTTCTTGCTCCCTCTCTCTCCCAGCTCTGTCCCACCCGCTCTCCCTGTTTCTACTCTTCCTGTTCCATCTGTTTGGCAAGTTCCTCCCGTCATGGGCTCCATGTGATCCCACAGGCCTATTAAGGGGCAGGAAAGATCTTCAAATTCCCTTAACATTACAGAAGCCAGATTTAGACTTAATGAAAGAAAATATTCCTTGGATGTGAGCTATCTTAAAACGGAATGTTACTTATGAGGTAGTGGTATCCTATCACAGGAGATCCTTAAGTGGAGGCTGAATGACCACCCATTAGGGATACTGTGGAGGGTATTGCTCTTAATAAACCCATGGTAGTAGTTTGACCCTTGAGATCCCTTCAGTCTGAGATTCTATGATTTGGGGCCTACAGAAAGTGTAAAAGTATTGTGATTATTTAAGTTTTGGAGAAATAGTTCAGGGGTCATGTTATAATATCAAATAGATGGAAATTAGATATCGTCTGTCTCCCTTTAGACCTGGTAAAGGAGAAATGAGCTTCAGTCATAGCACTAGGTCTTGGTTTAGAAACTAAAAAGGACTTTGTGACAATGAATGCTTAACAATAGAGTTGGATCCTGAAGGACATCATGGATCCTTGTCATCTATTAATCTGGAGTTCGGGTGCTGGGTTTTGTACCAGAAGGAGTTTGGAATATCCATCTTAAAGGTGTTGACTATTTGGGAATTCTCTCTTCCCCCAGTTCTCCAGATTTCTTTATTCAGGATGCTACTGGTACCATGCCTATTTTCCATTCCTGCCACTGGAACTACATATTTTCATTTTAAATTATACTTGCCTTCCCTGGTTTCAATTTTCTTCTACTTGAAATCTTGATTTGTTACTGTTCCTAAAAAATGGTTTTTTTGGCATTGCTATCCACAAATAATCTTTCAATGCCCCCATTCTCCCTTTGTTATTATGATAGCATATTCACCATTACAGAGGACAAAAATTTGAAAATGCATTTTCTAATGTGTTTTCATGAGTTGAGTAATCCCTTTCTCTTAGGAATTCCTAGTTTCTTTCAAAATGTAGGCCAAATGCCATCCCCTGTAAGATAACAAGACAGAAAGTCATGGTCCCACACTCATTCTAACCAATGAGGAAATCAAGGCCTAGTGAGTTTAAGCAACTTGTGCCAAGTCACACACTCATTACTCAGAATCATTATCTCCATCCCCATCTTCATTTTTTGTATATATTCATGTGTACACATTGGCTCCAGAAGGATTATTTTAATTTTTGTATTTTTATCTACATTATTATATATAATATCTTATATATTATTTAATATATATCTTATATATTATGAAGATTTGTATTATATAGATTTGTATATGTATTACATAGATTATATATTATATAGATTGTATAGATATATTATATAGATTTGTAATATATTATATACTATATAGATTTATATTTGGATATATAGTACATAATAAATGCTTGTTGATTAAATAAGAGATTTCAGAAAATACCCACAGCAAGCATATGTCTAAAATGCCATATATAGTAATTCTTGGTTATGTGTTAGTCATGTATGATAACTTTTTAAAATTAATTTTTTTCAATTAAAAACCATTTATTTTTTTTTCTCCCCTACCTCTTCCCTTCTTACCTCAACTCTGTTGGAAGAAAAAGAAAATCCTTGTAACAAATATGTGTAACAAGCAAAACAAAGTCCTATTATGACCATATTCAAAAGTGTATTTTGTTTTTTTTTTAAATTTTCTTTATTTTGTTTTGAGCTTAAGAAATAAAACAAATATTTACATCTTAGTAGAACAGAAAAAAAGGTGATTGTACATGAAAAATACAAATCTTTATGTACCTTTTGCTCTTCCTTCTAAATAGATCATGAAATTATCTTGTAACATTTTTTTCCCTTTTTTTCTTCTCTTCCCACCCCTTCTGCCCTTGAGATGGCTGCCATTGCAAGTTGAATCCTTCACCTCTAGGTCAGGAGGTGGGTAGCTTTCTTCATCATTGGCCCTCTATAATGATGGTTGTTCTTTGTGTTAATCAGGAAGTCTTTAAAAGCATAACACCTCTTAAATCCCACTTTAGCTGACACCAAGAAATCTTTTAGACTACCTTCCCCTTCCTTGACTTTTGATGGTGTACATTCAAGGAGTACAAGCTTAAGGTTGGTGGGGGTGGATTAAGAAAGGCATATCTGCTGGAAAAAAAATATTCAAAGCTAAGAAGAAGTCCATTTTTAATTGAATGTTACTGTGACTTGCTGACATTTCTTTCTTCCCCCTCCCCACCATGTTTGTCTTGTTTGGTGTATTTATTTTAATTTTATGTTGCATTGTTGAGCCATTTCTTGTAATTTAATTTTTTTAAGAAACAACAAAATCTGTTTAGTCTTTCTCTCACCTCAACCCCATTGGGTGGAAAAAGAACAAATTATGGGCTAATATTTCCAAAGGGAAACTCCCATAATAGGGAATTGACTATTTTGCTTCAATGAAAAGATGCCTCTTATTTGTCTTTGTATCTCCCTTGATGCCTAGGGCAATGCACTCATTGAACCTAGCAGGTGTTTCATAAATGTTCATTGAATTAATGTTGAGTGAATGCAAACAGCTCCTGTGTATATCTTGTGGGCCTGGTGTCTGAAAGCAAACAACTGTCATAAAATCAGAAGCTTTAGAGAAGTGAGCCCTAGCATTCATCTGCTCACCCCTCTCATAGACAAGCCATATTTCTTTAGGGTTTGTTAATTTCTTCCATGTTCCTTTCAAGGTTTTGTTTATCATACCTTTTCCTTGGACAGGACAAATCCGGGACAGCTTGACTCTGTCTAAATCTAAATATAGCTGGATGTTTTTGTTGCATTCTTGATTTTCATGGAAAAAGATTACCCAGGGGAGAGAAATCATAAACCCTCTTATGGACTGCTCCACTGTCTAGGAAATTTAAATTATTTTTAAAAACATAAGGGTATTTTTTAAAATTAAATTTTATTTTTCTTAAATTATGAAATATTTATTTTCTCTCTTTCCCCATCTCTCCTTACTGGGTAAAAAAAAAAAAAAGAAAAACAAACCCTATGTAACAAATACGTATAATAAAGAAAAACAAATTCCCACATTGACTAAGCCTAGGTCTAGTCATTCTGGAAAGCAACTTGGAACCATGTCCCAAAGTTACTAAATTGTGCATATCCTTCAAGCCAATGGTACCATAGGGGGTGTTTTTGCTAGCACACATTTTTAAAAAAGGCAGAAATTTTTACTAGTTCCTGTTTTTTTTTTTCTCGAAGCTAAAATCCTGAAAAATAGCTCAAACTAAATCTTTGCACATATTTCAAATGAATCACAACGTTTGAGAAAATGCTAACACAAATCTTATGTGAATGTATTTATTACAAACCGATAAGTAGTTTTAGTACATGGATCTATTAAGTACACAAGTCACTGGTAGAAATGATCGCTGTGAAAATGGTCTTTCAATGTTACTAAGCAGACCAGATTGTTTGCATTTAAGGATTCCCTGTTTTTTCCAAGCTGATTACACATAACTCAGCCTCATGAGATCTACATTGAGGTTAAACTGGCCTACTTAATGTTTCCCATACAGGATATTCTATCTCCAAGTTATGTGCATTTGCATATGCTGAAAAAATGCTTTTTCTTCTCACTTCTATTTTCCTTGAAGGCATAGCTTAACTGAGGCCTCATAGACTTGATCTTGAAGTGGGGGCTTGAAGATAATACGCTTCCAAATACAGTCCATCAAGTACAAAACCACAGAAACCAATTTAATCTCTGAGCCAACCTGACCCTGGACATGTCATACTTCGCCCTGGCATCAATACACAGGAATTGTCATAATTGTTTATCCTTCATTTTCAAAGGGGACTAATGACATCGCAGGTGATGTCCTGAATCCCGAGAGAATTGGAGTTAAGTGAGGCAGAGTTGCACAAAATCAGCAGTCTCATTCTTTCTTCCAGAGTCATCAAAGTTCAGTGATGAGACAGAAGTCAAGATGACTCTCAGTGGCCCAGGATTCAGTGAATGACCTTGGCGTCTTTGATGTCTGACCGAGATCTAAGCTCTCCATAGCACCTGCTTCAGCTGCTGTCATGGACATTGGACAAATTATTCTTATATGCCCATTCTGCGAGGGGAAGTGCATAGGATATGGAAATCCTAAAGCAGCCTGAGGAGTTGAAGACTGTCTCACTGGTATACAGAATTTCCTTAAGAAGGCTTCCTCTATCAATCTAGCTTAGCAGTCCCGTTCTCTACTACTTAGAGTTTCCTTGAAAACAGAGGTTAAATGAATTACCTATGATCACACAGCCAGTATGTGTCATAAGTGGACTGGGTCTCCTTGACTGATCTGATTTTCTATTCACTAAATCACATTGCCTCTATAATGTGGTATAGGTGATACAATATAATATATCATGATATAATTATAAATATAATATAAAACATAATGTATTATGTATAAATAATATTATAGAATTAATATTATGTGACATATATTAATACAATATTATAAAAATATAATTATGAATATATATGAATATAAGATGCTGAACAAGTATCCTTTTGCATTGGTAAAGGGATTTTTCCTTGCAGTTTCCTATATCAATGTCTAGTCCAAAAGAAGTTTCATCACATGTTATTATATGATATGATGTAATACATATATAATACATAATATATGATATAATATGAGAGGCAGACTTGAAGCAGAGAAAATCTGATCTTGGGCATATCACTCCATGCCCCAGCAAATTCGAAAAATGCTATACTTTACCTGGGAACTGCATTTGGGAAGAGAGTTTCTGTACTGATAAAATAACAGGAATTCATGTTAGGGTTAGGCACTTTTCCCTCCCACAAAAAAAGTGACATTATTTCAGGATACAGAGTGTCACAGTGACAACAGTTTTGGATTGGAAATCAAAGCACTTAGTTCAAATCCCAGGTCCTCCATGTACTATCTGTGTGAGGTAAAATCAGAAGGTTGTACTAGATCAGTGATGTCAAACAGAAAGGGGAGTCATTAAAACTAAATAAATGATAAGTAACCCTATGAGTGTATATTAACTTAGAAAATCACATAGTAACAGTATCTGTGTTTCACTGTGTTTTATTTATTTTGTTCAGTATTTTCCAATTACATTTTATTATCTAGTTTGGACTGCTCTGGGGAGAGTTGTGAGCCACATCCTGTGGGCTATGTGTTTGTCCTTTCTGTATAAGACATTGAGGGAGGAGCAGCCCTTTTTGGGGCTACTTACCCACTTTTGGTGTCTACCTTTATCCAACTTTCACCTGCTGCTCCAAGAAGCTGTAGCATGTGCAGCAACCACACCCAAGAAAAACTATCTTGGTAGACGGGCTAAACCAGGTTGAAGGTAAGTAAGATACCTCAAACCTGTCAGTGAGTTAGGGAGATGCCTACCCCAAGCATGTGAAGACTTCCGCTGGTGAGATGGGTGGATGAGAACAATTTGTTCTAATGACCACAAAGGTGGTTAAAGCAGGAGCTGGGGAGCACTTAGAACTTAGTCAAACGTCAAAGATGACAGGATCATCCACTGCATCCCAGGTCGTTGCCAATTCTCTTGACTTTTGATCTGCCAGTGGACGATGCTGACACTGGAGGAGAGAATGAAACTGATGACTTCCTGCAACTCTGCCTCACTTAAATCCAACTCACACATGAGTCAAGACATCACCCCATGATGTCATTTCATTCGAAAATGAAAAATAATGACCGGATGACCTTTAAGGCTCCCTCCAGCTCTAAATCTTTGAAACTATGAAAACACTTCTCCTGTAAGATCATGAAAGTAAAGTAAAAGGTAAATAGGGATGATTCGAAAGGACGCATTATTTAAAATGCAATAGTTAGATAGGTCTCTCCTTTCCCATTCATTACGGCCCCATTCCATTGCAAGATGGCTTCTTATTTTATAAGAAGAACTTTTATAATGTAAAAGTGCTGTTTTGCTAGGTGAGCTATGATTCAAATGTGATTCCTATACTCGTTTAGAATATATAAGCAAGCAGACAGGAGAAATTAGTATTGACTATCTTTTTATGTACCAGCTCTTAATTTATGAGCATTATTCTCTCTCTAACCTCTTCAGTAGCTTCTGGACTGGGCCCCACAGCGTAAATTCTTATCTGAGGTGGAAGCACAAGGCATCATCTACACTTCACCACCACCTTCCTCTAGAGAGAGCAAGGCCATAGCATTTCTAGTCGAGGGACTGACAGAGTCCTGAGAGATAACTGAAGGTATCACTCATTCTAGTGCTTTATAAAAATAGTCTTGTAAAGCAGAGCTTGCCAAGGAGCCAAAATTATAATGTGTGGGTAGGAAAAGAAGAGATGACAAAGTGTGCTAATAAGCCATCTTAAAATATTCCGCTGTGAGACTGGAGGAATTTCAGAGTTTCTTTTCTTTAGTTTGAAAGGAAAATACATAGTTTGGAAAAGAGCATTCCAGGATTTATGACTGAACTGGTTTACCTTCTGAGAGAACTGCAAAGGTGTTTGTTTTTTAAGAAATGAATATCTTTTGTTCTTATAGCATCTTTATTTCCAAATCCATCTCTCCCCTTCTGCTAGTCAGTCGTCTCTTGTAACAAAGAAAACATATAAGCAAAATCAGTCAAACCATCAACTGAGTCCAGTGGCATATGTAGTGAGGGAGTTGATTTTCTCATATCATTGCCTAGACCAAAGTCATTATACTTTCACAATTTTTAATTTCTCCTCTTTTTTTTTTTTTTTGAATTTACCCAGTCAGCAAAGGAATCTCTTAAGATTCCTTCCCCCCCCAGGCCCCTACCCCCTCTCGGGCCCTAACACTAATAGAGGGACAATTTTGGCAGTTTTTCCAAGGCTATTAGATATTAAAAGTCATTTATTTGGTCTCTCCACTGTGCCTTGAATGGCAGTGAGGGCTAGCAGTGGGGAGCAGATTCAAAATGGGTGGTTAGTAAAGAGTAAAACTGTAAGGCCAGGGCAAAGCAGGCTGGTGTAATGGAATGACCTATAGTACTGAAATCAGAGGAATCCGGATTCAAATCTTAGCTCTGGTATGTATAACTTCAGTGACCTTAGTCACCAAGCCACTTCACTACTTTTCATATCAGTCTCCTCATCTGAACAATAATGAGAGCTTGGTTAGGTGGTCTCTGAGGCTCCTTCTAGCCCCTAAATCCAAAATCTTATGAAATTCAGGTTTCCCAGGTATCATGAAGTTTTTTTTTTTAACTATTTATAAGCAAATGTGGAATAGTGTCTGAACCTCTAATTTCATTGGTATAGGGAACATCTAGGTGAAGAAATGCCTTCTACCAATGCAGGTAACTTCTCTGCTACTTAGAACTCAGAGAGTTGTTTGGAGGCGTTTTTCAAGTTAAGTGACTTGCCTAGGATCACATAACTATCATATGTCAGAAGTGCAACTTGAACTCCGATCTTCATATCTCCAAGGACAGTTGTCTATCCAACATGCTTGCTGCCAGACATGATTCCCTAATACATTCCCCATTCTAATTTAAGAAAGGAGTTTACTGAACCCCAGAAAATATGAAATAGCAAAAGAGGTGTACTCTTTTCATTCAACAATGTACCCATTTGGCAGCAAGTCATATAACACCTGGGTGTTAACTTGTTCTGGGACATTGCCTTCTTCAAGTCTACTCCACGGGAGCTTGGGCTTCTGTGACCGTCTGCGTGAAGTAGTAACAAAAGCAAGAGTAAATGGAAATAGAGCTCTTTCTAGGTCACTCGAGGCTTCCCAGGAGCCCCTGATAACAAACCAGTTATACAAGACCTAGAAGATTGCTTATTCCTTCCAAAATCAAACACTTTAGATATTGTGAAATGTTTCTATTTTCAAGACTCGGTCTCTGAATTGATATTCATAATATGTACGATTAGTTTTCCTTTGTCTTCAAGCTTATTAGCTCAAAATATTTAGGCATTCTGTTGTGTTTATCAAAATCTGCAAGTAAAAAGCTACTGAAAATATTAACGGTGAGATAGAGGACCAGCCACTGTTGGTAGGACCATAGATTGACAGCTGGAAGGGACCTTAGAAACCTAGACTAACTACCTAATTTTACAGATGAAGAAACTGTGGCCCAGAGGGTTGAATAATCTGCTTATGGTCATATCCATAGTAAGTGACAGATGCAGAATCTGAACCCAAGTCCTCTGATTCCAAAGCCAGTGTGCTCTCTGCATTGTACTACACTGGTTCTATAATATTTGGGTGTTTAAGGGTGGCCAATATATCATGAGTGAACCAAAGTGAATTTCTTACATCTGCATTATCTTGAAGCATATTTTCTTGGGGAAGGTAGCATGTTATAGTATAGTAAGAGACTTGCATTATAATCCTAGCTCTGATATGAATTGGCTGTGTTCTTTTTTAAAAAATTTTGTTTTTGGTCTTTATTAATTTGTTTGTTTACTTTTAGTTTGCAAGATTCAGTTCCACAATCCCTTGAGTTTCAAATTTTCTCCCCTTCTTTCTCCTCCCCCACCTCCCCCATTGCGGCATGCAATCAAGAATAGGATCTGCAAATACTTCCACATTAGACATTAGTCAGGTTATAAAGAAGGATCGTAATGGATGGAATGAACAATGGGAAAGAGGAAACAAAACCAAACAAGAAAAAGAAAGAGAACAAGTAGTTTGCTTCAATCTGTATTCAAACTCTGTTCTTTCTAGTACTTTCTCTGAATGTAGACATCTCTCTCCATCGTGAGTCTTTTGGAGTTGTCTTATAACCCTGCATTGCTGAGAAGAGTCCAGTCTATCAAAGTTGGTCATCACACATATGTTGTATCTGTAATTGTGTACAGATTTCTCCTGGTTTTGCTGTGTTCTTTGGCAATTTATTCAGCCTCTCTGGACTTTAATTTCCTCAACTATAAGATGATGGAGTTGAATTAGTGATATCTTGAAGACAATTTTGTCATCATTGTTCAGTCATATTCAACTCTTCATGACCCTATTTTGGGGTTTTCTTGGCAGAGATCCTGGGGTGGTTTGCTATTTCCTTCTCTAGATCATTTTACAAATGAGGAAACTGAGGCAAGGGGTTAAATGACAGCTAGGAAGTGTCTGAGGCCAGATTTGAACTCATGAATATGAATCTTCCTGATTCCAAGCCTAGTACTCCATACATTATGAAGATTCACCACCTATGAAGACTATAGCTCTGATAATTAATAATTTTATTATTTTATTCTTGTTTGGTTGCCCTAATTCTGCTTTAAAAATAGACTTCAGGGCTCACAGGAGTCTTTTGTTGCAATTTACTGGCTGGAAAAAAAGATGTTAAATGAAATGATTCTTAGAATTTGTGTCCTGTTTGCACTGGTGTTTCCATGCCTTATACCTTAAGGATTTCAGGGGATTTAAAATGAGAAATGTTATGTTTCACTGGTCTTGGATTCTACCCCTTCACTTCCCTTGGTTTCCTCATTCTTCCCCCTATGCTGTCCCCTGCTTCTATCATCTCTGAATGGATATAGCTTCGGAAGCACTCTGGGATGAAAGGTGCTATGAAATGGTAAAGTGTTGTTATCACAGAGCCCTGCCAATGCAGCTCAGGCTTGACGTGTAACACCTCTGCTATTTCAGTATTGTGGTGATGGGAACACATCTGCTTTTGAGGCACGCCACTGAGACAAGCAAGACTTTTTTGGGGGGGAATAGAGAGTCCAAGGAAGATTCCACTATGTCATTTGTAGACAACTGATAGAAAAATGGACAGTGTAAATGGGCTGGTCTGTACATGATCCTAGATTCACATCTTCCAAATAATAGGCAATGTAGCCTACTACTTTCTTGTTACATGGGCAAAATCAACACAAATTCTACCATCTGGCATTTTTAGAATCATCAATCCATAGCTCGAAAGGACTTCAGGCCAAGGTTGGGGAACCAAGTTTGGAACCAAGTTGGAGAACCAAGACCACAGTTTGGATTCAGGCAAAGGGCTGCACTTGAGGACCTAGAAGGCCACATGTGGCTTGGGGGGGGGCACAGTTCCCCCTCCCCCTCCAGGCTAATCCTCTCATTGTCATCTTTCTACAGATGAGGAAATTGGGGTCCAGGCAAATCAAGTAACAATGTCTGAGGACATTAAGGTAATCACCATTAGAGGGAAGATTTGAATCCAGAACCTCTATTAACCAGAGATCCTGATTTAATAGCACTTCCTCAGATCTACAGGACATCCCTTTGATTGCACAGTCCTGGATACTTGGCTCAATGTCCTATATATCCTTGAATCCCTATAACTTGATATAGTTTCTTGATGATAGTATGTGGTTAGCAAATGCATGATACTTAATATTCATAATGAGGAACTTGAGTGAAGATATAGTGCTCTGATCCAACCCCTGGGGCTTTTAGGCTCATATACATCCAGGAGGACTGTTGGTGGGTAGGTGACAATCTGTTGCATTGTCAAATCATTTAGTTAAATTGAACACATATATTCTCACCTCCAGTATCTTTGCCAAGAAAACCCCAAATGGGGTCATGAAGAGTCAGACATTATTGAAACAACAGAGCAGCAATAACATATATTAAGTTCCCGCTATATGTGATACTATACTGGGTTCAATGTATGCAATGGTGAAATATGACACAGCCTCTGCCCATAAAGATTTTACTCTCTTGTAGAGTAAGACGTGTGCATGAAAATTGTAATACAAGTTGGACTACAAGTGCAAAGAAGAGATCAGACGTCATGGAGGATCCAGGATGAAGAAATTATTTCTGGCTGTGGGGATCAGCAAAACCTTCCAGAAAGAGATAGTAGCCAAGGCAGAACTTGGGATTTTAAAAGGCAAGCAGGTTGGGACAATCCATCCTCATCATGGAGAATGGTATGCTCAAAGAATAAAGACATGGGTAGTGATGAGAAAAAGCAGGGTGAGGTTATTGGACAATGCAAGGAGTTCTGTTTGACTATGGGATATTGGAAAGTGAGGTTGGAACCAGATAATCATGGGCCTCGAATGCCAAGAAAAGAAATCTTTGCTGGGTAGGCAATTTGAATTGGAGAATGATGGGAATTATTAGGTTGAACTATTTTTCTTTGCCCACTGAAAAAGAAATGATTTCTAACTGAGGTCATGGAACATTTTGGTTAAACACAAAAGATAAGGAATAGTTGGAAATGAAGGTCAAAGTAGAAAATTAGGCAGAAGATACATTGTCACGTTTTTAATTTAATAAAGTGCCATTTCAAAGGTCCGCATACTGGACTGTATCTTCTCTCCACCTCTAAGGTTATTTTTGTTGTTCTAAAAAGTGACTATTGTAATAGTTTCCCTTTTTCAGGGAACTTGGGGGTCAATACTTTCTCAAAGCTATAGCTGTTTTTTGTTTTTGTTCTTTTGCTTTTTGGAGGGGAAAGGGAAGGGCAGTTGGGGTTAAGTGACTTGCTCAAGGTCACACAGCTAGTGTTCTGTGCCTGAGGCCAAATTTGAACTCAGGTCCTCATGACTCAGCCACCCCTATAGCTGGTTTTAAAGTATTTATTTCCCAAGCAACTTTGGTATGGATCTCCTTTTCAAAACAAGATATTATGAATTTGAGCCCTTTCTGGGCTTTACAGACCTTCAGTGTCAGTTTAATCATATGCAGTGAAATAAAATCAATAAATGGGAAAACTCAAATAGTAGGAATGTAAGTAGAGTGGAGAAAGCTAGTGCCTTAGAATGAATGACTTTACTTGTGAAGAAGTTAATAGTGTCATTGAACTAGCAGATGGAAACCACAAAACTGCCTGGTCCATAGAGTTTTATACATATGATTATCTACCAGTAATAGTAAATTATAATTTTGTCTTTAATATGTCAGAACTGGAAAAATATTAAGATGTTTGGCTATCTATTTCAAGTTATTAAGTATCCGCTAGGTGCCATGGTTCCCCTCCCCCCACCTCCTTGACCCATGATTTCCTTAGGAAAGAAATTCCCATGACCATTGAAGATATTAAACTTCTTTGTTGAGACCAAAACCCCTCTAAAACCAAACCCATAGTAATTCACATTTATGCAATGTTTAAGGTATAAAAGTGCTTAGTAAGAATAACTCATTTATATAGTATTCTCAATGATCATAAAGTCATCTTTAAGTTTCAAAAAGACATTTTGGACTTAGCAAATCTAGTTAGGATATTCTTTTTTCAATTTTTAATTTTTTTAGCTTTTTGGAGGGGGGAAGGCAAGGCAATTGGGACCAAGTGACTTCCCCAAGGTCACAAGGCTAGTGAAGTGTTAAGTGCCTTGAGGCCACATTTGAACTCAGGTCCTCCTGACTCCAGGGCCAGTGCTCTATTCACAGTGCTACCCAGCCACCCCTCTAATTAGGATATTTAAGCAAGCTGTGGATAATCAGTATTGCTTACTGGTTAGAGTGATGTGGAGTTGTCTTAGGTTCAAATCCCTTCTCAGACACAATAGTTGTGTGACCCTAGGGGCAAGTCACTGAACTTCCATGCTGATAGATACTGGGCAAAAACCAAGAATTCCTTTTCCAAGGTGGAAGCTGCAGAAATATGAGCCAGTAGCCATGGGATGGTGGTGGTAGTGATGGATTAGCTAAACAGTTGTCTGTCCTGCCTTCTCCAGGACAATAACTTCAGGGGAGTGACGTCTTGACCTGCAAGTGAATTGGATTGAAGTTAGGCAAAGTCACCAGCCTTACTCTCTCCTTCGGAGTCATCTGAGTCCAGTGGTAAGATGTAGCTCAGGATAACTGGAGACGACCCCAGGTGCAGTGGGAGATCTTGACCTTTTTAAGGTAAGGTCTTTCCCAGGTCTCAGTTTGTTTGCCTTTTATCCATTCAGTGATGAAATGAGGCAAAAAATGACCTCATTTGCCTACTCAAAAACAAACAAGCAAAAAAAAAAATCAGTCAGGGTGGGAAAGACTCTCAGGGTTTATGGCCAGGACAGAAATAATTGCTATTTACACTCACTGAGCTGAGTAGTTTTTGGAGTAAGAGCTAAGGAGCAGTAAGGGACAGATTCAGGACATGAAGGAGCAGGTCCAGGCTTTGCTATCCACAGCAATGTGAATCATGTGGACTGTGCAGACTTTTCCTCCCTGGTGACCTAGAGTTCTTTCCACATGTGAAGGGGGAGTGAGCTAAAGTATGGGATAGTAGTGGTTTTAGGTCTGCAAAATCCCTGAGTGAGGCAGGGCTCACTTTTTTTGGGGGGTGATTTCTTAAGTTTCTAACAAGCTCATTATTTTAGTGAATCTTAGATTGGTACATGTATATGTACAGGGTTAAGGACTGGCTTATGATTTCATTGATATAAGGTACTCCCAGGTAAGGAAACTCCCTCTACCAAGGCATATCTGAATCTTCTCTGCAATTTATAATCCCAGCTGCCTATAGCACTGAGAATTTTTATGATTGTTTTCAGGGTCACACAGACAATTTTTATCCAGGGTGGGACTTGACTTTGAGGCCAACTCTCCATTCACTATGTCTATATTTTATATAATATGCATGTTGAATTCAAGCTACAAAATAAAATAATTTGTACAATGTACTGTCATTACAGGAACTGGGCTATGTGCCCCAAACTGGTTTGTGCTTTGGTTGAATTCTCAAAATGCATCTTTTTATAGAAAAAAAGAATATAAATGTTACTAAATTCTCAGGCTATCCCACAGAAGTTTATTGAAGCCATAAGCTAGTTGAATACTATGTTCGACATGGTGTTCGACTAGCTTATTTGAATACATTTACATCCCCCCCTCAAAGAATTTGATAGTTACAATTTTGTTTGTAGACTAGACTTATGATTTCATGACTGCAGGGAACTTCTAGTGTGGAAATTCCTTTACTAATTTAGATCAATCTACAATTTAGAGTCTTAGGCACTTGGAGCACTGAGAGATAAGTGACATGCTCCAGGTCACACAGCCAGTATGTGTCAGAGCCTCCACTTGAACCTAAGTCTTTCTGACTCAGAAGTCAGTTCTTAAGCCAACAGACCATACTGTTTCTTATTCTGTTATAACACTAGTAGCTAAATAAAGCCCCAATCAACAAAATTGAATATGAAATAGGTCTTTAATATGAATAATAGTGCAGGACGAAAAGCATATATAATATGATGGGTAAGTCAGGAAAAGAATTAAGAGCAGAAAATTATAAAGAGGTACATTCAGGGGTATGTTGGTAAATGATTCACAAATGGTTCTCCAAAAATGTATCTATGACACATGTTTAAATTTAGTCTGTGTTATTAACATTTTCTCCAGCTCTCTCTTGAGTCCAGACAGTCATCAAAATAATAAATCAAGTTCTGTAGCATTTGCTAATTTCTGACGTGTAAATGCTTATGTAGAAAATTTAGCCATCAGTTCCCCTAAGCTGTTACGAGCTGGATCCAGCACACCTCTCGGTAGATCGCCCATCACATAAAGTAAAACTTCCCAGACTTTGCCACCGTACATCAGCTTTTGTTCACCTGCATCCTTGTGGCCCCTTTGATGAGTTCTTCCCTGAGCCGTGGTTTTGAGAAAAGGCTCAGACCAGCTTTCCTTCATTCTCTAGACTTCCTCAGTATAGCAAGTACCCCACTCGCCCACTCCCTTTATCCTCTGTTTATCTGCTGCTTTCCCGCATTAGAATGTAAACTTTTTGAGGGCAGTCATCATCTTTCCTTTTGTTTGTACTCATAGAACATAGCCCAATGTTTGACACATAGTAAGAGTTTAGTAAATGCTTGTTGACTTCACTTAACTTTCCAACAAGTTTACCTGAAAGTAGGATGGGCTTTTTACAGGCTTGCCTTTCACCAGAGGTCTCAGAGCAGAGACTGAATGGCTGCTTTGTAGAGTGAAATCTTGTTCAAGTGCAAGTTGTCTTAGATGGATCCTGAGGTCCCATCCAACTTTTATAGTCTGAGATTCTGCATAATTCTGTGAGAGGGGAAAGGGTGGAATACCAAGAAGATGAGAACATGAGGGAAAATGAAAAAGAAGAGGTTTACTTGGGGTGGCTAGGTGGCACAGTGAGTAGAGCACCAGCCCTGAAGTCAGGAGGACCTGAGTTCAAATCTGACTTCAGCCACTTAACACAAAACCTAGCCATGTGACCTTGGGCAAGTCACTTAACCCCAATTGCCCTCCAAAAAAGCAAAAATTTAAAAAAAAAAATTAAAAAAAGAGATTTCCTCGAAGGATAATTGGTCAAGTTGGAAGAAAGTGGGGAAGGAGAGCATGGGTTAAAGAAGATTAGCATGTATATGTGATAAAGAGAACTTCCTGAAGAAGAGTTAATAGTAAGCATGAATCAGAGAAAGACAGAGTATGCTAACGAATATACCAGAAGGATAAAAGATAGTTTAAAGATACACAACAAGGTTACTATATTGTTTTAACTAATCCTGTCTTACGTCTGTCTCAACTTAATATATTTGTAGATCAAAACTTCTCTGCTCTGGCAAAGGAAATCAAATTACAAAAAGATACAGATGTTTCAGTTTAAAAGCTCTCCTGTAAGAGTGAATGAGAAACCATGTCAATGAAGGACTTTATCACTGACTGCCTCATTATGTCAAGAATAAGCAGGATTTAGTGTAAAAAGTCACAATTTGAACAATTTATTGGTAGGAGGCAAACCCGTTCCAAGGTTGGCCTTGGAATCAGGAAGATTTGTGTTCGTAAATACATAGAGACTGTCCCAAAAGTCTAAGTTTTAAGCTACTCTGAGTCTCCTGGGACACAGTATATTAGTGGTATGTCCTTGGGCAAGTCACTCATTTTCTCAATGTCCCAGGTAACTTTGAGACTATACTTTCCAATAAGTCACCAACCATTTAGTAAGCACCTACTCTGTTCCAGGCACTATGCTATGTATTGGGGACTCAAAGAAAGGCAAAAACGATCTGAGGGATGTTCAAAATGCAGGACTTTGGGCTTAACTGGCCTCAGAATACTTGGTAATTTTAAATTAAAGAATAACTGAATATCCAGTAAATAGAGAAGATCAGGTTTCTTCAAAATATAGAATAAGCAATTATTCAAAAAATCCATTCAAAAATGAAGTTTTGCTCAACCATTTTGAATCAGTGTCAAACAAAGTTTTGAAGCATGTAGTAGACCAGACTTTCAGGGGTCACCGGGCCCCATTGAGGAAATGCTCCCCTCTTCTATGAGGTCACCGGGCAGATATTCAGGAAGAGTATAATCTTGTTGGATGGAAGCTTTCATTGGTTCTATGAATAACTAAAGAAGTTTCAGGTAGTTAATTAGCAAGTCTTGTTTGTAATTGCCTGTTTGTGCCTCCGGACATGGTCCTAGGATTAAGTCTTAATGACTTGGCCTGGGGTAGGAGTGGTCGATTCCAAAGGAGGGTCCTTGCATTTTGGTTAGGTAAGGATTTCTGCTATAGGGAATATAAGCCTTATGATTTTCTTGTATCTTGGCTCTGTATGAAATGATTCTGTAATAAACAGACTATCAAATACATCCCCGTCTCTCTCTTTATTCAGCTGGTTGCTGGGCCATACAACTGTGCTGGTCACAGAAGCATATCCATTTAGATACACGTGCATGCATGGTTTTGTTCATATAGCCAGATACATGCATCTCATGCTCATTGTAAGCTTCAGTACACCATGGTTGGTGATAGCTCACAAAGGGAATAAGATGTTGCTGAGACAGCCTGTGAGAAGGACCATGGCCCTGTGTGATCTGTGTGGCATGTCAGTAAAGTAAAAGACATGTTTTATAACTTGAGGCATGCTGAAATTGAGATGATATGTCTTGTCTGACAAGCAGGATTATGGTGTGCCTTTCCTTTCATTGAGAACCATGTTAAATGTCATCAAGGACTAGGAGGGACCTTACCTGGCATTTCTGGACATGGTCAAATGAAGAGAATGATTGAAAAAGATCCAGTGACCATTAGAATAGTCAAAGATAACAATTTACAAGAAGCCAGAGGTATAAATGCCATATTTTCCTTACACTTAAATTTTTCTTTTGGTTCTAGACCTTTGATTTCATAGCTGGAGGGGATTCCCAGGGTGAAAACTACTTCCACTAATTCAGATAGGCTACTATTCTGTTACTTAGAATCATGAAGAGCTGCCAGAGTGCTGAAGGGTTAGGGGCCTTACTCATAGTCACCCAGCCAGCATGTATCAAAAGCAGAACTTGAAAACAGGTCTTCTTGACAATGAGATCAGCCCATCTATCCATTGTGCCATGTTGCTTCTCAAACAATAAGAATAACGTTGTTGTTGTTCAGTCATTTCAGTCAGGTCTCTCTTCATAACCCCATTTGGGGTTTTCTTGGCAAAATTGTTGGAATGGTTTGCTATTTCCTTCTCCAGCTCATTTTACAGATGAGAAAACTGAGGCAAACAGGGTTAAGTGACTTGCCTAGGGTCACACAGTCTGTAAAGATCTGAGGCTAGATTTGAATTCAGGTCCTACTGATTCCAGGGCTGGTGCTTTATCCACTGGTCCACCTAGATGCCCAAATATGAATAATTACTATTTATCTAGTCAGGGCTTTAGTGCTTCTGTTTCCATGATCTTAACTGAGCCTCACTATAGCTCCTTTAGGAAGGCAGCATAGACATTGCTTCCCCCAGTCTACACATGAGGAAACAGGCTTACTGAGGTAGAGTGAGTTCCCAACAGACACATAGCTAGTATGTGTCTGAAGGGAGACTTGAACCTGGACTTTTCTTACTTTAAGTTCACCCTCAATCTCTCCTTTAGGAGTCTATGTGACTTAATTTGGTATCCCACTGTTCAAAGTCCACTGTGATAGTTAAAGATTATTTCACTCAAAATGCTAATCAAATTTCCCCAGTGGGTTGATGCCACGTCATCTAGACTGAGGAATGTCTGGAGAACCTATTACAGAATGAGTAACTAGGACGTGGCATGTAGAAGTCTTCACACATTTAAGAAGCCACAGTGTTGGAGGACATTCTGACCTTCTCTGGTGGAAACCTTATTTCACCAAGAATCTCAAGGCAGACCAAAGATTACATGATAATGTCACTCAGAAAATAATAGTAATAGCTAGCATTAATAAGGTGTTTGAAAGCAATTTGTATTTTTTAGTCCAATCTAATATTTTAATAACCGTGGGTCAGGCAGGTGCTGTTAATATCCTCATTTTGAAGATGAGAAAGCTGAACTTCAGAGAGGTTAGATCAGTGGTTCTCAACCTGTGGGTTGTGACCCCTTTGGGAGTGGAATGACCCTTTCACAGGGGTCCCCTAAGACCATTGGAAAACACATATTTCCGATGGTCTTAGGAACCAAGACACCGCTCCTCTATCTGTCTCCAGGTGGGTCCGCCCACATGCAGATACACCCACATACGAGTATTAAAGGGTCGCTATTAAAGGGTCGCGGCATTAGGAAGGTTGAGAACCACTGGGTTAGATGATTTGCTCAGATATCTAGGCAGTATCTGAGACAGGATTTGTCTTCCTGAATCCAATTTCAGCAATATTTCCTCTGTGTCACCTAACCATATACTTGCAACGAGTTATTGCCATCCCCATTGGACAGTCTTCCCTGAGACTTGTCTTTAGATAAAGTGACTCCAAGATGAGTCTGGTATACATAAATGACCTTGAGAAGATCTCTGATTTTAGAATTGTCAGTGTTCCAGAGTTGATAAAAGAATAGGTAAATAGGTAAAAAAAGAAGGTAAATGATGAAAGAATAGGTTAAAAAAGGGTAAATACTATACGGTCATCCCCCTCTCCTATCCTACCACTTCTCCTTTATCCTTTATCTCAGCATAGTTCCATCAATGCAGAGAGGTTAGTTAACAAGAGCTGTGGAAGTGGGTACCCATTGTCCCACAATTTCTTGCCTTCTCAGAGGATCTAGGGTTTAGAGCCAGAAGAGACTTTAGAGTTCATATTAATCAGCCCACTCTTACTTTTGCAGATGAGGAAAGGGGGACCTAGAGAAAGGGAAGTAAGTGACCCAACCAAGTTCATACAGATTTTGCATTGCCTCTGACTCAATTCTTTTAAAAAAATATTTATTTATTTTTAATTTTCAACATTCATTTCCCCAAGATTTTGAGTTCTAAATTTTTTCCCCATCTCACCCCAAGATGGTGTACATACTGATTGATCCTTCCCCCAGTCTGTTCTCACTTCTATCTCCTCCCATCCCTTCCCTTCCCCCCTTCCCCATTACTTTCTTGCAGGGCAAGATGGATTTCTCTATCCCATTGCCTGTATATCTTATTTCCCGGTTGCATATAGAAAATTTTTTTTAACATTTGTTTCTAAAACCTTGAGTTCTAGATTCTCTCCTTTCTTCTCTCCTCACCTACCCCCATTGAGAAGACAAGGAATTCAATACAGATCATACATGTGTCATTATGCAAAACATTTCCATAGTAATCATATTGTGAAAGACTAACTAACTATCTCAATTCTTAAAGAATGATGCAGCAGTTCAAAGGTGGAATGAGCAAGTTACATCATGGATAAAAATTCTTATTTCTAGAAGAAATGTTACAAGAGAGTTAATTCAAACTCTCCCTTTCCCTTCCCATTCATCATCTTCGTTATCCCCATCCTCCCTATATTAAGAAACAACAACTTCTCTACATCTCAACTTTTACAGACTTATCTTCTATCCATTCTTTATATTACACCTTCATTTTAGTTTATATTTCTGAAATTGAAATTTGAATTTCATTTTGGGCTCTAGAGATTTCCTAAGCAATACATATAGCCCTTTGTTTTTACATTGCAATCACTTCTGCATATATGGATCTCTTCTTTCTCCCCTTCTCCCCTTCCCCCAGTCCTGGAATTTAATTCATCCTTTTAACAAGAACAACAAAAAGAATTCAGAGGAAAAAAACCCCAACTTATATGGTGATTCCATCTCTTAATGTTGGCAATATTTTGTTCTCAAAGACCCTCAGTCTTTCAAAAATTTGGAGATATGTTTTATTATTCTTTATGAACTTCATCAGTTTTTCTATTATTTAAAGTAGGACTTCTTAAACTTCTTGGCAGCCTGGACCATTTGGCTGTTTGGTGATGTCTTTTAACTTCTCAGAACAATATTTTTTCATTGTGTACAATTTAAAAAATAGGATTACAAAGGAAACCAAATACACAGTGTCCCCCAAAGTCTTAGCGTGGTTTTCAGCTTTATTATTGCCCAAGAGATGCATTTTTTTATATTTAAGTTCATGGATCACTTGAATTCTATTCATAAAACTCCTGAATTAGTTTGGGGTCTTTCCAGTGATCTTTTCATTTACGTTGTTGAAGCAATTCTATATCCTGTGCTCTTGGTTTTGCTTCTTTTATTGCATAAGGTTCATGAAATTTTCTCATGCTTCTCTGAATTCTATCCATAATTTCTTGTTGTAAAATAATATTTTGCATACCATTGTTTATTCAGCCATTCCCTTGCTGTTTACCTTTGCAAATGGTTTTGGATTTTCGAAATTGATCACTTCTCTTTACATCCCTTACTGCTTCAGTAGCCACATTTTTATTTGAAGTTGATTGTGGATCTGAAATCTCTGGGTACTTTCATTTAAAAAATCACTGATTGCTTTGGAATGACCTTCCCACAAATGAAAACCTGTGTTCTTTGCTACAAACAGCCATCGAATGCCTTTTTCAGATGAACTTTTCAAACACTTGGATGAAGACTATTATTATAGCTGCCAAAGACCTTATTGAGCTTTAGTCATAGAAATTATCACAGACAGGCACTCAAGCAGTCCAGGCCACTTTATGTCATGAGAGAAGAATATTTTGTAATGAAAAGCAGTTTGCATCTTAAAACTCAATGGTTCTTTCCCATTCTTTGAGGAACATAGTATATCATTTTTCCCATGGTAGAACGGTTGGATTTCAGTTTACTGGCGAAAATAGCATTTTAAGGGTACACAGGCTTTCTTTTAATTTAATTAAGAGCAGGACTAAGAATTAACTGAACAGTGTCAGGATAAGGCAGCTTTTCTTTTTAATCAGCCTAAGTGGCTACACTCAAAACTCGCAGCCCATGGAATTCTGTGAGCTCTTGGAGGTTAAAGCATGGTGTAAATCCAAGGTATTACCATTATCATCATCGTTATTTTACTCCCTGATGGGGCAGGTTTCCCAGTCACAGTCAGGGGCTCCCTGTAGTGAACCAGCTGCCTTTCTTGCTTCAGTATCTATGATGTTTAAAATCCTGTACGTGATACTGGTGCGAACTCAGAACTAATGGCTGAAATAGGGTCGTGTTATTGCTGACATCATTTCTCTTAGTGTTTATTATCTATTGCCATGCATTGGAGTGCTCAGCACAGCTTTGTACACTGTTTTACAGATACCCCAAACTCCCTTTCTGAATAGATATTGCTATTACTGCATTGAATCTGTTTATCCTCGGGGTCGCCTCTGTGAGTTATTCTTGCCACAGATTCAGTGACCCCGGTAAGGAAATTAAAGCAAGCCAGAGAGAGGGAAGGATGACAGAAGTAAGATAATTTTTGCTTTGTTGTTTTGATTCATTTGTTTTTAAGTAGTATGGTTTTGTTGAGGTCAGAGATGAGGACAATGTTCATCAACTCAACATTCGTAGCCTGGGGAGGTTCCTCGTAGAAGGAGGACTTTTGGGAGTATATGAGAGCTGTCTTCAAGTAATGAAATGAAAAGGAATTGAAAACTTCATCTTGACTGCCAAGGATCAAATTAAAAATAATGGGTGGAAGTTGGCAGAAAGACAAATTTAGTTACAATGTGGAGAAATCTTCCCTAGTAATAAAGCTTCTTTACAGGTTGCTTTGGGTGTGGATTCTTCATCATGGAAGATCTTGAAGAGAAAGTTTGATAAGCCCTTGTGGCGGATATATTAAAAGGGATTTTCAGTCAGGGACACATTAAACGAGATTGACTCTGAGGTCTTCACCAACTCAGACATTTTGATTGAATCATTTCCTGCTAGTAATGCATTTAGGGTCCTGAAGCGCTTGTCCAGAGGAAATTTTCTCAAATTTCCTCGGTCTGTAGACACTTGTAAGGTAGAAGAAATCTTAGTCTCACATTCCACCCTATCCAGCTCTGTCCAGCCATCTAATTAGCATTTATAAGAGTCTTGGTGCATGGTACTGTTCTGAAATTAGTATGATTAGCCAGGATGTTTTACGGAGTTCTTTTAGGAAGACTGTTATTGCCTCTAATGTGACTTAATAATCTGTTTTTTAAAAAAATTATGAATGTATCAGCCTGGTTTCTTTTGGGGCCTAGACATGGATAAAGGTTGGTCTTTCCAGATGGCTTGCTGTACCTTTAAAGCAGGGGTTCTTAGTCTTTTTGCTTGTCATGGAGCCTCTTAGGCCAATCTGGTGATGCCAACAGACTCCTCAGAATAATGTTTTTAAATACATACAATAAAGCATATAAGGTTATAAAAAGTATACTGAAATATAATTATAAAAATATTTAAAAAAACAGTTCATGAGACCTAGGGTAAGATTCCCAGTTTATATGGTTCAGATATTGACGTGAAACTTTCTTCAACTTCCTGGGATACTTCCATGAAATTTTAATGAAATAGATTGAGTCCTTCTTCAGAGGAAGGACAAAGAATTAAGGCCCAGAAAGAGTAATGTGATTTGATGCTATTTTAAGTGGGTTACCAATGTTGGTATGTGTGATGGCTTTTGATATATCATCCTGGGAGCGTTTTGTAATACCAAATGACTTATAATTGGAACTAGGAAAATATTTATTGGACTAATCTTGCCTGTGTGGAAGCAAGCTTGGGATATTTCTCTCAATCTGCGTGTTGATTCTTAAAGCATTTATTTATTTGTCTTTGCTTAAGTTCTTTCAATAACAGGTGGCTTGCATATTTATAAATTTCTCTTTTGGCTAAATTTTTAATTGCTTGTTGTAATGTTGGGCACATAGTGGGTACTCAATAAATACCCGATTAACTGGCCTTAATTCACCTTGAATTTATATCTTATAGTATAAAAAAGTTGACCTTTCACTATTTATATGGACCTGCATTTACCAGTAATAAATTCTATTTGTACATCTTCACTGAAATTCTTTGTCTTTTAGTAGCTCATTGAATTGGCATAATTTCATATAACACAAGTGACCTATGGAAATAATTGACGAGGCTATCATATGGCTTTCAAAACTTGTGACTGCTACTTCTTGTTTTACTTCATGAGTTAATTCACAAACGGAGTCTTCTGACGGGAAATACCTTGATTCAAAGTATGGTTTGATAACCCTTTCACCACTTAATATACAACACACTTCTTCATGATACAGAGGAAAAAAATAATAGATGGCATTTATCTAGCACTTTAAGGTTTGCAAAACACTTTACGAATATTATCTCATTTGATCCTCGTAATGATCCTGGGAGGGAACTGCTATTATTTTTCTATTTCACAGATGAGGAAACTGAAATTCGATAGGTTAAGTGACTTGTCCAGGGTGATACCTCTAATAAGTATATGAGGCTGGCTTTGAATTCCGTTCTAGTAACCCATCTAGTAATGTCAGGATTAATCTTATAAACCTATAAAATCCTTATCAGATATGACAATTTATTAATTTTTATGGCTTTGGTAAAACTACTCTTAACTCAAGCAGAGCTGGTATTAAGAGTAGGTGGCATGACATGAGCACCGAAGACTTTCCCTTGTCCCAAATTTCTCTTCTACCAGACTATTACAGTGTCTGAAATTCTCACTATTAATTCCTTTGGGGTTATCCCAAAGGGATATTATAGCCTTTCCAGAGTCCCCCGTTAAAAGCAATATTTCTCTGAAAAGGAAGATACCAAATCATTTTGTGACTTCATTGCTTCTGTGTACAAATGTGTTGTACTTACTCCATGGGTCACACAAGATAATTCATTGGTATAAGAGAACATATTAGAACTGAGATTCATATTTTTTATCTAAAAATAAGAAAGATGAAAAGTTACTGATATTTAGTATGGAGATTGATAATAATGCCCTTGCTTTGTCTGTCTCTGAGATGATCACTTTTGATGTTTGCTAAGTTGGCTATTCTGAGGGAGGAGTGGCAATTCCTAATAGAAGTGCTCTCACTCATTGGTCCATTTTTAGTATATGGAAATCTATCAGATTTATGCCTGCTCAGTTAAATCATATTGTTATGTTATATTATGCTATGTTGTGTTGTGTTGTATTGTGTTATGTTATGCTATGTTATTTAGTTTTAAACTATACTAACCTCTATAAAATGGAAAACTGGCTTAAAAAGAACCCACAATAAAGAAGAAACCCCACAATTAAGGAGCATATTCACAATTAATGAAATAAGAAAATGGAATTTGTACCCCCTTTTCATTTTTCAAGGTAGCTTTCCTCTAAACAATTATCAAACTCAGCAAAGTCATGCTGAAGGCATTTAAGAAAACAAGTGGGCAAAAATTGGAAGCTATCCATTAAGATTTTTATAATCCCTTTCATTTTGAGGTCATATCAATATGGCAAAAATGATATCACTTGTTAATTTATAGATTTGGTGCCATACAGACTACACTAACAAGTTATTATTTTATAGAGTTAGCCAAAATAATACAAATTAGCTGAAGGAACAAAAAGATCAACAAATAATGAAAAAAGGGAGTGAAGGAGGTCTAACACAGTACTCAATCTCAATTTATGCTATAAATCAGTAATCATCAGAATAACTAGAGATTGATTTAAAATATAAAAGTTAACCAGTGGAACTGATTATGTAAATAACATCCAGAAGCAATTTAACATAGTAATATAAAAACAATGAAGGGTTTAAAAAAATCCAGTGACATTATTGGATCAAGAATTCCTTATTTAAAATTAGGGGAACAAGGAATAGTTTATCTGTTAGATTTATGGAGAATGGAAGAATTTGTGACCAAACAAGAGATAGAGAACATCATGAAATACAAAATGGATAATTTTGGTTACATTAAATTGAAAAGTTTTTGCACAAACAAAGCCAATGCAACCAAGATTATGAGGGAAGCAGAAAAACTGGGAAAGATTTTTTACAACTAGTATTTCTGATAAAGACCTCATTTCTAAAATAATATAGAGAACTGAGTCAAATTTACAAGAATACAAGTCAATCTCCAATTGATAAATGGTCAAAAGATTCCTCAAAAGAAGAAATTAGAGATATCTATTGTCATATAAAAAATGCTCTAAATCACTATTGGTTAGAGAAATGCACATAAAAACAATACTGAGGTACCACATCTCACCTATCAGATTGGCTAACATGGCAAAACAGAAAATGATAAATGTTGGAGAGGATGTGGGAATGTTGGAACACTAATTTATTGTTGGTGGAGTTGTGAACTGATCTAACCATTCTGGAGAGCAATTTGCAACTATTCCCAAAGGGCTATAAAAATGTGCAGAACCTTTGATCCAGCAATAGCACTTCTAGGGGCTGTATCCCAAAGAGATCATAAAATGGGAAAAAGACCCATATATACAAAAATATTTATAGCAGCTCTCTTTGTAGAATTTGAGGGCATGCCCATCAATTGGGAAATGACAACAAGTTGTGATATATGAACGTAATGTAATACTACTGTGCTATACGAAATGATGAACAACAGAATTTCAAAGAAACCTGGAAAGACATATGTGAATTGATGCTGAGTGAGGGGGGAAGAACCAGGAGAACATTGTATACAGTAACAGCCACAGTGTTCTAGGACTGATTTTGATAGACAGCCCTTCTCAGCAATACAAGGACCTAAAACAATTTCAAAGGACACATGATAGAAAATGCCATCCACATCCACAGAAAGAACTATGGAGTCAGAATGCAGAGCAAAGCACACTGTTTTCTTTTTTGCTTTATTTTTTTTCTTTCACATGATTTTCCCCATTCATTATGATTCTCCTGTGCAACATGACTGATGTGAAAATGTGCTTAATAGGAATGTATGTGTAGACCCCATCCCAGATTGCAAGCCACCTTGGGAGGGAAATGGTAAGGAGGGGGAGGAAAGTTAAAACTTATAGAAATTAATGTTGAAAACTAAAAAATAAATAATTTAATAAAAAAGAATTCCTTGTGTGGTAAAAATTTCTGAGAAAATTTGAATAGTTTATCAGAAATTGAGTTTAGATCAACACTTTACGTTCTGTACAATAATGAACTCCAAAATAATACACAATAAATAATTGCTAGCATTTATATAGTGCATTAAAGTTATAAATATCTTCTCTTTTGATTCTTGCAACAACTCTGTGAGGGAGGAGCTATGATTGTTCAGTTTTACCAAAGAAAGTTAGAAGCTAAGTGACTTGTCCAGTGTTACACAACTAGCTGTTGCTGTTTGTCTTTCACTTTCTTTCTTTCTTTTTTTTGCTTTTTGGAGGGCAGTTGGGGTTAAGTGACTTGCCCAAGGTCACATGGCTAGTAAGTGTGTCAAGTGTCTGAGGCTGCATTTGAACTCAGGTCCTCCTGATGCCAGGGCCAGTGCTCTATTCATTGTGCCACCTAGCCACCCCTGTCCTTCACTTTTAAAGAGGACCAATAACATCATGGGGTGATGACTTATGGGTGAATTGGATTTAAATGAGGCAGAGTGGCACAAAGTTGTCAGCCTCATTCTCTCAGCTTCTGATGACTCATATCTTCCTGACTTCAGTTTGAATGTTTTACTCATTGTACTAACTAGTTGGATATATGACCATATAAATTTTGGTCACATAGAAATTGGAGGACAAAAGTAGAAGATAATTTTCACAACTATGTCAATAGAGAGAATTATTTATACATAGGATAAAGATGATTATAAAAGGAAATGAATAATTTTCATTATATAAAATTGAAAAAATTCTGCACAAATCCAAAAAGCATTACAGAATCAGAAGGGGAAATAATGCAGAAATAACCTTTGCTGCACATTCCTTTGAGTAAGGTCTAATACTCAAGATAAAGACTTTGTACAAATATATTAAAATAAAAGCCATTCTCCAATCACAGAGTATATGAATGAATATTTCTCAAAGAAATGCAAGCTCTCAACAACTATATAAAAAATACTTCGTTATTAATTTTCCTCCACGTAATAATTTTTCATTTTTTCCAAATACATAGAGAGATTGTTTCCAGTATTCGCTTTTATAAGATTTTGAATTTCAAGTTTTTTTCTCTGTCCCTCCCCTCCCTTCTCCCCAAGACAGCATGCAATCTGATACAGGCTATATATATATATACAATCCTATTAAACATATTTCCACATTAGTCATGTTGTGAAAGAAGAATCAGAACCAAAGAGGAAAGACACAAGAAACAAACAAATAAAAAAACAAAAGAGAGAGAGAGAGACAGACAGAGACGGAGAGAGAGAGAGAGAGAGAGAGAGAACAGTATGCTTCAATCTGCATTGAGACTCCATAGGTCTTTCTCTGTCTGTGGATAGCATTTTCTAGCATGAGTCTTTTGGAATTGTCTTAGATCATTGCTGAGAAAAATGAAGTCTATCAAAGTTGGTCATTGCATCATGTTGTTGTTACTGTGTATAATGTTCTTCTGGTTCTGCTCACTTCACTCAGCATCAGTTCATGTAAGTCTTTCCAGGTTTTTCTGAAATCTGTCTGCTCATCATTTCTTATAGCACAATAATATTCCATTGTATTCATATATCATGACTTGTTCAGCCATCCCCCAGTTAATGGACATCCCCTCAATTTTCAAGTCATCAGAGATGTGCAAACCAGAACATTTCTAAGGTTCTTCTTCACATTCATAATAATTTGCAAAGATGACAAAAGCAGAAAGCAATTATTGGTGAATTTGTGGAACAGCAGGCACACAAATGCACAGTTGGTGGAGCTATGAATTGGTGCAGTCATTCTGGAAAATATTTTGAAACTACATTGATTCTCTTTCCTCCACTTCTCAAAGCACTTGACTCATTAGTGATAGTACTATTAAACATGTACCCACAAGGTCAAGGAAAGAGGGCAAGGATCTACTTGTACAAGTATATTTACTGTGCTTTTATTATTATGGAAAACAACTGGATACAAAATAGATGGCTATCAATGATAGAATGACTGAACAAATTGAAGTAAAATTCAATGGGATTTTACTGTACCACAAGAAATAAGGAATCTGACAGATTTAGCAAAAAAAAAAATGAGATTTTTGTGAATTGATGCAGAATGAAGTGAGCAAGACCAGTAAAACAATTTATATGAAGACCAAAAATACTGTGAGGGGAAACAACTATGAAAGATCTCAAAAAAATGGATGATTTCCCTTCTGGATGAAGAGGTAATGAACTAGAAGATGAGATTCTTAACCTCTTTTTGTGTCATGGATCCCTTTGGCAGTCTGCTGAAGCCCATGGATCCTTCCTCAGAATGACATTTAAATATGCACAAAATAAAATATAGATGATTATTAAGGAAATCAATGATATCAAAATATAATTACCAAAATATTTTCTAAAACAGTTCACATACTCCAGGGTAAGAATCCCTGAGCTAGAGGTAGGGAACCCCAAATATTTCCAGCATGACAAATATCTTTATTTGTTTTGATAGATAACGCTTTGTTTATTTTTACAAGGGAGGAATTCTCTTTGGAGGGAGCAGAGAGGTCAGTTGATAAACAGTAATATAAGGGGTGGCTAGGTGGCACAGTGAATAAAGCACCAGTCCTGGAAGTCAGGAGGACCTGAGTTCAAATCCGGCCTCAGACATTTAACATTTACTAGCCGTGTGACCTTGGGCAAATTACTTAACCCCAATTGCTCTGCCTTCCTCCCTCCAAAAAAAAAAAAAAAAAAGCAAAAAACAAACACCTCCCCCCCAGTAATATAAGAGAAAGATCTTTGATAATATATAAAAATTGTCCAAAAGGGGAGGGGAGGAGTAGAATGGATAAAATATAGAATAATTTATTACCATAAGATTAAATGCAGAGTATGTTAAAGCTATTGAAGTTTGAAATCACACTGATTTTAGGAACACCCTATGTGTGTATGTATACATGTGTATATTTATACATGTTTATATATGTATAATACATTTGTCTATGTATACACACACCCACACATACACACTGTGTGATAGAAGTTTACAATTCTCTGTTCTTTGTGTCTTGAGATGACTGTCAACTTCCCAAATTAAAAAAAAAAAGTACATAAAGATTTTTGTAAGACAGTCTTTTTATTGTCAGTGAAAGTGGAGTATCTGCTGTATGAAGAATGAGCAATGACCTAATGACCCTAAAGAAAACAAAGACGGCAATGGCAGCTGGACCAAGAATGCTTAGGTCTCAGCCCATTGTATAATGGATCACTTCCTGCTGAATGTCACTGCAGTTCACCATCTAGTGAAATAACCTTAATATTATTATTTGAGCCTTGAAACAAATTTGTTCTTTAAGCATTGGCACTTAAAGTTCTATAATAGTATAAAAATAAACAATCTCATTGAGGTAAATGCCATTGTGATAGCAGCTTTAAACATGTTTGGTATGGTACTCTATACAATGAACACCGTGAATGTTTTGACCAAAATGTTATGGCGGGCATTAGCGCATTATAGCAGCATCAATCTTTTCATTCAGAAGGTTAAAAACATACATTTATATTTACTGTTAGTAAAATGAAAGGATTTTAAGTAAGTGCTTATGAGCTTCCCATATGCAACATTTAAACATTAAATATAGGACTCTATAGAATGAAGCCTATATATGTATACATTATATACTCATGTATATATGCACACAAGGAACATGTGTATATATGTAAATGTATAGTTATACATACAATGCACATGCATGTACACACTAGTACATACGTAGATAAATGTTTATGTGCATACACACAAGCATATATATGTATACTTTGTGTATATATTATATTTACAGACCTGTTGGGAAAATCAGTGCTGCTGTCTGAGGGGGGAAAAACAGAAGAGAAAATGTAAATTCTTTTCCAAGACCCAGATTTTTTTTGTCCAGATCTATGATTTCATCAGCATAAGGATTCTTTCTTCCAATGAAGATCCGTGGCATCTGACAATCATCTCAGGAGTTACTTGGATCAAGGAGGGGTTAAATGCCATGGAGCTGCTCTGTGCCAGAGGCAGGCCCACAAGTCAGGTCTTCTTGACTTTGAGGTTGACCCTCCAGTCATTATGTACCTCTGCCTCAAATTAACGACAGGCTTCCACAATGGTCTTTCTAAACTGACTTTAAAACTTTTTTTTTTTAACCCATTTCTCTAGTGCTTGGTTTAATTCCACACGACATAAAAAAATGCATTTAGCAAGATTTTCTGGCAGTCTTTTGGATGTGGGAAACATCTATTACATAATTTCATTGATTGATGAATTGAGTAAATTTTTATTGAATTCCTTATATGTGCTGGAACCTTTATGACAGGGCTGATTTCCCTGGATAAGACTATAATTTCTTTGAGATTTGGTTCTAATTCACTTTTGTCTTTGTATCCCCACATAGCAGGTATATACTAGGGACATAGAAGTTGTTTAAAATATCCTAGATTTATTAATTGATTTATTTTGTGGGTCTGAGTAGGTGAGTGGATTCCCCCACCAGCTTTTTTTTCTTCTTCTATGTATCCTTCCTGAAGTTAGAGAGGACAATATTTATTAATGTAGGGATGCTATTCTTTGGATGAGGGTAGATTTGGGCAAGCTAGTGACATCTCCTATCATTCATTTCAGAATTTTGCTTGAATCCAATCCAACTCACTGAAAGAAGAGACTTTTTTGGTTAATGTGATTTTTCATTATAAAATGGCCCAGAGATAGGCCTCCTCTGGGGAGCGATAGACCATCAGTTATTTGCTTTGTGAAACTTTGGAAAATTGATTTTTAGGGGGTGAGGGTGGTATTGATTGGGCAGGACCTTACATTATGTAAAATATTAAGGGTTTCTTGTTTTGAAGACATAACATGAGCAAGAAGTCTATCCATCAGAATGCTGTCAGCATGAAGGTGATGTCTGTCTAATCAGAGAGGCAGAAGAATTTTAAAAAATATACTTATTAAGTGCAATTGCCTGATAGAAAGTTGTGCGTGGTAATTTAGGTTTTTTAAAATTTATTATTATTATTTTTTTGATATTTGAAGGTTATATGGCTGCGGGGAAAGCCTCACACCTGCTTCATTTGAGATCAAATCTTTCTGAATTGGAGAATTGTGATGCTGACTAGTGTGATATGAAAACAACCAAACCTCAAACTGTCATAAAAAAGAGACGGGGAGATAATCATTGAGATTCTTCCCCCTCTCCCTCCAAGTTAGGGAGCAGTACTGTACAGCAAACACAGGAGACACTTGTAGTTATTATTATGGCTAGCAACAAATTACGAAAGAAAAAAAATAACCACGAGGGATAATTGACTGAAAAACAAATGTCAGTAAAAGTAAACACATTGGAATCTACTGAACCTATTTGCAAAAATGTCAGAGGAGTTGAGTTGTTTTCCTTCCCAATATTTGTGCTGGTATAAAGGGACTGCAGTTTAATTAAATTTCCCCACAGAGACCCGCGTTCCACTAGATGTCACTTTGAGACCTTGCTAAAATGAAGGACAGCATTCTGATTAAAGAAGGCAGAATCTCCTCCTTTGCTGCTTGAGTTCCGAGGCGTTGCCCCTTTCCCCAAAATGCACTCCCCCCCAATTCCAGCCCTTGCTAAATTATCAGCTGTGAAGGACGTAAGGGAACACTGAGCTGGGCTCATTCCTGGCTCTGTCAGTGACCATATGCTTTGAAAAATTCCTTTTAACTCTGTGGGCCTCAGTTTCCTCATCTGCAAAAGAGAGAAGGGGGTTTGGACTGGATGACTTCTCTTTCTTCCAGTTCCATGACACACACACACACACCCATATGCATACATGCACATACATGGGCACATATATACTTATGTGTAGACATGAGCATGTATGCATATGTGTACACATATGTAAGCATGTATGTGCATATGTAATACATAAATAATACGTGCATGCTACTTGAGGCAGCTAAAAGGCTCAGGGGATAGAGCCTGGGCCTGGAGTCAGGAAAACCTGAGTTCAAATCTGAGCTCAGATACTTACTACATGTGTGACCCTGGGCGAGTCACTTAGTCGCTGTTTGCCTTAATCCACTGCAAAAGGAAATGGAAAACCACTTCTTTGCCAAGAAAACCCCACACAGGGCCACGGAGACTCAGACATGATTGAACAACGACAACTCAACGACAGTGCCATGTGGCATGAGGATATATGAAAACGGTACCTGATAAGGGAAAGGGGAGGCCCTTTGGACATTTTAGTAGTAGTAGTAGTAGTAGCAGTAGTAGTAGTAGTAGCAGTAGCAGTAGCAGTAGTAGTAGTAGTAGTAGTAGTAGTAGTAGCAGTAGTAGTAGTAGTAGCAGTAGCAGTAGTAGTAG
>CM053592.1:36896540-36911370 GCA_028646515.1 Pseudochirops corinnae | reverse complement strand
TTCCCTTCCCTTCCCTTCCCTTCCCTTCCCTTCCCTTCCCTTCCCTTCCCTTCCCTTCCCTTCCCTTCCCTTCCCTTCCCTTCCCTTCCCTTCCCTTCCCTTCCCTTCCCTTCCCTTCCCTTCCCTTGCCTTGCCTTGCCTTCCCTTCCCTTGCCTTCCCTTCCCTTGCCTTCCCTTCCCTTTCCTTCTTCCCTTCCCTTGCTTCATAAAAGCTAATTGATGTTAATTGGTTAAAGGAAACTGGGTGTAAGTCCCATTGGCAGAAACACACTTGAAAAGGAGAGCCAGTGTAGAGGAGAGACATTCCTCAAGCTTACCTCCAGAACTCTGAGGGGATGATTTAGCAATCTGACCTGGGATAATGAGCCTGAGAGAGCTTGCTCCATACAGAAGATATGGTACTAAAACTAGATAGGAAACTACCTCTACCAGTGTAGATCGGTACCTGCTCTGCAATTTATAGTCTTAGACAATGGCCTGCGGGCACTTAGAACTTGAATGACTTGCCCATGATCATGGAATCACTATAAGTTAACTGAGAACTGAGTTCTCCCTGAGAACTCCCTGACTACAAGACACACTCTTTTTCCATTACAACACAATGGCTTTGGAAGTACAATTATCAAATGAGGGCCGTGGACATGAGAATGGAACTAAAAAAAAGTCTTCAGTCTTCTACCTATGTTTCAAAGTCATTGTCTACATTTTAAATTAATACATGATTTCTATAGATGCTGTAGAGCCTGTCTTCTTTTCTATATCATGTTTTGCTTTTCACCTTGCTAATGATGCTTACTACATCTTATCTCTGACAAGTCCATTGCTTACAGCTAAGAGGCTACATGTAGAGAAAGCTGGTGATCCGCCAATAGATTTGGAGGTTGCATTAATGTTGGTGTTTCTGTTTTTTGTTTAGGGGAAGTAATATATCACTGTTTTCCTCTCCTGTACTTTTCACTTCCCACCTAATTTTATCTGTGACTTTCTGTGAAAAATAATAGGATTCTTCTCTAAAATAACTGATATGAGGAGAAAATTCTCTCCATATTTCACTTGGAGGAAAAAGGTATGTTGAAGTAACACACTTACAGACCTCTAATAGTAAGGCACAGCATCATGTTTGGATGAGAATTGAAGAGGTTTGCTGGAGAGTTATATTAAACTCTCTGATGAAGTTCAACATTGTTATATTTCTCATAGATTTGATCATTATTTCTTCAGTGAAAAATAACCTTTTTTTTAAAAAAAGAATCAATGATTTGTCAATGAAATGTCATGGAAAAATGCTATAGTTGGATAAGGAAGAAAATGATTTTTTTTTTAAATTGGTGCTACATTGGTGGTTGAATTGAAAATAATATACACTTTATTTTGACCCAGTAGACATATTCAAATTTAGCTTTCTCTCTTTCTGAAAAAGGCACCACCACTATTTCTGAGGTTCATAACCTACATATAATTTTTAATTTCTCATTCTCTCACATTTCAAATGTCCAATTCTGCTAAATCTTACTGTTTCTATCTTCACAACATCACTCACATCAGACCCTTTTCAACCAAAAGTTTCATTTAGTCTACCCCTAATTTGTCGTTCCACTCTAGACATCCAACACACAGCTGCCAAAGTGATTTTCCTAGAGTGTACATAGGACTATATTAATCTTCTATTGGTAACTACAATGGCTCTCCTTTGCAGAATAAAATATAAATTCTGTTTAGCTTTCAAAACCCTTCACAACCTGGTCTCAACTATTTCTCTTGACTCATACATTACTGCATTTTCTGTATTCTGTAATTCAGCCAAACTGACTTTCTCTCACTGTTCCCCAATGCAGAGCAGTCTCTCTTTATTTCTGAGCCTTACACTGGCTCTCCTTTGTGACTGGCATACATTTTTTCCTTGCCTCTGATTTGTAGAATCCTCACTTTCATTCAAGTACTGCCTTCTACATAAGTCCCTTTGTATATCCTTGACTGCTAATGACTTTTCTCCCTAAATACCTTGTATTAATTTCATATTCATTTTGTACATATATTTTCTTTATATGTGTATATATGCATATATACACATATATGTCTGTCTGTCTGTTTATCTATCTATCTATCTATCTATCTATCTATCTATCTATCTATCTATCTATCTATCTATCTATCTGTCTGTCTATCTATACATCTATCTATATCTGTGTGTGTGTGTGTGTGTGTTTCTCCAACAAAATATAAACTCCCTGAGAGTAGGGATTATTTCATGATTTGTACTATTCCTGGGACTTTGGATAGTAGGTTCTTAGTGCTTGTTGATTGATCAATATCCCAGCAAACAACCAGACACTTATCTGAAAAAACAAATGAGAGTGTCTCATGGCATAATTGATCCTGACAGTGTGTTACTTCCCACTTTTGGAAAGTGACACCCTTAACAGAAAAGATATGCACTTTAGTGTCAATAATTTGGACTACCATATTTTATCTGAGCGTTGTGACATATGTTGTTCTTTTATCTGTTTTCTTCTCTCTGCATCTACTCATATGAGGCTCCCCAAAACATTTCCTAAAGTTTACTTTTTTCTGGACCTGTGATTTCATTTGTTTGGGGAACTGATATGGAAAACGCCCTCTGCAGGTAGAGATTGGCAGCACCGTTTGTAACTTAACTGCTGCTTGTATCACTTCGATCAAGATGCTTGGCCACATCTGCTAGGGTCTGGAAGAAGCAGGTCTCCTTTATTCCAAGCCCTCTGAACTCTATGCCTCGTCACCCCGATTATTCTACTTGTTACAGAAGTCTATTTGAATGGACAATGTGCTGTTTTTTCCTTTTTTTTTTTAGTTACAAATACTCCTCTCCTTCTATTTTCTTCCCCAGCTAGCTCCTGAATCACATTATTTTTGCAATTATTAAAATGATAATAGGATCTATTCTAAAATTTGGTCCATGAGAGGAAAAAATTCTAAAGTTGCTACTAGTCTTCAAGTATGATAACATTGAAGTAAAATGATCAACATCTACACATAATGGGTTGAAATGTTATTAGTTTAAGAACCTGCTTACAGCATAAATCAGTGTCTGACATCTTCTTCAGAAAGTAAAGATGGTACTGTCTGACATCATGAAGTAAAATTCATAATGACCAAATTCTTTGTTGTTTTTTATGTTCAAAACTTCAAGCAACTCACAGCCTGAACTTACAGACAAAACTTCATTAAGGGAGCAAAATCACAGGCAAAGGCTACCAGAAAGACCAGATATTGGCATCTATATTGCTTTTCTGTTGGATGTTTTTGCACGATTCTTTCTCTTTCCTTCAAGTTGGGTGAATCTGCTGGATATAGCTCTCTCAATGTGAGAAAGAGCCTAGGGTTCTCATTGAGACTGTTAGTAGTACCCAGTACTGTCTACCCATACAGCTCCTGTCTTGCCTTCTTTATTATGGCAATAAATTAGCATAGAACCTTGCAAACACTTGACATACTTACAGTAGATGATTTATTCTTTTGCTAACTAAGAAGATGGGAGCTAATCAAAGATAATTTTAAATTTCATATGCATTTCCTCAAAACTTTCTTCAAAAGCATCGTCTATCTTTTCCTCCTTTCTGATCATAAAGAAAGCGATATCCTTTTTCCTCACTAAGACAAACCTTTCCACCTGGATTCTTGATCCATTCCTCTTCTGTTTTTAGGACTTAACTTTATCAATTATCCCCTTTCTCTTATACTTTGTTTTCTCTTACAACAAGGTCCTTCTCATCTGCCTATAAATATGCACAGGTTTTTGCAATTCTAAAATAGTTTTATTTTGTCCCTTCTACCGTATTAAACTACCATCCTATTTCTCTCTTTCTCATTCACTGAAAAATCTCCAAAAAAAAAGTCAGTGTTTTTACTACTCTGTCTCTCCTAAGTCTCTTACAATATATATTCTAGTCTCACCAATTGAATATAACTATGATAAAGTCACACAGAACCTCCTTATCACATTACCTTAACAATAGCTCACCAATCTAGTCTTAGACACTTACTAGCTCTGTGACCCTAGGAAAATCACTTACCTTCTGTCTACCTCAATTTCCTCAAATGTAAAATGAAGAAAAAAACCACAGCACCTATCTTGCAGGGTTATGGTGAGGATCAAATGAGAAAATGCTTTTTAAAATATATTATATATCATGTATGTATATATGCACATATATACATACATGATATATAACATATGTAAAAAAAACACTTACTTGGTGCTATATAAACATGCATGATATATAATATATGTAAAAAAGCACTTACTTGGTGCCACATAAATTCTTATTCCTTTTACTTTCTGTCCTCCAATTCATGCCTTCCTCTTGATTCTTACTGTTATCACAGTAGCACATTAAAGACACCAGTAGCTCCCTAATCCCCAGATTCCTCATTCTGCCATGACCTCTTGGAATCATTTGATACTATTGGTCACTCCTCCCTCTTGATAGTCTCACCTCCCTTGCTTTCCTAGATACCATTCTGCTCTGGACTTCTCTAGCTATTCTGTCTCAATGGATACCCCAATCTTCTTCTGGAACATCTAAATTGAGTGTTCTCCTGTGTACTTTCCTTGGACCCATTCTTTTCTCTATAATTTCTCCTTGGTGATCTCATTCACTGATGTACTGTAAATTCCATAAAGACACTGACCATGTCTGCTAAAATAGAAATCTTTCCCAGAACTTAGCACAATACTCTACGGACAGTAGGTGCTTAAGAAATGTTTGTTGAATTGAAAGAACTGACTAGTGAAAAAACTAAATTATATATAAGAAAATCCTGATAAACTCCTATACCATTCAGGCATACAAAAATATTTTAAAAAGGATTTGCTCTGGGATAGTCAGTGTGGCAATAGTGATGGAGTTGAAATCAGGACAGACCTGAGTTCAAATACTACCTCAAATACCTGCTAGTTGGGTGGTGTTAAAGGAAGACTCCCACCTGTAGGTCCAGAAGGGACTCTAAAATGAGCCAGAGTCTGATCACAGATTACAAAAGCATTTATTGTCTAAGAAGAACTTGTAAGGGAGAGAAAAGATTTCAAGGGAGAAGAGAGGGAGGGAGAGAGTTCTCAGCTGCTCAGAAGAGAAGTGGAAAAGGGTAAGATATTAATAGTTTCTAGAGGCTCTCAGGCAGGGAGTGGGGGTTAGGGGAGAAGACATCTGTAGATACAATAAGTCAGGGAGCAAGATGTTTAGAAAGTCCAAAGCAAGGTCTTGAGCCCGCAGCTGCTGCTCAAGGATGTTTCTGAGTTGGTTAAGGTTGACTCTGTGGTTTCTGGCAGCTGGAGGCATCTCCAAATTTGGCTAGTCTTCACTTGCAAAGGATCACTGGTATGTCAAGTAGTTCTGAGCCTCAGAAGTCCTTCTGATTGCCTGGTTGTTGGGTGCCCCCATTGTCCTGCTCCCCATAAAAAAGGAAAATTCCAACATATTCAATGGGTTAGAATATTCCTTACAGAGCCCATGTTAACAGTAGCTCTGTGAAAATCACTTAACCTTTCTGTCCTTCAATTTTCTTTATCTGTAAAATGGGGGAAATGAATAATAATATTCATACTGGTAGTGAGGGAAAAACAAGAATATATATTTAATGATTTGCAAGTCTTAAAAGCATCATACAAATGTCAGTTACTATTAAGTATATGTATACACACATATGAAACATATTTACATATATACATATAGGTATGTAGGTACATATACCTATCTATGTATGTATACACCTATAAGCGAATATATTGTGTTCCACTTGTTTTTCCAAAATGCTATGACAATCTATTTTATAAAACAAACCATGGTCTGTATTTCAGTGAATGAATGAATAAATGAATTAATGAGTCATAAAGCATTTAAGTGCTATTCTAAATTTGGGGGATACAAATAAAAAACGCTAGAAAGTTCCATTATCAAGGAGCTCACACTCCGATTGGAGAGAGACAAGATAAAAAGGATACAGAAGAAAGTTATATTGCAGGAAAAGTCTGGAAATCCTATGCTTGCAGTAGAGAGGAATATGGCAAAGGCACCAGTGGGTCAGATAGCAATGGTGGAGTTCTATGGGGTAGAGAGGCAGGGTAGATGATAAAGTGTAAAGGACCTTGGAAGGAAATGGCAGCAGATGGTAAGTCCTTGGGGGTCCAAAATTCATTGGAAGGAATTGTCTCTTCTAAGCTATTTGAGCATTCAAGCTGCCCAGATGGAGTTTCAGTGCTCTTGTTTGGGGAAGAGATAGAAGGGGGTAGGCAAATGGACAAGGTATTCCCTGATGGTGTGTCTTCCTGCCTACAGACTGTACTGGATTTTATGTATGTGGACTGTTTCGAAGAGCAAAACCATAGCCCAAATGTAGGATTAGTCAGAAATGAGTTCTGATCATGTCTGTGCAACATTTACGGAAGGGTATATGCCTTTAGGACATTTCAAGTTAGATATGTTAATGTTAGATAACATATATACACCTACACGGATGCATAGATATTGTAATACTTTTGACTTCTTGTTAGATACTTAGTAGTACATGTACCAGGAAGGGTTGTGTCGTGGATAGAAATATGGCCTTAGAACGAAGAAGATGAGGGAAGTTTTCAGACCTGCCTCTGCTACATAATGACTGTGTGACCCTCAGTGCTTGTCTAGACAACACTCTAAGCAGTGGATTAGACAGATGCCCTCTGAGGCTCTGTTTAGCTCCAGCTCTAGGAGCCTATTGATCCTTTAAGATAGAGCATCTTTAACTGTGTTTCAATGGCTGAATGATTACAGAGCTTAAAAAATAGAATTCTTGTTAGGTATCAAAGTACCTCTTGCTTTAGAACAATTCTGTAAACTCAAATGAACACTGCCATAGAGTAAGTGGAGTTTCTCTACATACTGTCATCAAATCTTGGTGTAAGACTTGGAGTAAGAATGACTGAAGCCCATACCACAAATTGTCTGCTTAATAACTAATCTAAGTCTGAATCATGTCTATAAAATGTTTATTTTTGACCACGTTTTCTCATACAGAACATGTCTGCACTGCTCAAATCTTCTCAGAAAACAAGCCACACTTGTATCTTATAACCTACCAGAGCAAGAAATGCTAAAGCATTTTGGGGAAAATCATTTTCTGGACAACTCATTTTATATTTAGGTCATGATATCCACAATTGCTTAGTGTACTCATTTATGAATGTAGCTTGCCTTGTAAACTTGATGAAAGAGATAAAAAATCAGTAACAGCTCTGTACCCTTTGAAAGCTGGCACAAAGCATTTTTACCACTTCGTATTTTGTGGCAGACTCATTCTCTAGTTACTGAGGATTGGAGGGAGCGTCATGGAAAAGATGTAGGCACATGATGCCAAATATATCTTCATAGCCCTGAATGACCTCTTTGTCCTCTGCATGGATGATATCACTTGGAACAACGCATTTAATTCAATAAGATTTTATTAAGCACCTACTGTGTGCTCTGAATTGCAATAGGTCAGAGATAAAGTAGTCCTTGCCCTCAAGGAGCTTACATTCTGAAAGGGGGATATGGGGGTTAAATAAAGCTTAAGAGTTTTTGAAACTATTTCTTTTCTTCTAAGCTTCCCATTGACCATTTTAAAATGTCTCCATTTTCTGAGAATAGGAAAGAAGCCCCTGGATGGGAGTCAGATATCTAGGGAAAAAAAACAACACTCTTGACAAATGGAGTTTTTCATGACTACCCCCTTTTCTGCTCCCAGTTATATCCATTCCAAGGATGCCATGCTTAGGCTTTGGAGGCCAGTGAGTCCCAGGAGCTGGAAAAGTCATGAGAAGAATGAACAGGGTTAGCAGATAGCAACAAAGAGGCTAGCAGATATTCTAGAAATATTTCTCTAATTCCATCTGGTACCATCATTTATTTAATGTGTCTGTAAATTCAGAAAATTTCCACTTTCATCTTGGACTCATTCTATTCTTTCTATATGCCCTTAGCTCGGGAGGTGGGGAAGGGGAAGGAGTAGCATTTTACTGATATTTCTGGATAGGAAAGGGAGAGGAAAAAAAAAGGGATACTTCTATTCCCATACCTCTTAAAGTAGAATTCTGAATTAGGAGAGCTTTAGAATCAGATGCTTATAGCAGAATTTCCTGTCTGATGTGGTCATTCCTCCAGACGAATCATCTTTTCTTTTTGTGACAAAGGAATTATTTCAGTACAATCACATTAATATTCAGCAACCTGCATTTTGTCCCTACTTTGGTAGAGCCAGAAAGGCTAATGGGGCAACTAAGTTGGTAGTGGTGGGCACCATTAACACTAAGATTTCTTATATGATCATTAGGAAGAATCAGCAAGTGGGCAAACATAGGGCAAAGCCTTGCTTTAATTATTTAAGATGGCATTTCGTTGTAACTTCAAGTTAGATCAGGACACTGCTTTAAAATCAAGCTATTATCTACTAGATGTCCCAAGTTTTAATTAACATGGAGTGAATGGGACTTTATCTTATGGTGCCTGATGAAGGTGGGCATGCTTCCTTTCTGGGGATTCCTATTCTTTCCTATGGTAACCACTCTCCTATTCCCTTCCCTGTAGTCCTTTACTACCACAGACTACAGCCTCATCCACTCAGTCCTGTTACTACCATATGCCTTTTGTGGGCTCCTCCTGCCCCATCTCCCAACAAGGTGAAGACCAGGCTCCCTGAGAGACATAATGCCCTCTGATGTGATCACATGGATGCATAATACTTTCTCCCCTCGGTCTCTACTGATTACTATACACCACCCAGCTCCAATTATTTTTCCCCCCAGGTGAAAAATTATTAGTCATAACAAGTTTTTATATCTTTTTAGGGACTTTTTAGTTTTTGTGTGAAAGACATTTTCTCTCTCTGTCTCTGTATCTCTCTGTGTCTCTCTCTGTCTCTCTCTCCCCTCTGTGACTCTCTGTCTTACTTCAAAATTACTTTCCTGAAAATATCCTTCCTTTCCATCCCCTTAAGGCTGCACCTGGAGTTTAGAGCTGAGCTGGTCAAAAATACAGTTCTGATTGTCTAAATATCTCTGCTTTTCCTCATCTATGAGTGAGTAATACAGAAACTGGGTCCCTCTCCTTTCTTTTCTTGTTCTTTCCTCTCTGATCCATTTGCCTTAGTACTTTGGGATCATCTCTTTCTTCAAAATATACTCCACGCATTGCCCCCTTACTTCTCTCTTCTCCAAGATTCTCAGCTTTCTGGAAATGTACACAACAGAGCCTGGAGGCACTTTGTAGTTCCCTGGGGGTAATAGACCTAACCTATTTTTTTCAATTATTCCGTAATAATCCTTCTCTATTTCTCATAGATCCAAGCCACACCATGTTTGCTTCTTCTAGCTTTAGTATGGGTTGAGAAGGGAAGCTGGAGGAATTGTAGTATCTCAACACAAGTGCCCCTAGTCTATTCAGTATAAGCCCCAAACAGGAGTTTAAGAATATATTTGTTTATCATTGTTGTTATTTAGTCATTTCATTTGTGATCAATTATTTGTGACCCCATTTGGAGTTTTTCTTGGCAAAGATCTTGAAGTGGTTTGCCAGTTCCTTCTCCAGCCCATTTTACAGATGATGAAACAGAGGCAAATAGGGTTTTAGGTGACTTGCCCAGAGTCACACAGTTAGTAAGTGTCTGAGGCTGGATTTGAACTCAGGAAGATGAATCTATCTACTCTACCCACTTCTCCACCTAGCTCCCCTTCAGTTATCATTAGGAACCCTTAAATTGCTAATATAAAGTTTAAAAAATGGAAAGAGAAAGAAAGAAGGTTGGATTTGGAGTCAGTGAGCATTAGACTCAGGAGTGGAAAGGACATTAGCAGTCAGTTAGTAATAGGATAGGTCTGGATGAGAACTTAGAGGCCATCAAGTCCAATCTTCCCATTTCACAGATGAGGAAACTGAGAGAGGCTCAGGGAACTGAAGGCATTTGCTCAAAGTCACACAGGTAGGAAGAAACAGAGGCAAGATTTGAATTTAGATTGCCTGAATCTAGTCAAAACTTTATGCTTCATTTCATACTTGAAGTTAGAGGAATTAAGTTCAAATTCCAACCCCCTCCACTAGCCGCCATTGCCCCCACCCCATTATCAATGTCATATCGAACAAGTGATTTAACTTTTTTGGACCTAAGTCTCCTCATCTGTAAAATAAGGGGGGTGGTGGTGGAGGGCTGAATTACTTCTCCTTTCCAGCTCTAAAGCTATGATGATTCTATGAAAACATTCTGTTTTCATTATATGTGTATAAATACATATATATGTGTACATACACACACATACATATACACACATATTTACATATGTCTGTATATGTACATATAATTTGTATGTATAGTGTATATATAATATATGTGTATATATAATGTGGTGTACATACACATACATATATGAAATAGTGGCACAAATTTAAATCCTGGACATTCCTAAATGTTGCAAAAATTTCGATCATATAGTTTGTGAAGAAGAGGTTATTACATACCCTGTGGAATTCCAAAGTCCATAGTTTCATTTGAAAAAAAAAGGAGAAATACGAAAAAGAAAGAATTCATTAGGTATTGGAAAAATGAGACTAACCCTGGGAGAGAGAACAGCTATTTAAATAGCTCCGGGTTTTGGTAAGTGCCTGAAGATGGCGCTATTTGCAAAGTTTTGACAGCATATGAATGCCTTCCTCTGTGTTGCTCCTTGGCACACTGCTGTCTTTTTTTCCCTCTCTCTCCTTCCTTAACTTATCTTACTTCCAGGTTAATTTGTTTGATATTCTCCTTGAAATGCAAACTCAGACTGCATGTTCATAGATGCAACATTTCAGAGAGGACTCTGTAAATGAAACACATTAATTCAGGAGAACACAAAGCCATACATCTTTGACTGTCATATTTCTGAGTGCCATGGTTCTAATTTCTTCCCTAAAGTACACTTCTGGCCTGTATTTAACGCTTACTCTTCACACAATGCTTTATTTCATGCCTCCCAAATATCTTTATTTTTGGTCATAATGATTACAATCCATCCTGTTACAAGCATGTTGAAACCCTCCCATTAACTACTCATGTTTCCATCTTTTCCATTTAACCATTTTCATCCTTTTTACTTTGTGTTTTTGTAGATACGTGATCACTCATGCAAAGAAAATAGGGCTCTTAGATGTAGATTAATGATGCTTTAGGATTGTATTTGTGAGCAGAAACAAACAGACAAACAGGCTTCATTTTATTCAGTTGTATATTTAAAGTAAAGGAGCTATGTCAGAAGTGTGAAATGCTCCATTGAAGTCTTGATTCTGTATGAAGTCACAACCTCTCTGGGCCCCAGGCAACTCTCAGAGAGTTCAAATTACAGAGAAGGTGCTAATGTCTTTGGTAGATGGAGTTTTTTCATCTGGGAGTTCCCTCTACAAGATGAAATCATAGCCCTAGTTCCTACCATTCACCAGTATCCATCCTAACTTGATACAAAGAATTTGGACAAATTCCCTAACATTTACAATCTAGGTTACAGATTGAACAGTATTTTTTTAAGTGAAACTTTATTAATTTGACAAAACAAGTCAGAGATTTAGAGCCAAAAGAAATTTTAGAGATTATTCCCTCCCATTCCCTCATATTATAATTGAAACTGAGGTCAAGAAAGGTTAAGTCTTGCCCAAAATCATACAGGTATTAAATTTTAGAGCTAGGATTTGAACCTAGGTCCTCTGACTACAAATCAGGAGTTTTTCCCTTTGTATCAGTTACAGTTAAAATATTTAATTTTTAAGTTAATACCTTATTTTTGCTTGTTTATAATTGTCTAAGTATGTTTTTAGTCTAAACATTCCTTATTTATTTACATGTTTCTATATAATTCTATTTTATAAACCTTGTGAAATTTTTAGATATGAGATTTTTTTAGACGTAGATTGCAATTTGAGTGCTCAAGAAAACGTTCTTCTTTTTTTTAAGATTTTATGTATTTAGGATGCATCTTAGAACTTTAAAAGGTTCTAAACATGAAAAAAAATCTTGCATTACTCTTTTTCTGAATTTTACTCAAATAGGGCTGCTGGCAATTACTGGAAGGTAGTAAGTCGGCTAATCATTTGGGAACTTAGAAGATTTCTGAAGAATAAGGTTCAGTGTTTAACTTAAGAGGTACTGCTTGTAAAATTTGAGTCATATGAAACCGCAAGAGAGGTATTCTTCAATGTGGGAAAAAAAAAAACACCCACACCCAATTCAACCAATTTCTTATTAAATCATTACGTGTCCGTTTAATTAAGATGTTCTAATCAAGCTTCAGGGATGATATCGTAAGAATTAATCTTACCAACATTTCTGGTTATGAGCAAGCTGTCTGTTCATTTTTTTATTTAAGGTTTTAAAGAGCACTGCATAAATAATACAGAATGACATCTATAGCTCCATCTAATTATCAAACTGAAATCCTAAAGCTTTACCATCTTAAAACAAAAACAAATGCATAAACAAACCTTGGGGAGTATATTTTGGCAGAGTAGTTTACTACAGCTTTGGAATATTTATTTAAATACTTATACTTTGACCTGAATTTATTTATTTATTTGAGGATGAAATTTGGTTTGGAACAATTTAACTGCAATGACATAATTTAAAAAGAGACAATAAAAAATGATTAAATATCATTAAGGTAAATGTAAAAAATCCCCAATGTTCTAATGTTTACGTGTGTGTGTATGTGTGTGTGTGTGCATGTAATGTATAAGTCCCTCCTAAGAACTGTTATGATGGAGATATAATTATATTGAAAAAATAGTAAGAATTCTGTTTCATCAATGTATAAAAACTCTACATTAAAACATTCACCATGAAATCTCCAACTTTTTGATTCTAACATTACTGCCTCAGTGTCTCTGTCTTTTCTGTCTCTCTCTACCCATTTCTCTCATACTTTCTCTCTCCTCTGCCTCCCCTTATCTATTTCAGCACCTACATCTTCTGTTTCTGTTCGTCTCTGTCTCAGCACCTCTGTGTCTTCTCTATGGCTCTCTGTTTCCATCTGTCTGTTTTTCTTTCAATTTATATTGAATAACAAGTTCAGAAATTGAGTAATGAATATTTGGAATTTTTATGATATGCTAAAAACAACAAAAATGCTCAACATCTTTGAAAAAAATTAATCATTCTTTCTCCTTCATTATTAGGGCTATGACCCCATCTTAAGAATTTTCATATATTAATGACATCAAAGTTTCATTGAAGAGAGTGAGAGTATGGTCCAGGGGAAAGATTAGCCTTGGAATCAGAAGATCTGGGTTCAAATTCTGCCTATGTAATTTACTACCTGTATGCCCTTAGCTTTGCTGGGCCATAGCTTCCTATCTACAAGATGAGGGAATTGGACAAGGTGGATGCTCAGATATCTTCCCTGTGGTCCCATTATTAGCATTTGTATTATCCCTAGAAAGATGTTCAGCACCAAAAAGACTTTTACATCAATTGTCTTCCTTTATAGGTTTCCACATTCCAGGTCCACTAACCCAAAATAATCCGCCCTCCCCAAATGTCCATAAAAAGATCCCAGAGTACATATAGGAAGGGAATAAGGGGAATAAGTATATAGCATTTACTATGTGCTAGTCTTAATAGGCACTCTGCTAAGTGCTTTTTGCAAATGTCATCTCATTTGATCCTTATAACAATTCTTCAAGATAGGTGCTATTAGAATGCAGAAGTAAAGTGACTTGTCCAAGGTCACATAGCTAGTTAGTATCTGAGGTCACATTTGAACTCAAGTCTTCCTGTCTCCAGGTCCAGTGCTCTAGCCATTGCCCCAAGATCTCGTCTGTACATGGGACATGGGAAACTCTGAGGAGAAGCTTTGCACTTGGAATCTCTTTCTCCTTTATCACAACAGAATCTGCACATGGCCTTCCCAGAATGATAATTCTCCTTCCCAGTTTCCCTTTGGGTACTTAGTTTTGATTTTGTAGTTGGGAATCTTTTTAATGAAAAATATATATGTTGTTAATTTTATTAGTTTGGGGAGAAATGCATCCAAAATTTTTTATACACAAACTCCCAGTAAAGACTAAGAATACTTAGGGTAGCTAGGTGGCACAGTGAATAGAGCCTGGGCCTGAAATCAGGAGGACCTGAGTTCAAATCCAGTCTCAGACACTTAACACTTACTAGCTGTGTGACCTTGTGCAAGTCACTTAACCCCAATTGCCCTACCTTCCCCCCTCCAAAAAAAAAAAAAAGACTAAGGATATTACTCCATTACTCCAAAATTAGGGAATCCATTCTGTTACATAAACCCAGATTCTCGAGATTGAATCTTGTAAATAGGTCATTCACTATTGCCTGAATTTTTTTTTTAACCTGGATCCTACAGAATTTGGAATCACATAGAGAGAGATTCCTTTTAATGCCTGTAACCCACAGTGAGGATGAAGACTCTTGCACCTGCTCAATGCATTCCTATTCATATGTTTAAAGTGAGGGGCTCGTACAGTTTTGGAAACCTCTATAGTTAGCTTCAAGGCCATATGCTTGACATCCTAAAAAGCTCAGGTTTTGTTTCCCCTTTATACCTTATGTTTGCCTTTCAATGATGGTTGTTTTATTTAGAATCTGATCAAACATAGAGAAGTTTCTATTTAAAAAAGGAAAAACATTGACTTGTAGTCTTCATGTATCAGTCAACACAGAAAATTGACAGGATTAATAGGGGGAGGGCAGTGAGTGTGGTCACAGATATTTATGAATGAATGAAAACATACAGGTGAAGGGAAGGCCCACTGGGTTTTATTCTTTTAGTGATGGGGGATCTTTTTTTTTTTTTTTT
>CM053592.1:36862425-36896040 GCA_028646515.1 Pseudochirops corinnae | reverse complement strand
TAAATCATTACTATCCATTGGGGGTATAATTCCAATTGTATTCAGCTCATTTATTTTCATGGTTTTGATTATTGCCCATGTGTTGATGATTCTTAAATCTATACTTCCTTCTCCCTCCCAATCTCTCACCTAAGCTCAATCTCCTTTCTCCTACTGTCTGCTTGGAATTATTCCAACTACCACCTCCAACAGAACATGTTGAAACTTCAAATTACCCTATTTAACCACAAATGTACTACTCCTCTTTATTTTCCTCTTTCTATCAATGACACCAGTCACTTGCAGTGGGGAGTCATGGCATCATCTTTGACTCACTTGTCTCCTTCATTCCATCTCACATACCCAGTTAGTCACTAAATCTTCTTGTTTCTTCCTTTGAAACATCTCTTTAATTCTTTTCCTATTGGTACCTATTTTGACCTTACTAATTGTTCAGATGCTCATATCACACACCTGGATTAATGCAGTATCTTTCTTTTGGGACTTTAATGTCTTTTGTCCCATTCCACAAATCATAAGCAGGCTTTTAAAATAGCTAATTCTTTTGTGTTTCTTATCAATGAAAATAACCATAAGGATTCTTTATTGTTTCCTGAACCAAATGTAAACTTTGCTAGACCACGTAGTCCAATGACCATTCTGGTATTTGAGACAGAAGACCTAGCTTTTGAAGCATCCCTCTAACTCTTACTATGTATGTAACCTTAGGCAAGTTACTAATTTGTCTTGATTTCCCCATCTGCAAAATGAGTGAATTTATACAAAATAACTTCTGAGGTCCTGTCTAGCTCAGGATCAACTATTCCAAATCTCTTGCCTTCTCCAAGTCTCAATTTCTTTATCTTTATGAATTCCAGCCCAAGTGACTGATGTCATTGATAGAAAGAGGAAAATAAAATAGATTTGTGGTTAAATGGAGTAATTTGAAGTTTCAACATGTTCTGTTGGAGGTGGTAGTTGGAATGATTCCAAGTAGACATAGGAGAAAGGAGATTGATTTTAGGTGAGAGATTGGGAGGAAGAAGGGGATATAGATTTAAGAACCATTAGCATATGGATAATAATCAAATGGACAAGATGACCTCTGAGTTCTCTTCTAATTTCAGTCAAGAACCATTTACCAAGTACCTACTATGTACTCTTACTAAGTGCCGTGACCCTGCAATCTATGATCCTATCATCCCTAAGTCACTTCCTTTTTTTCTGGGTCTCAACTTCTTCATATATAAAAGTTGGACTAGATTGTCTCTAAGGTCCCTATGGTCTTTTTTTTTTGCCTTATCCAGTCCTCTTATCTATCACCACTCTCAGCGTTTTAGTTTTCCTTTTTATGTTTTTTCCCTTTAGAATGTAAACTCCTTGAGGCCAAGGATGGTGATATTTATAATTGTAGTGCCTAGTACATAGTAAGCACTTAATCAATGTTTCATCAGCATCATCATCATCATCATCATCATCATCATCATTGTCATCATCATCTTCATCTGATCTGATCATCATCCCTCTGATTCTGTGACCTTCTAAAGATGCTTAACAATTTGTAACAAGCAGCATGCTTTAATGGAAAGAGAACTGGCCTGAATTAAGACGATGAAAAAACAACAATAACAAGTATTTACCTGAAGTAAATAAGATCCAATACCCAGCCCTGCTACTGACTTCTGTATGAATCTAGAATAGACTTTAAAACTATGGCCCCAAATTTCCTCATCTCTGAGATAACGGGCTAAACTGGACAATAGTTCACATTTGTATTGCCTTTCTAGGATTCTTAAACATTTTTCTTGCAGCAACTCTAAGAAGAAGGCAGCATCAACAATATTACATCCCAGGGTAAAGTTGAGGAAATGGAAACTCCTAGAGCTAAGTGACTTCCTCAGTATCATATGGTTAATAAGAATTGAAGATGTGATTCAAACCCAGGGAACCACTGAGTTTCACTACAGATTCAGCATGCTTTCCACTCCAGCCCTACACTGCCCTCCAATTCCAACATTCAGCTCTAGGTTGTCTATCCAACCTTATTTTCTACTCCTCTTCACCATGAAATCTCTATTCCAGCCAGTCAGAGTCCTCACTATCTTTGCTGACATAGAATTATAGGATCATAGTTTTAGAGCTAAGAGGGACACCAGAAGTTCATTGAGTCCAACTTTCTAATGAAACTGAGGCCTGGGGAGTTTGTGACTTCCTAAGCTTACACAGCTAGTCAGTGGCAGAAATTGGATTTGAACCTAGGACCTCTCAGTCAACATCTAACAGACTTCATAATGTACCATACTCTCCACCTCACCTTTTGCAATTGGGGAGAATGGGCTCCATCATCAATGTCAAATTTGGTCCATCCTTTAAGGATCAGCTCAAATCTTCTTGTCATGTATTACTTTAGTTCCTTTTGAAGACTTTCTCTGAGAGTTGGTCAGTCAGTCAAGCATTAATAGGTGTTTGTTAAGTGCTTATTATGTGTCAGGTTAAGGGTTTCTCTGAATTCCTCTAGCACTTGCTACACAATTCAGAGCTCAAGTGTGTACTATAATTAGATCCATGACTAGTGTGGGGCAAAAGGGGTAAGATGTCAATGTCTAGCTGGGGTGTATTTCTTTGGGTGGGAGATGGCTTTCTTTGTCCGCGGAATGGCAAACTTCTTGTACATGCCTTATCTCTCCAAACACAATGCAAAGTCTCTGATGGAAACCCCATGTCTGTTATTGACATCTAGCATGGTACTGTGGGAAGAACTTTGGACTTTGAAGTTAGGAGACACTTGAGGCAATTATTAATTTGCAACTGACCTTTAGAAAATCTCTCCCTTCTCTCTTCTTTCCATGTACTTGGAGACCACTTTAGTTTAGGTGTTCAATCTTCACTGGTTTTCACCAGTCTCTTTATTTATCTCCTTGCCCTAAGGCTATCCCCACCCCTGTCCATCCCACACTCTGCTGCCAAAGGAATTTTTCTTAAGCTCAGATCTAACCACCTAAGTCCCTTACTCAATCTGCTCTGGGGGCTTCCTATTGTTTCTAGAATAAAATCTACATTTTTTCACTTAGCTTTGAAAGCCCTGTGCAACCTAGCCTCAACTTACTTTTCCACCCTCATTGTACCCCACACTCTGAAATTTAGTCAAATTGGTCTTCTCTCAGTTCATCATATACGTCCCTCCATTTCCCTCCTTTTTGCCTTCGTACTGGCCTTTTCACATACTTGAAATGTAATCCTTCCTTACCTCTAACTTGTATAGTCCCTCTATACCTTTAAGACACAGCTGGGAACATCTGTCTGTAGCCTTCACGATCCCCACAGCTGTTAGTGGCTTTCCTCTTAAATAAACTTGTATTTAATTACTTCGTACTTATTAACTTTATATCCATGCTTTATCTGTTTTATATGTCCTTGTGTCCCTCGTTAGAATGTAAACTTCCTATGTGTAAATCTTGTTTCACATTCTTTATATTTCCCGGTGACTAAAACCATCTTTGTGCATAATATTTAATAATTATGTGCATAATATTTATAATTAAAAATAATTAATAAATACTTATTTATCAACTGATTGTGGATAAATTACTTAACCTCTTTGATCCTAAGTTTCCTCATGTGTAATATGAGGGTTACAACAAAATTCACAGGACTATTGTGGGATTCAAATGAAATAATGTATGTAAAATACCTGTTGGGGCTGCTAGGCAGTGCAGAGGATAGAGTGCTGCACCCAGAGTCAGGAAGACTTATCTTCATGAGTTCAAATTCAACCTCAGACACTTACTAGTTGGGTGACCCAGGGCAAATGATCTAACTTTGCCTCAGTTTCTTTATCTGTAAAATGAGCTGGAGAAGGAAATGGCAAACCACTCTAGCATCTTTGCCAAGAAAACACCACATGGGGTCATGAAAAATTGGACATGACTGAAACAACTTAAAAACAACAAAATGCTTTTAAACTTTAAAGCATAGATGCGACTATGAATATAGTATGTATCTGAATTTATTATCTCCCACAATTCCTGGATCCATAATAGATTGCCAATAAATACCTATTGATTGATTAATTGTTTTGTTATTTGGAAGCAAGTTAGAAGTTGGTTAGAGTTTTATTTTCATAGACCCTGACTTCATAGGTTAAATAACTTTACAGAAAAATGGTTGTGCAAAAATCTTTAATTAAAAGTTTTATTTAAAATGATTGCAATATGACAACCTCAAATGCCTAACTCACTTGCCTGCAGCCCATTCAATTAATCAACCAATCATCCAGCCAACAAACATTTATTAAGTCCTACTATGTTTGTACCATGTACCATGGGGAAGCAAGGGCAAAACTGAGGTGTTCTTTGCCTTCAAGAAGCTTAAATGTAGCAGAGAAGTGAAGAAGGATGAAGCCTGAGAAAAGGCTATTGGATTTAGCAATAGAAATCACTGATAATATCGAAGAAAGTTCCCTCTTAGGGATGGAATCCAGATCACAAAAGGCTGAGACATGAATGGGTGGGGAAAGAGCAGAGGCTTTAATTAAAGACTTTTCTTTCTGTAATTATAAAGATACCTATTATAGTGTGTCTTTGGATGCATTTATATGTAGTGTGAAGAATTTAAAAATTAGTTAATTAATTAACCCTTTATTTTTACATCACAGTTATTTGTGGATATTAATGTCTTTTGTCATAGGACTTCCTACTGTAACAAGAAAATGATAAGCAAAATCAATTTGCAAATGCTGGAGTCTGTTAGTATATTCCATACTTTGAGCCACCTATTTCTCTACCTACAAGAGGGATGTACTTTTTCATCCTTTTGGGGGGGCCAAAGTTGATCATTACAATTTCTCAGCATTCAGGTAAGTATGTGTTCTAGCTCTTGTTTGGGCTACGTTTTTATTGGTCAAGTTTGAGCTTAGCTGCTTTTCGGGATGCTGTTTAATCAAATACTGACTTTAAGTATTATAGTGAGCAAGGATGTTAGAGTCAGAAAAAGGTAGAAGAGAGGTAGGGAAGGAGAGGCAGTTTAAGGAGATGATACTTGTGTCTACTTAGGATCATTGGATCTTAGAAGTTGAATTAGAAGGAGTTTGGAGATCATATAATACAGCTTTCTTATTTTAGAGATAAGAAACCTGAGGTCCACAGTGACCTACTTAAGATAACTTAGGTAGCAAGTGGCTTATCATAGCCCTTTTGTTCATTACTTTAAACTCACTAGCAATTTACGAAAATATTTCAAAAAATAGAACAAGACCATTGCAATTTTATTTTAAAGGAAGGAGACAATTCAAACTCTGAAAAAGGAATAGCTAGATTCAGTGCTGTTTTACATTTTTTTTTTGCTTTTTTTTTTTTGGAGTGGGGAAGGCAGGGCAATTGGGGTTAAGTTACTTGCCCAAGGTCACATGGCTAGTGTTAAGTGTCTGAGGTTGGATTTGAACTGAGGTCCTCTTAACTCCAGGGCCAGTGCTCTATTCACTGCACCACCTAGCCACCCCAGTTTTACACTTTAAAAATTAATTTATAAACAACATATATGATTTTGAAAATCATGGATGTTCTGGCAGAGTATATCCCTAAGCCTCACAGAATACTCTTCTACTTGTTCATCACAAGTATCCCATTATTACTAGAATAGGATTCTCCTTTTATCATATGATAAATGTTATTTAAAAAAAAATCTTAAAACCTTTACTAAATATGACTGTGTTAAGTAACAAACATATTTCTTTGGGATAATGGGGAAAAATTGTCCATTATCAAAAATGTGGCATGCTATATGCATCTAAATATAAAACACATCCATTTGAACTTTCTGCTGTTTCATTACAGACTCTATCTATAGACATGGCAGGGCTTTAAAATAAATACTAACAAAATTTGGGCTTTCAAAGGTTTTTATTACTTTGCAACTTTTCAATGAAATACAGATGAAATTTTCAGATGATTGTTGGCTAAAGATAACATTCTCTTCAGGTATAATTTTCCTTTGGAAATTCTAACCTTTCTCCACCTTAAGAAAATCCTTATTTTATTTTTAAGTTCACCTGAAATTCACAGGCTCTTGTCGAATTGGAAAATTTTTAAATAATTCAATCAGTGTATTTTATCTGAATTCTGGTTCCACCCAGGTTGAGTGGGTGCAGGCAAAATGAGTACTGGTCACAGAGAGTTACACAGTTTTCTGTGATTCATATCTCAGAGCCACAGAGATGAAGTTTAGAGGGAAACCACTCCTATGTGAATGTCAGATCTCTCCTTCATAGACAATTGTTTTTCAGTAAATAGGATTTTTAAAAATTGGACCACACCTCTTGGAAAAACTAAAAACATGTCATGCCATGACAGGCAGCATCTCCAATCTTGTTCATTCACAGCTTTGCTAACCACTGTCATCATGAAGAAACCAGGGTCAATTTTCATCTTATTCCTTCTGTTTCTGTGCCTTTACCCTTCCTCGCTAAGTTTTTATTCAAATTCTTAGAATTTGGTAAATGAAATTGTGCATGATTGACCAAGTTGTCCTGGAATGATTGCTGAAAGGCATGGATGGCATTCCTAACCCATTGGTTCCCTCGGTAAAGAAAAGAACACAATTATTCTTGTCTGGAATCTGTAAAGGACTCCTGGGGGAGTAGAGGCCATAGATATATTCAAAGAGAATGTTAAAGATGTTTATGCTTCAGTCCATCCCTTCAGTGATGAGAGGGAACAGTAATCATTTTAATTGACCAAACTCTCCGAGTTTTCTTATTTGAATATAGCGCAAAAGAATGGGCCAAGGCAATGTACTAGCAGAAAACAATTTGATTCAAAGTAGTGTAATGAGGGTTTAAATCATTGGCTTGTAGATGGACTTCAAAAGCCATCATTTTGCTGATGGGGAAATTGAATCTTAGGGTGATGAGTGATTTGTCTGAAGTGATGAGATGGGATTTGAACTCAAATCTTCTGACTCAAAACCAAGTTTTCTTTCTGCTACATGTTGTCATTTTGATTGTTTTTCAGGTACAGACTCATGGATCACAACAGCATAATATAATGGAAGCCACCCTGGTACTGAAATTGGAAGAAAACCATGTGAATCCAATCTCTAATGATTACTACCTACGGGACTTTAAATAAGTCATTTAATCTCTTGGACTCTTTTTCAGAAAATGAGACATTGTAGGAGAATCTCTGAATTCTCTTCTGGCTGAATGATTCTCTAGCTTAAGATTTAGAGATAAAAGGGATCTTAGAGGCCATCTATTCCAATTCCCTTATTTTACAAGTAACAAGAAACAGTACTAGAGATGTTTTTGTTTCTTTCTTTGGGGAAAGGGATAGGGCAACTGGGGTTAAGTGACTTGCCCAAGGTCACACAGTTAAGAGTTAAGTGTCTGAGGCTGGATTTGAACTCAGATCCTTCTGACTCCAGGGCCAGTGTTCTATTCACTGCACCACCTAGCCACTCTAGTACTAGAGATATTAAATAACTTGCCCAAGATTACACAGGTATTTAATGGCAGACCCAAGAAGTGAATCCAGATCCTTTGATTCCAAGTCAACATCAGTAGATTCTTCATGCTGCTCTTTCAACCTTGGGGGTCTAATGTCTATTGGTAAGACATTACAAATATCTACAAATATCTTTTACACTATCACTTTAAAGTTGTTTTTTTCCCCCTCTTTCTTATAGTCTTTTAAAAGTATCCTCTTTGTACTTTCCAAGACTCCTTTACGATGAAGCTCTTGGTGCCTACCCCTCCTCCAACAATATGATTTTTGAATGATAGGAACTGTTTTTTAGGGCTTGTGTAGGGACCTCAACAAATTCTCAATTTCTTTATTCAGGTGTTAATGTGGTTTTTCAACTTGCTAAACTTTACCAGAGAGAATTACTCTACATTGTAATTTAAAATAATCCACCAGGAAAGATTGCTGAGGCATTATTAAATGAGGGGAGAATAATTAGTTGTTATTCTCTCCTACTGAATTATGACAATTGGAATAACAAAAAAATGGAATAAAACCTCTTTGTTTGGTCATGTTATTAAAATATTATAATGACTTAAATTTTCCTTCTATCCATTCTCAGCCCAAATCTCACTGCTGAAATCATTCTAGTTTTCAAATCTTGCTTTCAACCCAATGAATTATAGGATTCTATAATCACCAAAGAGATGTAGAAAACTTCATGCACTGCCTCCAACTGCTTCACATGTACTTTATATATTATGTGTCTCTCTTCATAGAATGTACGCCTCCCCCCACATCATGGTGACCATTTCAGTTTTACCTTCATATCCCTCGCACTTGGTATAGGGCTTTTATAGAATAAGTGGGCTCTTAATAAATACTTATTGACTCATTATTTGCCTGGTTAGTTTTAAAAAAAAGTAATGGGAAAAAGAAAGAAAATTTGGGTGCTATTGAATAAGGAGTAAGAAATAAAAATAGCATTATGAGAGAAAAGAATAGTATTTCGAAGGTGGTGAATCTTTTCAAGGGCAAAAAGGAAAAAGGTCCACTCTTCCTTTTTATGACTTAAAGCTCCCAGACATGAAAAGGGGGAATACTTGGATCCAGGTAATGGAATCTGCAAAATTTAATCAGTTACAATGGAAATGGCAAACCCCAGTTGGACATGACTGAACCCACTGAGTAAGAACAACAACGACAAAGGAATTCAGGGTAAGCAGTAACTACAGAACTATGGCAATTACAAAAAAAAAAAAATAATTATTGTTTTTGATTACTGCCAAATTTGTATATGGTAATTATTTTCAATTTATTCCTTTCATCTGCTTCAAAACAAGCCTGATTATTGTATCTGGTAAAATTTGATAGGGTGTTTTTTTTCCTCTTTTTTCCCTCTTCCCATGATGCATGGGTTCTTCTTCCCTCCTCCTACCTAATCTTTAGTCTCTCATGGTGAGACTATGCAAAGCCTCAGAGGAGGAGGGAAGATGGGAGTATCACCCCAATACAACAGGTAGAAAAGATTAAAACGCAAATGAGGGCTATCAATTTTTTCCCAATCTAGCCTGTGAATCTAGTTTGTATTTGATAAGAAGGTAGAAGCAGCCTCTGCGGTGGTTTTCCCCTGTTGCTGTGACAGGTCACCATTTCTAATCTGAGGGTCACCGCCAAGTTCCCTCTTTAGTAATTGCTTGTGTTGACATCTGTCTCGACCTTTATTTACTTTGGCCTTTCAGACTGGAGGTCACGAAAGCAAAAGGAGATAGAAGTCTCATAAAATGTGATGATGATTAAGGGAGGAGAATGGCATCCCTTTGGACCTATGTATGAATATATGTATAAAGAGTGGAGGCGTTTTAACTCTTTAATACCATCCCAAGTACAAACACTTTTAGGTTTGGAGCTGACTCCAGAAACATTTTTAAATGACTTTTTTTTTTTAAATGGGTGTAATAATCATCAGAAATGACAAAAGCTAGTTGTGGTTGAAACTTATTCCAAAACAAGTAGCAACAATCTCCCTGAATTAGTCAGCACAGATCCTTTAGGAAACTAGAATCATAAATACTCTGTTACACAAATGGAAAGTTTTAATTCTGGAATTCATTAGATCTTTGCAAACTAAGATTTTAATATTTGCTTGAGTAGCATAGGCCAGTCATTTACTGTAGTAAGAGTAAAAGATCACGATTAATTTAAAACAAATATATAATCACTTTCTAAATTTGGGTATATAGATGGATACTTAAGGGCAGCTAAGTGGTGCAGTGGATAGAGCACTGGGCTTGGAATCAGGAAGACTCATATTTATGAGGCCAAATCTGGCCTCAGATACTTACTAGCTGTGTGACCCTGGGCAAGTCACGTAACCCTGTTTGCCTCAGTTTCTCCCTTTTCAAAATGAGCTAGAGAAGGAAATGGAAAACCCCTCCTGTATCTCTGCCAAGAAAACCCCAAATGGGGTCACAGAGATTCAGATACAACTGACAAATGACTTAACAGCAAAAGGATGTTTCATTAAGTCACTAACTTTGCTGAGGGGGAAATCTTTCCCTCCCTCTTTGTCCCTCCACCCCCCAGTAAATAATTTTGTGGAAGAACTTAAATTTTGCTTTTATACAGTTTGCTCAGGATTGTGAATTTTGTCTTTTTCTATAGGTGTGACCTTGGGTTTTCTTTTCAGGGGGCACTCCTTCCTGACTAAGTAATTCTAGAACATTACTACTAGAGATATAGAGGCGAATCTTGGGAAGAATCTTCTGAGCAGATGTTCGTCCCTTCACTGAGGCACAGAATCATAAATTTGCAGTTGGAAGGGATCTCAGAGGTCAAGACCACATCTGACAGTATTTTCTATATTCTATACTTGTTATCTATGGAAAAGATCACCAGCTGGGAGAGAGATTTTTGAGGAAGATGAGGATCAAAGAATTAATGTTAAGTAGATCATTTAGATAATAAATCACTGAGGAGAAATTGGACCTAAGCTTTCTGACTCTGATTCCACCACTTTTACCACTGTAATATGCCTGCAAGAAGAGAGGTTTTATTTTAACATTTTCCCATGTCACTTTATACGTTTTTTTTCCATGTTCACAAATGATGTGTGATAAATTTTGTCTTTTGTGAAAACACAAAAAAGATTTTGAATGGAAAAAAATATTTCACTAAGTTGAAATTTAGGATTTAAAAAAAATTAGGTTGTTTTTCTTTTTATTGTTTCTTTTTCATTGAGAATATCGATTCGTGGTTGAACATTGAGGAACCACTTCTGGACTTGGTGGGTGGGTAGGTACAGATTTATATTCATTTCCTTTCCCTAAAAGGGGCCTCTGCTCTAGACCAAGGCATGTAGTACAGATAAGATAAGATTCAGTCTTGGGGAACTGAGGAATTAAACTCCCTTTTCTTCTACTCTTTGGCTAATTCTTTTCCTTATTGTGATGCCTTGGGGAGAAATTGTTTAAGACTTAGGTTTTGGCTCACAGTTAGTATTTCCTTTAGAAGAGCATAAAGTCACCGAGTATACAATATGAATCAGGTATGGGTCAGATATTTATTTCCTACATCCAGAAAAAATGTAAAAGAAGCAAAAGACATGAGTTGACAGAATGACAAAATAGGATTCAATCACTTAGCTTATAACTATATTTACAATCTAGAGGCTGATACCTCATTGAAACATAAAGCAGATTTACAGATAATTAAATTGAGAACACGTTCGTGAGGGCTTCCATGCCTAAGGACTGTGCTTGGAATCCAGCTTTACCAGGCATGGGTAAGAGGTCATCTAATCCAACTGCATCCCCTAACATACATACTTTTTACACGTGGTGATGCCAAGGACCAGAAAAAAATATAGTTTTTGTATTGTACAGACAATAAAGATTGTACAGATAATAATTGTACAATAAAGATTGTACAGATAATAAAGCAGCAAATTCTTCCACCTCAAACTATCTTTTATTCATTTGTCCATGCACATCTACTGCAGTAGAATGCAAGTTCCTTGGGGGCAGAAATTGTTTCATGTTAGTTTTTGTAATGTTAGTGCCTTGCACATGCTAAGTTCTTAACATATGTTTGTTGCATTGGTTTTCTTTTCTCTTAATAAAATTTCCTCTTGATATAAAATGTTATACATTTTCAATAACAAATGTGTACATGATGGTATGGTTGAGGAAGGGTTGGTTAGGTGGTCTTGAACTACTTGGCTATATAGTGGAGAGCTATTCCTAGGGATATGGTGGGGGAAGAGGTAAGTTCCCATGGGCATTTCTTACCAAAGCACTATAGCTGAATTACATCGCACCTCCCAAATTTTCATATATAGTGAATGATCAAAATGCAATGAAGTAGAAAAGATCACTGGATTTGGAGACCTGGACTCAAATCTTGACTCTAGCACTATGTAACCTTGAACAATAACTCCCTCTTCGGGACTCCTTTTATTTTTTTTTTTTTATTTTTGCTTTTTGGAGGGGGAAAGGCAATTGGGGTTAAGTGACTTGCCCAAGGTCACACGGCTAGTAAGTGTTAAGTGTTTGAGGTCAGATTTGAACTCAGGTCCTCTTGACTCCAGGGCTGGTGCTCTATATACTGTACCACCTAGCCACCCCTAGAACTCTATAAAGTGAGAGGTTGTACAACAGTAAACCAAACAGATTGTAAATTTTCTTCCAGGTCCAAGTCTATGACCCTATGATCCACTCTTTTTAGCATTTTTTAGCTAACAACAACATTGTTTTTAGCATTGCCAACAACAAGGCTAGTGTAGGTGATGGAATTCTAGTTGAGCTCTTTAAAATCCTAAAAGATGATGCTTATGCTGTCAAATATCCTGGCATGGGATATATGCACTCAATATACCAGCAAATTTCAAAAACTCAACATTGGTCACTGGATTGGAAAAGATCAGCTTATGTCCCAATCCTAAAGAAGGGCAATGCCAAGGAATGTTTAAATTACTGAATGATTCTACTTATTTCACATGCCAGCAAGGTTATGCTTAAGATTCTGCAGGCTAGACTTTAGCAACATGTGAAGCAAGAATTACCAGAAGAGTAGGCTGGTTTTTGAAGAGGCAGAGGAACCAGAGACCAAATTGCAAACACTTGCTCAATTGTGGAGAAGCAGGGGAATTCCAGAAAAATATCTAGTTCTGATTCATTGACTACCTACACAAAAGCCTTTCACTGTATGGATCATAACAAAATGTGGCAAGTCCACAAAGAGATGGGAGTAACAGATCATCTTATTTGACTCCTGAAGAGCATGTATGGGGACCAAAAAACAACAGTTTGAACTGAGCATGGAACAACTGATTGGTTTAATTATTGGAAAAAGAAGTATCGCAAGGTTGTATTATCTTATTTATTTAAATTATATGCAGAATATATCATGTGAAATACCAGGCTAGATGAATCAAAAGCTGAAATTAAGGTTGCCAGGAAGAATATAAAAAATCTCAGGTATACATCTGATACTACGCTGAAGGCAGAAAATGGTGACAAATTAAGAAACCTTTTTATGACAGTGAAAAGAGGAGAATGTAAAAGCTATCTTGAAGGTTAACAAAAAAAACCATTAAGATCTTGGCAACTGGTCCCATCACTTCCTGGCAAATAAAAGGGAAGAAATGGAAGCAGTGTCAGATTTTATATTCTTGGGCTCAAAGATCGTTGCCGATGGCAACTTCAATTATAAAATTAAAAGACACTTGCTCCTTGAAAGAAACACCATGGCAAATCTGTAGTGATATCACCTTGCTGACAAAGGTCTGTATAGTCAGTAGAAAGGTATTGCTATGAAAGCTGGATTGTAAGGAAAGCTGAATGCTACAGAATTGACACTTTGGAATTATGGTGCTGGAGAAGACTTTGTGAAAGTCTCTTGGAAAGCAAGAACATCAAATCAGTCAATACTTAAATTAATTCAGGCTATTTACTGGAAGGTCACATACTGAGGCCAAAGCGTAAATACTTTGACCACATAATGAGAAGATAGGGCTCATTAGAAAAGACTCTGATGTTCAGAAAGATTGAAGGCAAAAAGCAAAAGGGACAGCAGAGAATGATATAGATAGTGTTATGGAAACAATGAACATAAGCCTGGATAGGCTTTGAGGGATAGTGAAGGACAGAAGGGCCTGGAGTGCTATGGTCCATGGCGTCATGAAGAGTTGGACACAACTGACCAACAAACAGCAACAAAATTCTGTTTTTGGAAAATATTATTTCATAAAGTCATGATGAGAATACAAATCTCACCTAGAGAATATTATGAGTTTTACAAAGTAATATTTATTAAGGGATCACATTATTAAAGGTATTCTAAATTGTGTTCTCAGAAGCAATGTGACATAGTGAATAAAAAGCTGGACATAATTCCAGGAAAACCCGAATTTAAATCCTATCTCTGACTCATACTGGCTATGTGACTTGGGCAAGTCACTTACTCTCTTAGTACTCTAGGCAACACTCTAAGAACAAAAGTTGCAGAGAAATTGTCAACTTTCATTAGTAACTGGAATTTCCTCATTTGGCAGTTTGCTATACCGATGGCATCACAGGTACCTATCTCTACGAATATAATTCACCATAAATCACCATAGGGAAAAACATCAGAGATTATCATAACAAACGCTTACAAATATGATTGATCCTCAAATCTTATTGGTCAGTCCTGGTCTTCCAAGAATATTTTAGGGATTTAGAGTTAGCTTCCTTTTAGTCCTTGTCTCTCTCTTTAAGACAGCACAATTTCTTCTATATTTCATCCTTTAGTCAACACAGATGTTATCTCAGAGATAAGGTTCAGGTTGACAGATTGAGATTGCAAAGCTATAGATGTTTCAGCCCTCCTAAGATTCATATCCCAGAATTCCAGAATCTCAGAGCTGGAAGGAATTATGGTGAATGTCCAGTCTCAGAAGCAACACTGATATTTGTCCTTCTCTCTGATCTTGGGGCTTCCAAAGACAGTGGTGATATTCTAGTATCATAGAGTAGTGGAATGTAGATTCTGTAAATTAAACACCTATGGCATCTACATCATTTAGTAAGATCTTAGTGACATGAGGTACAATTTTCCCATAGCTTCTATAAATGTAGAAGAGTAGAATGAACAAATCTCGACTTTCACTTGTGGCTCTAAGAAGCTATAGTGTACTCAGTGGCCACAACCTAGTAAAAACCATCTTTGCATATGGCTAAACCAGGTTGAAGGTAACCAACAGGCATCAAACCCATAAGTGATATAGAGGGATGTCTACCCCAAGTATATGAAAATTTCCCTTGGCACAATAGACAGGTGAGAATAATTTGTTCCAGTGACCATGAAGGCAGTTGAAGCAGGCACTGTAGTGTGTGTAGAGCTTGGTCAGAGTCTGAAGATGACAACATCATCCACTACAGCCTGGGCCATTGCCAGTCATCTTGACTTTTGCTTTGCCACTGAACTTTAATGACTCTGGAAAAGAGAGTTAGTCTGATACCATTGTATGACTTCTCACTTACATTCAATTCATGTGCAAGTCATGACCTCACCCTGTAATGTCATTGATCCTCTTCGAAAATGAAGGACAAACAACAACAAGTATGTCAACAGTTGGCAGCAGGAGATATTCAAACATCCTTTGAATGTTAATTGCATTTTCCTCTACAACTGATCATTTTAATGAAAGTTATACATACTCAAGGTGATCAGTTATTCAATTTCCTTTTGTCAAATACAAAGACTTCAAGTATGAGGCGTATTCCCAGTGAGTGTTGGTCACATCCACTGATAATGTAGATGAATAACATTACTCAGACAATGAAAGGAACCAGAAAACCAAATATGAGCCAGAAGTCTAAAAGTAAGTAATTGAAGGACTGAATTTCAAAAGCAATCTCATTTTGTTGTCATCTATACACAGATAAAAAGGAAGAAATGTTAAAAAAAACCCAAAACAATATGTCTTCAAAGATCAATGGCCACCACTAGGAAAAGGAAGCTTGAGTGACTTAGTAGACTAGCAACTAGCTAGGTATACAGAATAGCAAAAAGGCAAACAATATGGAAAGAGAAACAGCATGGACTTAACTTTGTACTTTTCCTCATTTTATATTCTTTAATTTGGAACACATAACAGGAGACTGCAAAATGGGGGAGAAACTAGGTAATTTATCCGCTGTTTTGTCTCTAAGTTGTCAACATCCAGTTAGATATCCTGTCCCCTTCCTTTTCTCTCCCCTAGCTCCAATTTACAGTTGGATTACTTTGGGAACTGTATAGACATGAGTTCGAGAATCTTTAGATGATTTTCTCTGTAAAAGGAGAGTCTGGGTGGCTTAATGTGGTAAGTAAAATGCTTTGTAAGCTATATATCAAGTCTCTTCCCGATGCCTTCTTTATGTATCCGGCAAAATGATTTTTCCCAAAATGCAATTCTGACCATGTCCTTTCCCTCTTCAATAAGTTCCAGTGGCTCCCTATTATGTCTATTCCCTCTTATTCCCTCTTCATTCATTGTGCCATCTATTTACCTATACTTCACTAGGATGGTCACCAAAAAGCAAACTTTGTTTCTGTAACCATACTATTACTATGGCTATTGTTTTAATTATACTCATCTTATGTTTCTCATTTTTTATTTTGACACTTAGAAAAGATCATGAGACAGGTCACTAACTTGTTATTATGCTTTCATGCCTAATGGTCGGCCCATTGTTGGTCAGGAAAATAAAATGATTGCTTCTTGCAACTGGGAAAAAAAGCAATAAGATATGAACTTATCTTCTGTAGGTTCACTGAAAATATCTTTATTGTCAACACATACTATTACCATTATTTAGAACAATAGATTGGGAGTTAGGAGACTTGGATGCTGACTATGTGGCCTTGTACAAACTGTTTCACCTCTTTGGTTCTCAGTTTCCCTAGGTGTAAAATAAAGAGACAGATGATTAGGTGCTCTCTGAGATTTCTCCAGCTCAATTTTTTAAATGGAATTTTAATATATTTGTAGCTTGACTGACAAGAAAATCCTTACTGATCTTTGATTTAACAGTGAAATCTACAAATGTGCCAGATAGCCCATCTTTACTTTGCACTTGCATTCTTGCAAGGAGTTGATTGGGTGAGACAGATGGCAGTGAGAAAGGACTGTTGCCAATTCTGTTCTTTTGTGATGAAATAAAACAGTTAGACCCTTTCATGTCCTCCAAACTTGAACAATGCTTCTCTATAGACCATCCCTCGGTGTTCTCTATAGTCTTCTGGTGGGGCAGCCTGAGCCCCTTTGAGAATGATTGAAAAGCATATGGGTTAAAGTTAGGGGAAGCATATGTTCTGAATGTAATTTGACCCATTGTACATCACAATCCAGAATGTCACAACTCAGCATTGTGTCCCAGTTTGGTCAAATCTCTTGAATTTGGACAAAAAGTTAACTTTTCCAAACACTAAAAAAAGTGTGTTGAAAGTTTTAGAATATTTTTATTGTAGATTTTTTTCCAGGGTTTAACTTGATACAAGATCATTGGTGTGAAATTGACCTTGGAAAGACATTCTACTTAGAGAGATTATAGAAACTTTGATGGCAACTGGTTGTGGAAGAGAATAAATATTTTAAAATTTATTTTTGTCAATTAACAAAAATGGATTTTCTCTTCTTTCTCCTTTTCAGTAGGATGGGAGGAGAAGGGAGAGAGAAAGAGAAAACCTTTGTAACAAACATGCATAGTCAAGCAAACATTCCTGTATTGGCCATACCCAAAAGAAAATGTCTCATTTTGCACCGTTTTGGATTTATTTATTCAATGTAGATGCAAAATATTATTTCCTACACCCATAATTGAAAATAGGGCCTTCCTATATACAACAAAAATCATAGGTATGGAAGGGTCAAGGCATTTTATCCAGACATTAAAATATGTAGCAATTTGGCTATAGCAATGGGTACAAGGAAAAGAGTATTGGCTGTGAAGTCGGAGGACCTAGGTTCAAATACCACTCTGTTGGGACCTTAGTCAACAAGTCATTAAACCTCCTAGAGCCTCAGCTATATTGTCTCTGTAAAAAGGATTTGGATTTGATGGCCTCTGAGGTCTCTTCCAGCTATAATCTTAGGATCCTTTGGTCCATGTGTCAGAGCGGTGGAATTGAAGACTAAAAAATGGTGATTTAGTTATTCTTAGAAACATAGGCTAATAATTTGTTTTTGCCCGTAGACATAATCCAAATCTATTTTTCAGCATGTAGGCTGCATGATAAGTGGAAGAAAGACCATTATGAACATGGAGTATTAAAAAGAGCCTTAATGCAAAGGCTTCTGGTAAGAAGAGGTGGCATATATAATAGCACGATGCAGTGGAAAGAACACTGACCCTTCATTCAGAGGGCCTGGGTTTGAATCCTACCTCTGACACTCATGACCTGTGTGATATTGGGCATAATTGAGATAGCTAGGTGGTCTAGTGGATAGAGGGCTTCACTTGGAGTCAGGAAGACCCCAATTCAGATGTGGCCTCACAAACTTATTCTCTTGTAACACTAGGCAAATCACTTTACCTTCTCAGTCTCAATTTCCTCATCTGTAGAATGGGCATAATTAATAAGACCTACCTCCCAGAGTCGTTGTGAACATCAAATGAGGTAATATTTGTAAAGCAATTCACAAACCTTAAAATGCTATATAAATGCAAGTTTTTAAAAAGGCCCTTTACCTTCCTGATTCTTTGTATTCTCCCCCATAAAATGGGAAGGAACAAACTGGATGGGTTCTTGAATTCTTTCTAGTGTTAGTGCTATGATCCTAGGATGATATCAGAGGAAGCAAACATTCAAGAAAGACTCTCCTGAAATTATTTCTGTTGGAAAAATCTAAAATTGGCCTGTGGTGACAAAACAGAGAAGCAACATGGAATCTTGGAAGAAGCATTGAACTGAGTTCAAGTTTCAGGTTCAGCACGCTGTGGTGGGTTTAAAACTGCACAAGAATATCAGGACTTAACTAACTTAATCAAAAGTAAAAGCAGCTTTCCTGATTCCAAGATTCCTGCATGTTGGGAAGCCAGTCCAGTGAAAGTGAAAGTACTTTTATGAAATAGAGCAGTGCAGGAGAAAGCTGACAAAAAGGGTATTGATCACCATGTCCTTGTGTAGGACAGCCATGCAACTCTCCAGACACAGGCTTTTTTTGATGCCAAAATATGTGATTATCATTCTCAGGTTGGGTATTTCACTTGCCTCTACACACGTCTCCAAGTCTGAGGGGAGAGGATGCCCTAGTTTGAGGGGCATCCTCTATGCATTCTAGGATAATGGTGGTTGTTGTCTGGACATCACATGATAACTTAAGATAAATCATAACTACTGTCTAGATGATTGCTAAGTGTTTTAAAATTCAAGGCATGATGTCACATGAGTTAACTTGATCTCTTTCTATTCTATATATCAATTTCCAAGATCTGAGGCCATGAGCCTTATGTCACTTGTGTGTGTGTATGTGTGTGTGTGTGTGTGTGTGTGTGTGTGTGAGGGGATAGAGCTTAATATAATCCTCACATTTACTTGTGTACTGTGCAGCCCTGGGCAAATCTCTTTCATTCTCTAGAATTCAATTTATGTATTTGTGAAATGAATGGTGACTCTAGAATCTGTAAGACATTGATAGACATGGACAATGCCAAATAGTGGAAAAATTCTAGATAGTTTCTGAGGAAATAAGTTCAATACCATATCTCCTGTTTATTTGTGTGACCATGGGTTGACAAGTCACAAAAATTTCTTTGGTCCAATATATTTTCATCTGAAAAATGAGGGCGTCAGACTAGCCATTTTTGGAATTTTGAGTATATCTGGGTTAGTACTGTGAGACAATCAGGGAAAAAGATAATATCTCTATGTGAATTACTCAAATGATAATAGCCATATGAAATAATAATTTGTTGTTCAGTTGTTTTCAGTTATGTCTGAGTCTGTGTGACCCCATTTGGGGTTTTCTTGGCAAAGATCCTGGTGTGATTCGCCATTTCCTTCTCCAGCTCATTTGACAGATGCGGAAGCTGAGGCAAACAGGGTAAGTGACTTACTCAGGGTCACACAACTTTTGTGTCTTCCCATAGTTTTCCCCTCCTACTTCTGATGGATATCATTGTGCTTGAAAGCTTGGGAACCATTGGTTCAGATGAGCTCTAAGATCCCTCCCATCTATAAAGTTCAGTGATTCCTTGGTTTCTTTTGAATCATTCACGATCTACTGCAGCTGTAGTAAGTCTCATCTTGCCAGTAGATGTCGCTGTGTAACACCAAATGTAATCTGGCTGGCAATTCCTTGGGTTTGAAGTCTGAGCTGATGTAAGATGAATTGGATCCCTACTTTATGAATAATGCAAAGATGAAATTCTGCTGGTTGAGTTGAGTTTGCTTAAAATGAAGAGCTCTTTGAATATCCTTGTATACAAAATCCCAAGTCCACAGTGATTGCTTTCAGCCCGACATTTTGGCCATCCACCTCGTTTTTAAAGCATTGTCTCCGAGTTCCCCTTGGATGCCCCGTAAATAGATTTGGCCCTGGATTCTGGAAAACTGTGAGTGTGGAACACACATTAAGGTAGGCCTTGCTAAACTGGAAAGGCTTTGATAATGTGCCAGTGATGGATCATCTATGCTGTTTGAAGACTTGTCTGGCTACATTTGAAAAGGCTGAGCAGCGTAGAGTAGACCATCATCAGGTTAATGAATTATTTTCTGACCTTGGCAACTCTTTCCTAAAGCATGGCAAAACTGTGATCTCCATCCATGGAGATGAAATGATAGAACCTTGAAGTAAATCTTGGAGCAAGTCCATTAAGTCTCATCTTACCTTTCCCTATCACAATAGTCACTACCATTATCATCAAAAAGGTACTAAATATCCAGATGGCTCATGGGCATCATGTTGATTTCTGTGGTATTTGGTTTGTGTAATAAGGAAAAACCCAAACCAAACATGTTTTTCATTTTCAAATGGCTTGCAAAGTATCTAAAAGCAAGAAAAGTTAATCATATCATTTACCCAAGAGTTATTTGCTTTTGAATAGTGGGTAAGAGTACTAGACATAGTCAGTCATCTAACATTTTTAAAGCATAGTCTTAAGTCCCCACAGTCCCCATGGAGTTTTCCCTTTGGAAGCCCAAAGTTCAAATCCCACCTCAGACACTTACTAACTATAGGACCCTGAGCAAGTCACTTTGAATTATGTCAGTCAATTTTCTTGTCAATAAAACAGGCATAATAGAGGCAGCTAGGTGGTGTAGTGAATAGAGCTCTGGTCTTGGAGTCATGAGGACCTGAGTTCAAATCTGGCCTCAGACACTTAACACTTACTAGCTGTGTGAGCTTGGGCAAGTCACTTAACCTCAATTGCCTTGCCTTCCCTCCTCCCCCTCAAAAAAATAGGCATAATAGGCCACTCAAATGAGATAACACATATAGGGAACCTTTGCAAACTTTAAAGTGTTACATAAAATCTAGCAATTATTATTACAATTTTAAAAAATTATTGTTAAAATATGAAATATTGATATGAGTGAAAGGTTTTTGAAGGTTTTTGTATCATTACTTAGAGGCAGAGTACAATTTTCCATCATTGGAGTTTTCAGAATATATAAGAAATAATGTGGAATACTATGGAGAAAAAAAACAAACTCAGAACAAAGCATGACCTCCACCCCAGTCCAAACCTCAGCTAAGAAGGAACTTACAATGACTCCTTTGCTGACTTGAAGGGAAATTCTTTTGCAGTGAAGTCTGTTTCCTCAGGGAGGATGATGATGATGTATCTTAATTTTATGTTTCTCTGAAAATTTAATCAACTGAGACTTTGTTCTCTGAGGTAAAATTTGGCACAGAGTCTTGCAAATGAGACTCATTTTTATCCCTTGTATATAGTAGCTTTTTTCTGTACTGCTGTGTCATCTTTCATTTCTATCCTGATGCAAAACTAGGCTGATTCTAAGAATATGCCAATTTTGGTAATAACATTGTCTTTCAACAAATGAAACTTTCTTCTATCTTTTCTTTTCCAAAATCATATAATTAAAAGCATTAAGTACAGTTTAGGGATTTGGTTAAGTCACCTTTAAGTTAGTGAAAACAAGATAAATGGCCATCCATAATCTCAGCAATGAGTCGCGGACTTTGGCACTCAACAAGAATCCTCCTACTGACAATCCTTCCAGGGTATTAATGCATTATGTGGTCCCAATCAGAAGCATTTTAAAGACTTTACCAGAGTTTTGATGTAAACTTGCTAAAAGACCTTAGGTTTACAAAGCAACCTCAACTAGTTATAACAAGCTATACTTAGTGTTAAAATCATCTTCTAGAGAGAAGCTGTGTTTTTAGCACTGACAGTTTATACATTTTAAAGAAGTGATAAGTAGAATTTCCAATTCAAATACACTTTTCAAAGTTAGGATTTAAGACTACATTCAATATTTTCCCTTCCCATATCTTTATACGAGTAAAGAAGTGAAAAGGGGGCTTTAGCCTGTTCATATAAAGGCCAATGTACAGACTCCGTTCTTGGCGTAAAAGGAAACTTATCTCTCTCCCTGCCCCAATTTTCTTTCTCTTTTAAAAATTATTCTTTTTTTATTGTTGACATCATTTTACAGACAACCTATCCCATTATTTAAAACAATTTTTTTCAGTTATTATATCATGGTAGAGATATAAAGTCAGATTAATTTTAGATAGTTAAAAGAAAATCATTCTTGAGACATCCAGTGGGAAATAGGGGTACATGACCTCCACAGTCTAAGAAAGTTCTCGTGGGTTTTAGGGTTAGTAGGAAATTGCTGACCTCTCTATGCTTCTTTTAAAATATTGAAAATTGGGACGGTTAGGTGGCTCAGTGAATAGAGCACCAGCCCTGGAGTCAGGAAGACCTGAGTTCAAATGTGACCTCAGACACCTAACAGTTACTAGTCGTGTGACCTTGGGCAAGTCACTTAACCCCAACTGCTCAGCCTTCCCCTCTCCAAAAAGCAAAAATAAAATAAAATATTAAAAATTACTGGCTCATAGAAGTGGTGACTTGTTTACAACAAGATGAAAGAAAACTATTCCAAAATCAAAAGAAAAAATATAGTCGTTGAAACAAAATCTGTGTTTCAAGAGTCAAAAGATCTAACTTGTAGTCTAGTCATGCTGCATTCAATAGCTTCCTGTGTCACTTCCCTGAGCCTCTGTTTCTCCATTTGTAAAATGAGAGTGCTGAAACTAGATTATGTCAAAGGTCCTTGTTTCCCTTCTCTAGCAGTTGGATTTTATCATATTTTTAATAAGGAAGTATGAAGAGTTTAGATCATAATTTAAGAATTAGAAACTATGGCTAATTTACTTAATTGTGAAAGTAGGTAAATCTGAGAAGGAAGTACAATCAAATTAACATCATAGAATGAGAAGAACTTAGAAGAATGGAGAATTATTGAATGTTGCTATCATTTTGTCAAATGCCTAGCAGAATGGTCATTTGGAGGGCAAAAGGCTGGTGGGCACAATCACTTTTAAAAAATTACTTAGACATGCAAATGTTGCTTATTAGTATACATTATTTGAATTAGGTTTGTTTTCTTCCAGAGGCAGCTTGAGAGAGTGAAGAGAAAACTGGCCTTCAGCACAAGAAGACCCAGGTTCAAGGCCTGCGTCGGAAACATACTAAACCCCTTGGTGCTTGAGATATTTTTCTAGGCATGTGATTTATGGAGGAGGTATCAGTTTATGTCAGGAGAAGTTAACTCATTGGGATTTCCTTATACCAATGAAAATCAAAAGTGTGATTTTCTCTTCAGCTCCCATTTTTTCCTGTGTGTGTGTGCGTGTGCATGCACACAATCCTTTTTACCCTCTAGGAATTCAAGGAATAAATTTCCCAGCAAACATGAATACAGTGCTCTCTAGCTTGTGGTTTTTCCATAAATATCCTTCAATTTATGTCTAACCAGAGCATGGATCCTAGAGGAAGTACCTCTATTTGTAAACCTGGCAGAATGAGCAAAAGCCAAATGACTAAACTGGAAGACAATGTGAGTCCCTGGACTTTTAAAAATTAATTTTCCATGGAAATGAAAACAGTAATATAGAGCTATAACCAGAAAATGTGATCTTATCATATGTCGAATATCATGAAACAATGTATAGGAGATTAAAAAGCCCAGAATGAGTAGTGAGGTCCCTTTTGGTGAATTCTGAAGTGAATTCTGAAGAAATTCTGAAGAATTTGGTGAAGAATCCTAGCATCTTATCCAAGGAAATACAAAGTAACCAAAATGCTGAATAAGAATAGATGAAAAAAATAAAGACATTTTAAACAAAATAATGGATTTGGGGGAAGAATTACTGGATGTGTCAATATTTCAAAAAGTTTCATGGGACATCACTGTGTTGACATGTAATCAATCAGCCAACAAGCATTTATTAAAGGCCTACTCTGTGCCAGGCACTATGATAAGTGCTAGGGATACAAGAAAGGCAAAAACATGGTCCTTATAGTCAAGATAACTCACATTCAAACAAAGGAGACAACATATTTTAAAAAAAATAATTTTTGTGACTTTTTATGACCAAATTAGCAGTTAATCACTTAATATGGAACCTCTGTAGGTTTAGATAGTTTGGTTTTCCATAATAGGCCTGTATTCAAAGACTTTCTTGCTTAGAAGGCCTTTTACTTCAAGGATATGTCCATCAAGAATATAAGTTCAACTGCACACCATGATTGGACATCAGAGGAAAATCAGACTAGAGGAATTATTCAGATAATTTTCAATTTTATTTTACCTTTGAATACATGGCCTAAGAAAAATTCCATTCCTTAATTTTTTATTTCTTTCTCCTTCCTTCTTCAGATAAACTACTTCATTGTAAAAATTAATTTACCTCCACAAATGGTTGTCTAGGTTATTGACCACATATGGGCAACCAATGTTTTTGGTGGGTGGATTAGAGTTTGATGCCTGTTATGGGAATCTGAAGATCTTCCCTGCCCCAGGGCCCTTTTCTTAAGTGGCTTAAGTGACTCTGAGAATCTTCCCTGATTTGAAAGTGTACTCTGCCCCCTAATAGGCTGAATGTGGTCACGTGGAGCCTGTGGCGCCAGGCTTGTTTTTCAGGAATGCCCGTGCCTTGTAGCTTTGTGATTGGGCAGTGGGTCCAGAGGGCTGTGACATTCTCTGAGCCAGGAGAAGGTTTTGCTTTGGGGCTCACTTTGAGAAGAGTTGTGTGATTTGGCCAGAAGAGACTCTGGGCAGCCTTTGAACCCCCCCAGCTGTGAAAAACCCAGATGTTGGTAACTGACTAGGTAACTGATGTAATGCTCAGACGCTGGAAGCCGTCTGCTGATCTGTTTTTCTGTTTGTTTGTAACTTCTGTTTGTATTCTCTGAAGTTCAGGGTGCTGACTTTTCCCCCTGAACTAGTTAAATGATATGCTTGATTAAAGTGAGATTGTTAACCCATTTTGAGTTGCTTTTCTTTAGAAAAGCAGATCTAAGAACCTGAGCTAGCAGCCACCCTGGGTATGTCAAAGGAGATTGTAGGAAGTTAGTCTCAAGTTAATGAGTGTTTATTAAGCATTTACTATATGCTAGACAATGTGCTAAGCACTGAGGATACAAAAAAAGGGGAAAAAAACAGCCCTTGCCCTCAGGAAGCTTATATTTTAAATGGAAAGGGGGGAGGGCAATATGTCAATGACCACATAGGCAACACACACATACACACATACATATGTGTGTATGTATACACCTATACACACACACACACATGTACATACACACATATATCTGAGAAGGGAAGGAATTAGAAAGAGGAAGATGTAAGATTTAGATAGATATGCTGCCACAATGCTTACATCCTTTTAGGGGGTCAAAACACCAACCCAGATAACACTTTTATATAACATTAAACGATAAGTACACCAGAGTGTTAAACAAAGTATTGTGGATCCAAAGGAAAAGGTCATTAATAACCAGGGCAATTAAGGAATACATGGAGGAAACATCATTTGAGTTTTAAAGATTGGGTAGGAATTCGATAACTGAAGAAGCACAAAGAAAGTATACAAAGCAAAGAACATAAGAAAAATCCTGGAGGTAGGTTAGTGCGTGACACCTTTAGGGAACAAGGGACAGATTGGTTGCAATAGAATATCCTCCATTCCCCCATTTTCCTCAGCAAAGTCATAACTAATAAACAATACATCAGAGTTATCCGGCTCCAGTATCTTTTGCAATGTTGTAATTATCACAGGGCATTTTCTAGTTATTTGAATTGGAAGAAGTCATAGGAGAGCCTGACACTCCCCAACCTAGGTCTCCAATATAGAAATGTTTCCTCATAGGTCATGGAATTGAAGGGGCAATTTTCATTATTGAGTATGGTGGGATCCTTTTGATTGACTAGTTTGAGGAAGATGATTTCCTAGTCCTATAATGGAAGATTTAGCTCATTCCAAACTGACTACATGTCAGATGTTCCCATATAAATAATAAAATGCACCAATTTCAGGGAGCTGAGATTGACTGACTGAAGACATATGACCTACTATGATTGCACATAGAAGTTGCATGGCCTAGTGGATAGATAGAGTTCTGGGCCTGGAGCCAAGAAGATCTGGGTTCAAATCTTGTCTCTGACACCTTCTAACTATATGACTCTAGGAAAGTTATTTAACTTCATAGTTTCTCTATGCTAAAAGAAAGGTAGAATAACTTGTCATGCTTAAATGAATCAGCCTATGTTTTGCCCACACATTAAAACTTTCTTCAACTTTAAGTCATCAAGAAAAAAATAAAACAAAGTCAAAAGAATGAAAAGTAGAAAATATGAAATATTGTGAAAAAACTGACCTTAAAAATAGATTGAGGAGAGATAAATTAAGAATCACTGGACTACCTGAAAGCTATCATCAAAAACAGAGGCCAGATATCATATTTCAAGAAATTATCAAGGAAAAACACCCTGATATCTTAAAACCAGAAAGTAAAGCAGAAATTGAAATAATATAACAATCATTTCCTGAAAGAGATTCCAAAATGAAAACTTCCAGAAATATTATAGTCAAATTCCAGAGCTCCCAGGTCAAAGGAAAAATACTGCAAGTATCCAGAAAGAAACTATTCAAATAACATGAAGTCACAGTCAGATTTAGTAAGTAGCTCCCACTTTAAAGGAGGAGGGGGCTTGGAATATGATATTCTGGAAGGCAAATGAGTTAAGATTACAACCATGAATAACCTATCTGACAAAACTTCAGGGGAAAAATAGATATTTAATGAAAAAGAGGACTTTCAAGCATTCCTGATCAAAAGACTAGAACTGAATAGAAAATTTGATGTTCAAACACAAGACTAAAGAGAAGCATAAAATGATATACATTAAAGAAAAATTATAAAAGGCTAAATAAGGTTAAACTGTTTAGAATGCTGTATGGAAGATGATATTTATCTATATGTATATTATGTATATATCTTAGGAGTTATATATGTGTATATATATTTCTGTGTGTATACGCACACATACACACACACAATAAAATAACTAAGAAAGAAGTTAAGGAGATATATAGAACTTTAAAAAAATTAGTTATAGATGTTTGGATGAAATTGAATGAGAATCAAAGATAGTATACCTTTTCCTCAGCTGTACATAGCACCTTCACCAAAATTAACCATGTATTAGGGCATAAAAGCTTCACAGAAACAGAAATGTAGAAATAGTAAATGCATATTTTTTAGTCTATGATGCAATAAAATTCAATAAAGGCTTTAAAAATATAGATTAAAATGAATTACAAACCACATATTCTAATTTTATAGCATGGTTCAAAGGTCAAATCATAGAAACAATCAATAATTTCATTTAAAACAATGACAGCAAAGACACAATACATAAAAATTTGTGGAATGCAGACAAAGCAAAAGAGCAGATCAATACATTGGTCTTGCAACTAAAAAAAAACACCCTAGACAATATCAAGTTAAAAAGCTTCTAATTAATTGACAAAAGAGAAATCCTGAAAATCAAGGAGAGATTAATATAATTAAAAGACAAAAAAAGGAACAAATAAATGAAGGTAGATGCTGGTTTTATGACCCTCCCCCCCAACAAAATTGACAAACCATTGATCAATCTGGTTAAAAAAAGAGAAGAAAACAAAATTATCACTATCAAAAATGAAAAGGAAGAATGCAACACCAAATGAAAATGAAGTTATAGCAATTATTAGGAGCTATTTTGCCCAATTATGTGCCAATATATCTAATAATCTAAGTGAAATGGGGAATATTAGAAAAAATGAATTGTCCAGATAAACAGAAGAGAAAATAGAATACTTAAATAGCTATTAGAAAAGGAAACTGATCAAACTATCAATGAGCCCCCTAAGAAAAAATCACCAGGACCTGATGGATTCACAAATGAATTCTACCAAACATTTAAGGAACAATTAATTCCAATATTACATAAACTATTTAAAAATTATGTAAAGGAAAACTCATATTCCTTTTATGACACAGATATGTTTTTTAAATCTAAACCAGAGAGAGCAAACCAGAGAAAGAAAACTATAGACCAATTTCACTAAAGAATATTGATGCAAAAATTAAAAATGAAATACTAGCAAGGAGACTATAGCAACATGTCTCAAAAATTAAATAATATGACCAGATGTAATTTATACTAGGATTGCAGGGTTTGTTCAATATTAGGAAAATTATAATCATGATTGACTATATCAATAACAGAAACAACAAAAATTGTGATTATATCAATTGATGCAGAAAAAGCTTTTAACAAAATATAACTCCCATTCCTATTAAAAACAGTAGAAGGCATAGGAATCAATGGAGTCTTTCTTAAAATGATAACTAGTATTTATCCAACCAAGATTAAGCGTTATTTGTAATTGGGATAAATTTGCAGCCTTCTTAGTAAGATCTGGGGTGAAACAAGGCTAGGCATTATCACCATTATTATTCAATGCTGTACTAGAAATGCTAGCTCTAGCACTGAATCAAGAAAAAGAAGTTGAAGAAATAAGAATAGGCATTTAGGAAAACAAAAACTACCACTCTTTGCAGGTGATATAGTGGTATCCTTAGAGAACCTTAGAATTAAACTAAAAAGCTAGTTGAAACAATTTGCAACTCTACCTATTTCAGGACATAAAATAAACACATAAATGATCAACTCTTTTATATATTATAAACAAAACCCCTCAGAAAGAGAAATTCCATCAAAAAATAACTCCAGACCATGTAAAATACTTGGGAGTCTACCTGCCAGAACAAACTCAGGAACCATATGAACACAATTACAAAACACTTTTTGCACAAATAAAGATAGATCTAAACAATTGGAAAAAATACTAATTGCATATGGATGCATTAAACACATAAAAATGACAATTTTATCTAAATTAATTTACTTGTTCAGTGCCATGCCAAATTATCAAATGATTATTTCATAGACTCTTTCTTTCTTTCTTTCTTTCTTTCTTTCTTTCTTTCTTTCTTTCTTTCTTTCTTTCTTTCTTTCCAATGTGGGCAATGTAGAAATATATTTTACATGACTTCACATATAGAATTAATATCATATTGCTTGCATTCTCAATGGATGGGGGAGGGGATGGGTAGGTGGGGAGAATTAGAAACAATATTTTTTAAAATTGATGTTCAAAATAAATAAATAATGCTAATTTAAAAAAACCTTAGCGGGGCAGAGGCACGATAGTGGAGTAAAAGCAGGGACTTGCTTCAGATCTCCCCCAAATCCCTCCAAATTTCTGTAAAAAATGACTCTAAACAAATTTTAGAGGTATAAAACCCACAAAATGACAGAGTGAAACCTATCTCTAGCTTGAGAAAACTCAGAAGGCCTACAGGATGGGTCTATTGCACCTGGCTGGGAGCAGAGTGTAGTCCAACATGGTCCACTGTGGGACAGACCCGGCTTGAGCAGGCCTCAAAGGACTGAATCACTGGCAGCAGTGGCAGTTTCCAGACTTCTCAACCCACAAAAGTCAGAGACAAAGTAGAAGGTCAATGGGGAAAACTGTCAGACCAGAGCAAGAGTATTAGGGTAGTTGAAGGAAATATAAATAAATATATTGAAAAATGTATAAACAAATTATATATATATATATATATATACATATATGTACATATATATCTACCTATACCTACATATACACATACACATACACATACATATACATACACATATACACATGCACATGCACATACACATACATATAGATATACATATACATATACATATACAGGAGGAGTTGAATATAAAGGGATGATATCTAAAATGTTAAATTAAGGAGTGAAAAGAAATCCACACAGTGGCCATATTAAAAAATATGTATCTTTGTTTTTCTTTATCATGCTGTTTTAATATAAATGATTCTCCTGGTTCTGCTCATTTCATTCTGTGTCAATTTATACTACCTAGTGAGGAAAATTAATATTATGCTGTATCATTTGAAAATTAATGTTACTATAATTATCTTTCTTTTGGAGGGGGCAGTCAAAACCCCTTTCTCTTGGTCTAACTCAAAAGGAGACTTCACCCAGCCTCAACCAAGACGTGGTTGAGGAATGTATGGCATCCAGCCTCCTGAGGCATCTGTTCCTTTATCAACTTTGGGCTGAGCCTCTCCAAATGGGCCCTTCAATTCTGTGTTCTGTAGACAGAGAACCAGCTTGAGCTAGCTAGGCTCTCACCCCTGGGACAATTCCTGTCCTTGCTTTATAATCAAGATTTGGGATAGCTTGGTTTCCAATGTGGCAGCCAAAATGAGCGGCAAGCTAATTGAGTCAAGATTGAGGCAGTTGTCTCTCACGAAGCAGCTGGCATTCCTAGAGTGTCAGAGAGGGGTATAATCAGTCATACCTGGGATCAACCCACCGACCATTCAGGGTTGCCTTACATTTGTCAGGGGAGATCCCAATGATGTAATGTCAGGTCAATCAGAAGGAGACACACCTGGATTTAAAGGCCCTGTAACCCTCACTAGGGGTCTTCAATAACTGGGAGAGACCAATGACCTAAATTTATTGGTTATTACTAGTGTAACTAATAAATTGATTAAACATAGTTTAAAAAAAACCCTTAAGGAGTTATCTACTGCTCTGAAAAGTTTACTTATCCACGATCAAATAGTTAGTATGTCAAATGTGAGATATGGACCTAGGTCTTTCTAGGTCTGAGACATTATGCCACTCCACCTCTCCAATGTGGTCTAAGATTTCATTAGAAGGAACATGGTACCCAAGACCAAGGAGGTGATAATATAATACTGCCCCTAGAGCGTCATGATCTGTTTACCTGTCACATTTTTGAGATGATACTGGCAAATTGCTAACTATGAAAAGGAATGTAATCAAAATGGTAAAGGGCGTGGAAATTATGGAGCATAGGGATGTACTTATAAAAGTAAAAGTATTCAAAAAGTTATTAAATTGTGCCTACCCTTTGACTCAATCCTACCATTACTAGGTCTTCATTACAAAGAGAGCAAAGAAACAGAAAAAGGACCCATATTTATAAAGAATATTTAAAGCAGCTCTTTTTTCTCCTCAGTTTTTGAAACTGATGGGTTGCCCATCAATTGGGGAATGGATTAATAGGTTATAGCATATGAATGTGATGAAATTTCATTGCTCTGTAAGAAATGATGAAGGGGATCATTTCAGAGAAACCTGGGAAGACTTGTATCAACTGATGCAAAGAGAAGCATGCTGAGATTAGCTGAGGAAATCTGATCATGTCCTGTGGGTCATCTATGAAATATCAGGCTAGCATGGTATCAACCTCACACGATATGTGAGTCAAATTTTAAGAGTTCAGGCAACAACAGCAGCAGCAGAATTAAAAGGCATTACATTTGTTATTCACAATATCCAGTTTTCCTAACAATTATTAAGCAGTCATTCCTTTCCTTATTGGCAAAGGTCAAATTATTTCAGTTTTGTCCTATACTAAATTCTTGTAATAGTTATAATTCAAGAAACTATAGTTTAGCTGCGGTATATTTTAAACTATGCTAGGCTGAGTTTAGCATCTTTACATTTTAAAAACATTTTTTTCAGTGATCAATTATCAATTTATTGTTCTGAATGATTTTCATCAATAATTTGTCAATTCATACAAATTATTACACAGGAATTCTAATGAGCATTTTATTAAATTTCTATATTAACTTGGGAAGTATGGCCATGTTTTTATAGTTACTCTTCCCAGTTGAGAGTAGGTTATAATTGTTTATTCATATATTCTTTCATTTCTTCCATGAGAGGTTTCAAGAAATCACTTTCTTTCATAGTCTACTGGATTCTAAATGACATCAATCCCCAAGTAGTGGAATAATAATTTTGGAGAGCAATATGGTGACATACAATGCTTTTTAAAAATAATTGAACTTTTTATCTGATAATTCCATTGTTAAGACATTGTCCTAAAAATATAACTCTCTGCTTAAACATATTCCCAGCTACTAGAAACTACATTTTTAATAGTTGAAAAGATTTTTTAAAAAAGATGAGTTGGATAAGTCACAAAGACTTGAATTAAAATTTAGCCTCAGAAGCTTTCAAGTTGTATGACTCTAGGCAAGTCATTCAACTTATGTCTGCCTCAGATTCTTCATCTGTAAAATGGGTACAATAAAGCTTCTACCTCCCAGAATTTTTTGGAGTATAAAAAATAATATTTTCAAAGCACTTTGCAACTTTTAAGGTGCCTTATAAATGCTATTATTATATCCAATGATTATAGACTGAGTGAATAAATTATGACACATTAACATAATATAATATCATGAAATCATAAAGTAAAAAAAAAATAGGAAAAATTCAGTGGAAGATAGAAAAATAAAAACCTCTATGAAATAACGCAGAGAAAGAAGTAACACCAGAATGATGTACATATTGAGTACACTTATGGGGCAGTATTGTAGGTATATTCAGAGTTGGACTTGCACCCATGAAGTCCTCAATTTAAATTTTGCCTTTGACCCTTCTCAACTATAAAACGAGAAAAATAATACCTAAATCACGGGGTTGTTGTGAAGTTCAGTGCTTTGTAAAGCTTAAAACCTCATATAGAAATGAATTATTGTGATTTGGGCCTAGGACTGATGAGGAGGAGTAGAGCTGATTAAATCACAATTTGGAAATGTCATTGGGATTTCAATCATTTAAGACCACCTTTTTTAATGCCATTTTCTTCCCAACCAATGGAACTATACCCTCAAATCATTCAATTCTGAAAGGTCAATAGAAAGATACATCATGGTTGCATATAGCTTTAAACACATTTGTACATAGTTATTTTCATTGGTAAAGTGATAACTGAGGAACAGTCTGGTATCAGGATACGAAAGGAATCTCCCAACCAGCCTCTCTGAGGAGGTGTGTGGTACACAGATACTGCACATTACTTGCATTTTGGGCCTTTTTCAATATATCAATTAATAGTATTGATTTTTCTATCTTCTTTTTGTCTTTAAAAAGATACATTTTTCCTTAATGTAAATATTGAATATTATGAAGTACCCATTTAAAAAAATAATTTTGTTAAATTCTAGCTGTCTTAGGAATCCATTGTGATTTCAGCTATGTCTGTTTTCCATGAACCCAGAAAAGGATGGAGCTCTTTTTCAAAAGAATTTAGAACAAACAACCAATAGCAGTGTGAAAGAAGAAGCACCCTGGCAGTTGGAAGAATAGTAAAGAGATCTAAATTTCTAGCATATACTTTAAAATAGTTTTATTTGTCAGTTTTTGTTTCTGTCCATCATTTTTGCTTAATTTTATCAAAAAAGACATGTAGATTCATTAAAGGTCAGAAAACCAACGCGGTAGCAGTTTGTGTTTATAATGTTTTGTTTCTGCAAAACTGTTAACTGGCATTATAATTTGAAACTAAAATAAAGTATGCTAAGGTTATTTTTAAAGAAGAAAAATAAAAATTAAAAAAATGCACTTTGTCATAAGGCGTGACTATCTGAGAGGGGTAGTGGAAGGAATACTGTAGTCATGTTTAAAAAAAAAGGCATCAGTAGAAAAACATTTTTAAAAAATTAGAGAAAGGGTCCCAGCATGTTGAGTGTATCCTTTGTTTTTTTTTTTTT